>JAINUW010000579.1:0-103702 GCA_020205615.1 Panax quinquefolius
AAAACCATAAGGTCTGATGGCTCTGCTGTTGGAGCATGGGATTCCACAATTCATCAGCCCTTTATTGCCGATTTTCCCTTATTGGCTCTCAACAATTCCAGCCTCCCTGCAGTTGGCACTGGAAGGCAGATATATACTGGCCGTTAGCTTGTCCATTATTCATCTTGTGCTTACAGAGTGCAGATGTCTTGAAATTCAAGAAGATATTCCTGGTCATAGTGCATATCTCACCGGCCTTAACATCATTGGTGGAATGACACTATTTCCATCTGTTGTGGAGGTAAGAGGCTTATGATTCTTTCCCTGCTCTTTTCATCACACCTCTCCTTATTGGTACTATAGATAATTCTATTCTAGCTTCTCTTTGCCTTAGATTGTTTAGAAATTTCACATTGGTATACTCAAAGTATATGACTGGCTTAATTTTTTCCCTAATAGCCTATTACAGTTAATAGATTTATTTTGTAAGATCAAATTATTTAATAGTCTAGGTGTTCATTTAGTCGCATTACTTGACAGGAAGTTAGTAGCCTATTGGGAAGCTGAATTTTATAAAGAAGAGAGTAGAGTGCATGCAGAAAGCAAAAACATTAAATAGATTAGTCAATTTCACTAGTCGCATACTGTTTTTTGCCGTGCTAATATATCATAAATGATTTTCAATGTGCCGATTCCAACTGCTCTGCTGTGTTCTTAATATTTACTAAATTTAACCTATTCTCTTATGTCCATTTCCTACAAGAAGATTTTCAGGACTCCCTGCTTTTCTTTGATTATGTTGTTTACTCATTTTTAAATTTATTTTCTGTCCATGTCTTCCTTGCACAGGCATAACAATCTATAGTTAAAGGTTAAAAGGCAAAAAAGAATAGTGAAGTCCTCTATTAATTTGTCAACAAAATTTTGTTCCCACTACAAATGATAGCACACTACTGAAATTAGATATGTATCTTGGTTTCATGCGTGTTTTGCTACTACTTGTACCTTATTTATCACATTCTGCAGATATGGTCGTTATTTTCCAAATATTCGTATTATTCTGCAGCATAATTCTTCAATTTGGGAAGAACGGTGACTTAGGGTCTGCTCTGAATATCTTTGAAGCATCCAAGCAAGATATGGGTAGTCCTAATATGTACATCTACTACACAATAATAGATGTTTGTGGTCTTTGTAGTGACTTCTTGAGATCGAGGTCCATTTATGAGTTACTTGCCAACACTGATTCACAAGCTTCGCACACTTAGTTGTTTATCTCTTACATGCTTAGTATCTCTAATAGATAACACATGTTTGTGTCCAGGCATGTGTGTCTGAGTTGTTGTTTTCAATTTAATATCTAGTCATTTGGCATTGTTCTCAAAGTACTGGATTATCTTTTGTATGAGTATTAAGATTAACAATAAAACTTATTTGGGGTCCATCATCATGTAGAAGCATATTCTCCTGAGGAATAAGGCTAGACTAGATGATCCATAACATTCTCATATCAACCATTGATATCTTTGATAAAGTTTGATAGTGATGGCATGCCTTACTTAATGACCATTTGATGTTAGCACTTCACGTTTGCTTAAGGATGAATTAGGAAGATTTTTTGTATGGTACTTAAAGTGTGCATCCTTTTTGCAAGTACAATGGGATATTAAAATTTAAAAGTTGGGTTAAAATCAAGTTTATATTGGCTTCAAGGGAAGGAGTAATATTATCTGTATCGATATTGGATGCTTAGCTTTAAAATTGATTTTCATGCTTGACCAATTTTTTAACTTGTAGACAATAACAATTATGTGGCTACATGGTTGTCAGAATGTCAGGTAAAAGCTTTTTGTTAATCTAGTTTTGGTTCTCTATCACAACTAAAATTTGATTCTTGAAAAACAGACTTGTAGTAATACCGGGCTATTTCTGGATGTTCTTATGTTGCTGTTTCATGTTTATTTGCTGCAGGATTTATGAACTCAAAAGATTACCCCAAATCTTTATATTTTCAACAGTCTGATGAATGTTAATGCCCGTGACTTGAGCTACACGTTGCAGATCTACAAACATATGCAAGTAATGCCCTTTTTTTCTCTCTCTTGTATGTTTGTGACACACAAATAAGCAAATCTACTCTAGCATGCATAAATATACATACTTCACTATGTGCTCCTTAAGTAGACTATGACAGTTTCTTCTAAAGCTGGTTGTTTTTATGTTTCTATTTACTTCATCTTTCTTTCATAATTGACAAATGATGCTCGAGATCCTACTGGATCCTCTGTTCGAGAGTGGGGACTATCATCTCTCTTTCTCACCCACAGTCGTCTTTCTTCCTTTAATACCTTATGCTTTTGAATAATTTAAGATGAACCATATTCTTTATTTACTTGATTTAGCATGTATTTCCCCCTAAAAATGTGTTGCCTTTTGAATTTGTAAAATAAATTTATTATCTTTTCTTCTCATTAATATTTGAATGATAATTTTGCTATTGATGTGAAAAGTGTTCTCCAACAAAAGGTACATTTTGTCCAGTATTGGTCCATTGGTCTCACTAATCAATAGTGTCTGGAGGAATACACTGGTTAGGAATCTAAAACTCATTATAGCGCTTCCCTTAAGTTGGCACACAACTGAGCACAAACTAAACAACTTAGGTTTGTACTCTATTGTAGTAGGAGATGGTCTCATGTTTCTTCTATGCTAAAAGCTAGTTGAACATACGCGGAAGTTTAATAATTTATTCTTATCAACAAGAAAGTTTCTTTTAGCTGCTTCATATTATATGTCCAGAATCTAGGTGTTGCTGCTGATATGACATCTTACAACATTATTTTGAAGTCTTGTTGTCGTGCTTCAAGAGTTGATTTGGCCCAGGAAATTTATAGGGAGGTACAACATTTGAAATCAACAGGAGTATTGAAACTAGATGTTTTCACATACAACACAATAATTAAGGTATTATCTATCTATAGTAAATATACTTCACTCATAAAATGGACATTATGTGTCTAATATCTTACATTCTTAATGCTTTTGCATACTTTTTACACTTCTCCAGTACATTATACAGCCATTCTATGAAAAAAATTCTTATCTTGTATCTTTATATTCTGCATCAAATGACAGGTCTTTGCTGATGCAAAGATGTGGCAAATGGCACTGGAAATTAAAGAAGATATGCTTGCAGCTGGTGTTACTCCCAACACAATTATGTGGTCATCATTGATAAATGCATTTGCCAGTGCAGGTCTTGTTGAGCAGGCAATCCTATTATTTGAAGAGATGCTTCTGGCTGGTTGCAAACCAAATACACGATGTTGCAACATTGTTCTTCATGCATGCGTTGAGGCTTGCCAGTACGACAGGGCCATCCGTTATTCCATATCTGGAAAGCAAGTTCATCTAAGAAATTTTATAGAAAAGATTATCAGGAAAAGATAAATACTAAAGTTATACTACTAATGTGCCTGGCAGAGGTGACTTGGGGGGACCTCAAAGCCTTCATCTGGAGAAAGTTGCTGCAAACTTGCAAAAGACCGGCGCTGCAAGCTTTGCTGTCGATATTCAGGGGCTAACAAAGGTAGATAAACATCAATAAATCAAGATTGTCAAATTTAGCAACGCATTAATCATGAGAACTAGTCTTTTATATATATATAAAAAAAGGTAAATTATGGTTATGAGTTTTGACATTGTTTGGAAGGAATTTCGAGTCTTTGACCTCACCAGGTATCAGTTACAGGAAAATCCCAAGTAGATTAGTATTCTTTTTACCTTTTATTTTGATTAGTAGTAGTGTCCTCTTTCTTACTTATAGTCTTCAAGTAAAATTAAAGAAGTATAAGATTCTATGGTCAGCAATAATTCATGACTGGTCTACTAAAATCTGACCTACAAATTGTAAAATTAATCACCATTTTGGTAGAAACTGGAGAAAGTGACTGATAAAACAAGAACAAAAATAAAATGGATCGAGTTGTAGAAGATTAAAACAAGAAAAATTATTCCAGGAATATATACTTGGCATAACACCAAGCATAACTTTGGATGGAAGAGATGTTTGAAAATATCTTACTGAATAGAACAACATGCTCGTCTTATCTTGAATTTACTCTCGAGTTGTTCAATCTTTAACTTCAGAGACAACATTAGTACATTAGTAGTTTTCAATCTGTTTTCTTGAGTTACGTCATCAAATCTTCCCCGACAGGTTGAAGCTCAGATTGTGGTTCTTGCGGTTTTGCGAATGATCAAAGAGAATTATATTATGTTCTAAACTTGGCTCATTCAATACCTTTTATTAGTCATAACATATTGTATATTCAAACTGCAGGAAAAATATAAAAGTGATAGCCTTTGCATCTCGCTTGACTACCTCACCTACATCACCTGATATGCAATCTCTCATCCTTGCTACGATGGATACCCCCCCAATTTCAAGCTATGATGGATGCAAGACAAAAACAATTGGAAGAGGCTATGCGTAAGGAAGTTCAAGAAGAGACGAGGAAACAGAGAGAAAAGCCATTGAATCTTCCAAAGAGCGATGTGAGTATTTTTTCTTGCCCGGTATTCTAGTATTGTCTTTATTCTTCAACAATCTAGAATTTAGTGCAAGTCTAGGCATATATATGGTTTCTCAGTTCGTTGAATGCTATTAATAAGAGTGACTGCAAATTATCCCATACTGCAAATTTCTCCATTCCTTCATCCTTCGTCCAATCCATGCCCATGAATCCCTCGACCAACTGGTTCCCTGTTCCCTTTTCTGCATCTCTAATCCTCCTGCCCAACTTCTGCACGAATTTGTATGATCTTTAGCTATTTATTTGGATTCTTAGTATTTAATTTTTGTAGGTTGTTTGCGGAGGAAATATAAAGTTAAAACATTGTATCCCTAAAACATTGTGATGAATTGATGAAAAGGGAAACATATATATATATATATATATATATATATATATATATATATATATCAAGTAGTTAATACTAATATGTCATGAGTTGTTGATTGTGTAAAGCATAATTATGGTGTTGTGGGCATTATTAGTTCAAGGGGGGTAGTTTACAATTGAACTAATGTTTATTTGCATCGGTTGCCTACACCGCCTAGTTTTTGTTTCCTACTAATAGTGATTGACATCCAGTTGAGATGATATTGTTTAGTATACTATAATATATAAACTGACTGTCATTTATTGTTGGTAGTCTTGTAACGACTCAAGTAATGTTTCAATGATTTTGTCTAGTATACTACAATTTATAAACTGTCTGTCACGTATTGTTACAACCAGTTATCTATTACATTAGGTATTTGATCCTATGATTAATTAGATGCATGCCAACAAATTGAAGCTAGTTCAGTTTATTGGAGTAGGAGTTATATTTCGTTTGTAGATAATTTCAAACAGTAATGCTATGTTTGGATTGAAGGAACGAAGGTGGAAATGGAATGACTTATTCCCATGGAATGGAAAATTTATGGTTGGTTGTTCCATCGGAATGGAATAAATTATTCTCATTCCTACCAAATTTGTGAATTTTATTACTTGGGTGAGGGTATGGAATGACTGGAATGAATCATTCCACTCACTTAATTCCATTCCTCCAATACCAACGTAGCATAAGAGTATTGAAGTCAATTACTTTATAATATTTACTTCCTTTTCTAACATTGTTCATGTATCAGTTCGTTAGCAAGGTAACTGTGTTGGGGCACACAACTACAAATTCTTCCTCCTTTCTCGTGGTAATTTTCACTTTCTTTAGTGTGATAGTTTAATGGACAAGTTGAACTTTAGTCATAAACAAGAGACACTTTCAGGTTTAGTGGATTTATATTTCCGTTTTCATATTTGTTTTCTGTAACTTCCTGTATTTATAAATTAATCACATTGCAAGCATTCTAATAATGAATTGCTTATAGAGACCTGTACACTACAGTCTTCACATAATTAAAATTAATATCAGCAATGCATTCAAAGTAGTATTCTTTTTTATATGGTCACTAGAACTAGCTGCTTTTTAGACTGTGACATGTACTTATACATAATGACTCTATCTTCAAACCTTACTATATCGGATTGTTTGTATTTGAAAAGTAATTCTTTTCTTGGAACTTTAGTAATAGTTTTAGGTACCATACGCTTTAATGAAATGATCCAACTTGGTCTACTTAAAAGGTTGCCTTGTGAATGTGTCTAATGGCTATTAGCAGTTTCAAATTGAAATACATGGTTAGTAATGCGACACCACTCGGTTAACTAATTTTGGCAGACTTCTTATCTGCCAACTTTTCATGGAAGAATTTCTGTTATTTTAATTGTGGCATATACACCTCCATCCGAGTTGGATGACATCAGATGGCACATAGTTTAAGAAAATTTGGAAACTAAACTTATCTATTCTTAGGCAGTTGTAAAATGAGTACATACTATAACAGTCTTAGGGGAGGTATCACTTATACAACTTTTGGTTTTTTTTTTCTTCGTTTATCCAGATACCTTTTAACGAATTTATTGAAGCGATGGCTGTTTTCATAGCTGTACACGTTTCTGGATACAACAATGGATACGCTTGTATTGCTTCCTAGTTTCATAGACTTCTTTCAAGAAGCCAAACATCGTTCCATCTCACCCGGCAATCTTGTTGTCATATTTTTGACTTTTGGTATACTTTCTATCATATATTTCACAAATTATTCACAATCTCCAATTACTATTTCTGCATTCTAATTGTTTTGCATTTCTTACTGATTTTGTACCTTGATGTAGTTTTAAACTTGGATTTGCACCAAGTCATCTTTGTTTCATAATTATGCATGCATCTCTTATCTTAAGCAACACCATTTTTTTAGAGATAATTAAACACTGACCAACTTTGTGCTTCTATTCATTTCTATCTCCCTTTGCTCTTCCTCTGTAAAGAATGGCGAATATAATTTTTTCATACAGGTGTAATGAGAAGAAAGGAGTTGCCCAGCTACAGTGGAAATGTGACTTGGACAGAAGAAAAAAGTTGAGCAGGTAGGACTTGTTTGACAATTTTTTTTAAGAAGTTATTCCTATTTTCTTTTAGTGCAATAGATGAAATTTAAGGATGAAAAGACAATCAGCGAGCGACTTTAAGTCAAAAATGTAAATAGAATATATGTATCACCAGCCTTTTGCAAGAATCATTGTTCTAAGTAGTTCCCAGAAAATTATACACTATTTATATTTGTGATTCAAATTATTATAGTTAGAGCACAATATCTCCATGAGTCCATAGGATAATGGATGAAAGTTAAGGTTGAAAAGACAATCAGCGAGTGACTTTAAGTCAAAAATTTAAATAGAATATATGTATCACCATCCTTTTGCAAGAATCATTGTTCTGAGTAGTTCTCAGGAAATTATACACTATTTATATTTGTGATTCAAATTATTATAGTTAGAGCACAATATCTCCATGAGTCCATAGGATAATTTTCTATTTCCAAAGTTCAAAATGTAAACCCTGTACTTAAATTTCTTTGAAATACTTTGCCTTGCAATATTTGATATTGGATCTAACAATGTATTACTAAAGTTATCTACTGTTCATTATCAGTATTGAACTAGATTACAATGGTCTTTAGAAATCATGTGATCTCATATTCTCATAGATTACAGACTTTAGAAATCATTCTTCCTTTGCTTAGGTATTTACATCTTGTGATCTCATATTCTCATGTTTCTGTCTTTATTAAGGTATAGAGAATATTCATGCACTTTATGAACTGGATTTCCCAACATGTGCAGATGTTGATGCTTGATTTGACCTTGTCGTGATGCATGGTGTGAGTACAATGTACCAATTACTTTTCAATGTATTACTTGTTTTTAGTTAATGAAAAATGTGTATTTCTCAATTTTGTGCATTATTTTTGTATTGATCTTTTTTATAAGCTTTCTATTGATCTTATTTGTAAAAGTGTATATAACATTTTCTTTTTTACCAAAGTTGTCCTGTGTCTCATGTATAATATTTGAATAGCTGCCTCAGAATGGATAATTTTAGGAGTCATATCTATTATTATTGTATTAGCCATTTCAAACTTAGCTGCTTACACTAATCTGGAAATAGGTTAGTTAGAGGGGTAGGCTGTCTTGTTAAGTGCTATATTATATGCCAACTTATTTTTGAACTTATTTAGTTTATGCTCTCCTCGAATCAAACTCTCTTTATAAAGATTTGAATTGTCAAAGTAAATGAGCAGTATTTTGATAACCCTGAAATTAGAAAGTGACACTCTCTAAGGGAGGGAGGTAATTTTATTTTGGTGGTCAGTTATAGACTTAATAGTGATCTTGCATACTGTGAAAAAATATGCTCTCTATGGGGTATAGTTTACTTTCTATTAGATTAGGCATTATGGTTACATATAGCGATTTTAAATATTTTGTTAATTTTAACAAGTTAAGATCGGAATCTCTCTTTGTAGTGCATCGATTGATATGTATTATCTTTTTCTTTTTTTTTTTTTTAACATACCACTGAACCATGGGATGAACATGAAGTTGCCTCTAGAAATCAGAAAAGTGCGAAGGTGGTTTGTAAGAGTGGAGAATTCAATTATTAAAAGTACAATAAACAAGTCTATTTTGATGCAAATTTGGAAAATATATCACGAGTCCAGTCTTAGTGTGGAACAAAAGTATATCATTACATCTACAGAGGTATGCACATCTAGTTGTTTTGGAATGTTTGTAAATGTCATCACTCTATAATAACGTTCACTGAATATTCAGTACCTTATTATGTTGACCCATATAGATGTCTGATTGCAGCGACAGAGAAATCTGTTCTTCCTTATTTTGAGGGTTGTCTTGGTGAAATCAAAATTCCTGGTGTATGATGTTTGTTAATCTATTTATCAAAACCTTATTGGTGAAGATATTTGCTTATTTAGCCGGTGACTCTTAACTTCTTTTCTTATACAGAGCCTAGTTGCTCTTCCTCTTTCTTGTTGATGCATGAATCGTTTAAATAATATGAATTCACCCAAACAGATTTATACTAGTCTAGGACACCCTTATCTCTACCTCTGCTCTTGTCCCTTTGGTGTTGCTCTTAGCTCTTTTATCATGTTGCAGTCCCCAATTATTCCCACTTTTGGGAGGAAAGAAAATGATGGACATCGAGGATACAGGACCATCCCATTTTCCCCACTCTTCCCTTCTTCTTCCCATCCTGCTGTGAGCTGTGACACATGGCTCTGGTCACCCTAAAAACGGTGTCTATTAAAAAAATATTGGTATTGGAAAGTTGATTCACTAGAGAAATTATAGACCCCTCAACTTCCAGTCTTGTTTTATTATCTCGACTTCAGTAAATGGGACACGTGAAAATGTTGAGTGAGGGAAGCATCAAATTAGTTAAACTTGTGCATGATATTAATAACTTGTTCTTTAGTTCTTCCCTATCCAACCCTCTGTCCCAATGTTCCTGCCCCAACCCCCCCCCCAAAAAAAAAAAAAAAAAAAAAAAAAAAAAAAAAAAAAAAAGAAATGAAGAGAAGTTATCAAGTGTACTGCGTGCCTCAAAATATCTTTACTATATTCTTTGTAGTGATATACTACACTTGATTGATATGGTTATATTTTCTTGTAATTGTTTTTCAGTACTAAAACGGATGAATTAATTAAACTCATCACCCAGTTAGCTTATCCGCAAAGCCGGTATTGCAATGTTTGCGGAGAAGGTAATTGCTCTTGTTTTTTTAATTTATTTTTCTTGTGTTTCATCTTTGTTGGACATGACTGTTGGGTAGATGGAGGAAGGATTTAAATACAATTATGGAATATTCAACTCTGTAATAAGTAGAAAATTTAACACTCATTCCTCTTAAGTTTCTGTTTTACTTGTTTATCTGGTACTTATATAGAATACACCAAATGCTCGCTCCAATATTATCATTACCCTTATTATGATTAGCTTGTTTATTACTCCCATGTCTGCAAAAGAGAGTCCTACAATTTTTGTTCACTTCTCCTTTTTCGAATATTTAGGTTTGTATAAGACATGTGCAAACCTTGACATTAGCAAATCATCCGCATTTGCCAAAGATAGTTACAATCCTTTTCCCACAAAAATCACTGGACAAGGAACTCCTCCAGTACTCCACATCCGATAGAGAAACCCAAACCTCTCCCAATGCCCCTATAGGGAAGACCAAAGTCCAAAGCTTCCACATCATACGTCAATGAAGAAACATGTAAGAACTAGTCTCACTAGCGCACATGCGCAATGCACAAACATTTGGAGATAAGACTTTATGAGATCCGCGGTGCTGAAGCAAATTGTAAATATCGAGCCTATCGTGAACCAACAACTAAACAAAAGCCTAATCGTTGGAACCCTTTTCTTCAAAATATAAGTTGCCAAAGCAAACTGATAGTTCTCCCGATGAAAAGAAAAGAATGATCTACTAAAGAAACTCTCTAACAAATTCAGAGACCATTGACACTGATCAATAGAGAAGGATTGGGTGCAGGAATTTGGTTTGTTTAAATAAAATAATATAAATTGTTTCTTTAAGATTCTATTGTCTGAAAATTTGAGTATCAAATCTTTGTTTCATAATTGTTAACAATGAGGACTGAACACATAATTTCACCCCTATTATTAGTTGTCGTGTTAGCATTGCCACTGTGGTGCAACGGTTTTAGTCTGAATTATGTAAACAGTAATTTTGTGTCCGACTAGATGGATAAAATGAAATAAAGATAATACGCCAGTACACTCAGAATGGGTGCCTTTTTAGTTTATATTTGAATTGCTTGTTTTATTTATAGACGACCCTATTGAACAAATTTCTTTCGAGTCCATTGATGCATATGTTCTCTCAAGTCTTTACTGCAATTATACATGGTTCCTCTGAAGCAAAGACACTTATTGGATGTTGATGTATCCGTATCAGATATGTGTCGGACCCTGACACACCACTGTCTCCATTCTAGTAATACTTCGTCATACATTACGATAGTTTCTAGTGTTTTAGTTGAACATAAACTTTGAAGTTGAAGAGTTGCTTTTGAAGTTATGATTAGGTACATATATGTATATCTATAAAATGTATAAAATTTCATCTTGTTTATATGGTGAAGTCTGATGTTAGTTTGTTGATAACTTATTGATTTTCTAATTTCTATATGCCATATTTACTGATTCTTTAGGGTTTTTTTATTTTAGTTTGTTGTACCATTAGTATTCAGTTGTATAATTAGAAGGATCAAATATAAATCCAACTTCTACTGCTATGAACATATATGTGCCTTCCTTATACGTAGTTTTCTTGAGTTATATGTTATAATCTTGTTATTAGTCTTGGAGATGGTTATGGTATATGGGTTAATCACTAGTTTCCTTGATTTTTATCATGTTTAATTAACACGTAAATTTATTTATACATACATATTTATTTAAAAAATATATAAAGTTCAATGTATCCCCCAACGTATCATATCCTATTTTTTGAGAAAATGTTGTGTCCCATGTCGCGTATCTTGTTGAATCCGCATTCCGTGTCCATGTCCGTATTCATGCTTCCTAGCATGGTTCTATAATATGGCTTCTGCTTTCATTTTTTTTTGGCTAAATCCATAGCTTGGAGTGTTGTGTTGATATGCTGTTATACATTTAATAAATGCAGATTATGGGAGATCATTCTCGGATGTTGTTCTAAGTGTGGAGCAGATACTTGAGAATTTGAATTCAGACCAGGTTTCCACACCGTCTAGTTTTAGATACATGATTCCTCTTGACAGGTCAAGTTCCTCAATCCAAATTTATTTGAAAAATTCTACGCCCAGATTCCATGTGGATTGTGGGGACACAGTACGACACAACAAACTAACTGCATTCATTTTGCTTTTGATTCTTAAAGTTTTAGGCAGAATCTAGCTCACCAACTATACATGTCCAATTATTCTTGTAATAGGATATCATCTCTTATAAGCTTTTTAGTGCTTTTTGTTTCAGTTCGTTCTTAATGGCATACATTGATATTGGGTCTTATTTTGGAGAAAGAGTCTAGTTTCCAAGCCTGTGAGTACGAGATTGAATCTTACAAGATTTACCAGCAAACCTATGCACCAAATGGAGAATTGTTAGGGAGTTTGGGAGTCCACTAACAAAAGCCCAATACACCTGTTGGACCTAACTTAACCCAAAGTTTAAGATGATAGATCTTGTGTTCAACTTTGTATATGTCAAACACCTCTGTCGGTCTATGCCAATTCAGATGTTACCTTAGCAAATCTGACACTTAACATGTGAGTCCCTACATGGACAAATTGTACCCCTTGACTGTGAAGATATACTTGCAACATTTGACAATTTGAAACTTGATTATCACTTTTGAAGAAGAGTTACTTGAAAACTCATAACACTTTTCGGTATGTTAAGGCATGCACATTATTTTACTGGGATACTTTTTAGAGTGTATCGTGATCATTAATATTGGTGGTTGTGATACCAATTTGTTAGGGTGTTTAGGGGAACCAATGAAGGATCAAGCCGCAATCCATGATCTTACTAGACTTTCAACTATTTCTCAAGTAATAATTAGGCCTCAACATTTTGAGTGTTGAGAGTTTTTAGCTCATTGCAAAAGTAATGTGCAAGCCTTTATTGGGAGTATATGTTCACATTTAAGGAGGAGCAATTCAACAATGTTAAACTTCACATGTGATGGTGGATATTTGTTAACTTCACATTTGTCATTTGTCTTCGAGTGTGAAGTTGAGCGCTTAATATATAAGGCGAAGCTTAAAATCTATTGGTTGAAGCTTTGAATCAAGTTGGGTTTAACAAAATTATCCAGTCCTTTAGAGTTTCGACTCCTCAACAAAAAGGTTATATACACTTATATGTTTGTTTACACCTTTTAGGTGTTATAATATCGTTATTTCTTCTCTATACCCTTGATCATTTGCATATCAAGTTCGTTTTGTCATTTATTATTGCAAGTTTCTAATTATAATTATATCTACTTGATGGCCCTAAACCATGTTATACGTAAATGCATGTAATGCACTTGACCAGATTTCATAATTCATATGCAACAATCGATCCTCTAATTACATCCTAGTCATTTATGAAGGACGTACTTTGCCGCCATAAAGTTCAATTCAAAATTACTTACTAAAGTGCGTGTGGGGTCTTTGAAATTAAAAGGAAAGATGTCAGAGTGTTGGGATGATAGAGATTTTAAGGTGACAAGCATTTGTGAACCAAGAACTTTAAAGTAGATTTCATTTTTGAAATTCCTTTATGTTGTATTTGGTCAACCCAAAAGCACAACAAGACATTGATGGAAGGATGAGAGTTTGTAATTTCACTTGAAAATTTAGCATGTATTTGCACTGTGATTTGATAAGGTTTCAAGTTTAAACCATAAGTTGTGAGATTCTGACTTATTGAACTTTGCCATGAAAATCCAGGAAATATAAAAATAAAATAAAACAGTTTTTTTTGTTCGTATTTACATGAATTTTAGAAATCATTTTCTGATGAACTTGTCTTGTTTTCTTTTCATTACTTTTGTCATTTTTTTTATTGAAGTAAGAAAAGAAGCAAAGAAAAACCCAAATTTTGCTTGCTTTCATTCTTTCTTATTCTGATTTACTTTTGAATTTTTATATTTGTTTGTTACAGCTAACCTCAACCATGTTGCATTTACTTGGCCTCACTTCAAGTACTGATCATAAACCTATACATGAATTTCTCGTCAAAGTAAGCACCTGATAGTTTTGGTTATCTTGAAGAATGTAGCTAAATTATCTTTTATGGACATTTGCTTATAATTTATGTTAGACAAATTACAGTTTGATGCTAATGCTACTACTTTTGCTTCTGTAAGGCTTCATTCAAATGGTTAACACTCCTAATTTTTTATCTCTCACGTATGACCAAAAACTGAAAAACATGTATATCTGGTTTTGAACTCAGTAATTTAGCACATCCCCAGATTCTGAATTTACATTTTAGAACATTTTGTCTTTGTTTGTATACTTATTATTGTTTTTAATTTATATATAGAAATCTTCATTTCTCGAGGAGTGACTTAAGGTGCTATGCTCATCTCTCGAGGAGGCAAGTAGAGACAGAGGCATAACATAATTCCTCCACGAACCAAAAAAAAAGAGGTAATATGTAAAGCAATACATTCACTAGTTGAAGTCTTCAAGGTCAAAACCATCATAAAATTGCACAAAGGTTTGATGTCAAGGCGGTATAATGTGAGAAAAGCGTGATGATCGGCATTTTCAAACCTCTACGCATTATCTTCAAACCCACAAGACTTCGAGGACCAGTTCTTTTCTTTTTCTTGGCTTAGAAGTTCAAGCTTCGAACTTCTTATGACTATAACATGTTGAAAAAATCTAGGGAGTTTTTTTCTGGTTTGTAGGATATCAATCTTGAAAAGAGAAGTTTGGTTGGAAATTTATGGTACATGGTTGGGATTTTCGTTTTGTTTTGAACTGAATGACCAGTTTTGAATACAACCAAGATTGAATTGGGTGTGCTGCATTTCAGCTTTTCAATTTAAAAAGATCAATTGTTTGACCAGTTTTGAATACAACCAAGATTGAATTGGCTGTGATGCATTTCAGCTTTTCAATTTAAAAAGATCAATTGCTTGAAGGATAATTTAGTGGCTTTCTGAAAGCATGTGTCAGTGTTTTTTTATTAGGATTTTAAATAAAATATATACAGAATGATTAAGTTTCGAATTTACTTGTAACAGGGATTAAAGAATTAAATTTGGGATATTTTAGCTAGAGCTTAATTGGAGTTTCTTTTTCTTTTTTCATAGCACATGACGCTATCTCTTTGTTGGACAATGAATAAGACACTATTTGAGATAGTTAATCCGAACTATCTCATATATGGTCTTATAATTGTAGCCTTTTCTATTCACTAAAGTAATTTTTAATTTTATATCATAATTGTTTATTTGGCTTATGCTCTCTAATTTCCTTAATTGCTGTTAAAAAGGAACGATGACGGATGTGTACAACTCAACATTTCATTTTTAAAGTATGGATATTGATATGATCTGCTTGATGTTGGATTGAATGCTATTGTTGTGATTCGTGGAGATGGGTAGTAGTTTTTTCATTCCATAATAATAATAGTTGTTTTAGTTCATGTACATGAATTAAGTAATTCCATCACAAATTCACTGAACTACAATACAAAATTGAGAATAAACAACAAATAAATTAAAATATTTGTTTTCTAAAATATTATTATTATTATTATTATTATTATTATTATTATTATTATTATTATTATTATTATTATTATTATTATTATTATTATTATTAGGATTATTAAATGGTAATCAAAAATTTTGTATTAAATCGCATTATTCGCATTCCAAAACAAATGGACTGATTAACACAATATTAAGGACTCGCTAAGTAAAACAACTTAAGGGTGATTAACACACAATATTAGTGCAGATTTATAGTTGAGTTGATTCCTTGAAAGCTTAAACTCATTTATGTGCTTGTTTACTCTTGAATCTCCCTAATCAAGGCTAGATAGGTTTGCTCCTTCACCGCTAATCAAGATCATCTACTCCCCTTAAGTAATAGGTGTTGACACCCTTAATTCATTTCTAAATCTCATAAGGTTATTTGTTCATAAGTTTCTAAATAAAATTGTTTTTCCGGGTTGTGAAGGATGCAATTCTTTGCAGAGTCAATGGGTATGATGCGGATGTCAAGCAAACTGTGATGAAGGATGCTTATGGTTTACGTTTAACGAGGGAGGTCGCCATGTCTATTGCTAGTAAAAGGCGTGAGTATCTATATTCAACTTGCTTTTACTTTTCCTTTGATTTACTTGGAAGTGTCTCGAGTGGGAGTAGAAAGTTGCTAACACGCCACCTCGCAATGACTTAATGTTTTTGGGTCACATGGTATATCGTGATTATTTTTCTTAAATCAACATTCTCTTTGATCCAAATGACTTCGATTATGGATGCGAGTTCGCAAGATTTTCATAAGCTACATTCAACGATCACGAGCATCCGGGAGTCGTATGGAGGCCGTGAAAAGAACTTAAAAGGATGATAGCATTCAACAACTTGGTTGTGATCGAGTTGATATAGCGAGATATTAAAAGAGAATCATCCGATACTACATGAGAAGATCTTGTTAAGGAGGAAGGACAATTAGAAGAGGATGAGGAATGGGAATCCTCGCGATCACTTCAAAAGTAAGACCAAGCAAGGTAAACTTGGAGAAGCCAAGCCAGACGGAGATTACTCTTGAAGATGACCTCCCAGAAAGGGATAGAACTGATCTTTACAAGACATACTTGCTATTTTGTCTAACCGGAGAGGTAACCAGGATCCCTTTTGGTGCACAAATCACCACAAAGAAGGATGATTCTGAATATATTCTGCTAAACCAGCTTAGAGGAATCTTGTGTTTGACCGACAAGGAAATTGTGGAAGTACACAAAGGCTTAGCCGAGCAGGCTTTTAGGAAACAAGTTGAGGTGATCTTGGCGGATGGACAACTAACAAAAGCCGGATTGAAAGCAATTTAATGAGTTGCAAAAGCAAAGTGGGTTTGCCTTCAAAGATTCTCAAAAGATAATAAAGAGTATAACAACTACAAAAATGTCTGCTGCCCTAGAAAGTGTTGTTGGTCGAGGGAGGCTTAGTATAAAGGAGATAAGAGAACTTAAGGAAACTGGAATTGATTTAGACAGCATGATATCATTGAGCTTACGCGAGAGCCTCTTCAAGAAAACGGTTGATGAGATTTTCTCCTCTGGAACTGGGGAGTTTGATGAAGAGGAAGTCTATCAAAAAATTCCGCAGGATCTCAACATCAATTCTGAAAAGGCAAGGTGTGTTGTTCATGAACTTGCACAAAGTAGGTTGTCAAACTCACTAATTCAGGCTGTGGCACTAGTGAGGCAGAGAAACCATTCAGGGGTGGTATGAACTTGTTAGCTTATGGATTATTGTTCAGTACATGTAAAACTAAGCACTGTAAATCTGAACATAGATCAGTAATTCTTATTGTTTCATTCTCTACATGTAGGTTTCCTCTCTCAATGATTTGTTAGCTTGTGACAAGGCTGTACCATCTAAACCGTTATCATGGGAGTCGCCACGATCTCTTCCTTATATACGAAGAAGCGAGCCGAAGGCTCAAAAACTGTCATGATTCTAATGCTTGTTGGACATAGATGATTGACGGCGGAAGCTTTTACAAGGGATGAATGACTGAGCACTTCAGAATGAAACAGCAGAGGAAGAGTTTATGTTTAAGCTTCTTAACCAGATAGTTGTACTAGGTACTGCTGCGAACAAGTTCTGAGTGCCTACTTATTAAGACACATGTATTTGGTCTTTTCGTTTGACAAAGTGATGGAAAATCACAAATGAAATTTTCCTATGCTTGAAGGAATTAGGAATGATAAAGTAAATTAGGCCCTTCGGGGAGCGTGCACTTTATAGATACCTACTTAGTAGGGTGTATGATGATTGGCATTATCAAACTTTTGGGCCGTGTTATAGGGCTATTGTAACCTTAGCAACTAAGGTTGTGGATTGAAAGATATGTTGTATGCATTAAAATCATTTTTGAATGTGAAATCATTTTGTTATTATTTGTTTTAGTTTTGGAAGTATATTTATTATTATTATCGAAAAAAGAGTTGTTTTAAAAAGGGGTTTTGTAAATTATACTTGATCCACTTAAATAGTAAAGATTGTCACTTGATGAGCTTTATCGCTCATCCTCTTATATAAATTTTTACAGGTTCCATCGTTGATAGTTAAACACTTGTTTGATACATTTTGAATAGTTGAAGTTTAATTTCAGATATATATTTTTTTGTCATTGTATTTTTTTTAATAAAACTATTAGTTTCAAGAGGCTTCGTCTCCATTTTACTATTTTGGTATTTAGTTGTTTTTCATTTTGAATTGGATTTGAAAAATGATTTGTTGGGTTTTAATTTAGGATTATTGTTGAGTTATTTTGTTTGGATTACGCTATTAATAATCTGCTTGCGGGCCTTTGGGCTTTCGACATGTAGCACTTCGGACCTGTAGCGAGTTCAGAGTGTTACATGCTTACCCTTACAATTATATGGGTTTGTGTTCATTTTTAAAAAATTTAAGAAGCAATGTGAAATTTAGTGAAATAGTACAATGTCGTAAATAGTAGATTCAAAGCATGATTAGATTAAAATTTAATAAAAACGTTTAGGCAATTATTCAAGTGAAATGATATTAGATGAAGCGCAAATCTCATGGAATTTCTAATCATTTCATAAATTATAGAAACAATACTTACCAAAGTAAATTTAGATTTAGGAATATGAAATGAAATAATATCACTTACATAATATAAAATATGAAAGAAAATGACATTCCTTACAGTATTAAAAGAAAATAATATCATTTACCTTAATAGGAGACTAGATCGATCGATATAACGAAGATTATCTGAGAAAATCTTGCACTATTATTAGCTACACTCAAAGTATCCTTATACTAAAAAAAATACGCATAATATTATAAAAGAAGAATTTTGTGTTTCTGGTGTGAGTTTTATATCTCAACTAAGAAACCTATTTATAGGAGAATGGCAATGTACCTCTGTTTTAAAATAATCACGGATGAAACAATTGAAAGTTTACGGACGAAGAATTGTTAAATTCGATTTTTTAAAATAATTTAATATTTGAATAAAACAAATAACTTTATATATAATAAAATATATTCTAATTATATTCTAAAAAAACAAATAACTTTATATATAATATAAAAGTTTTCTGATTTATATAGAAAGTTTTCTGTTTTATTACTATTATAATAATAAAACAAATACTAAACGAAATTATCTGTTGCTGATTTAACAAATTGGAAGTGGTGGGTCAATGGAATAATAAGTCAAACTTACAATAAACTCTTCTATTTATATCACAAATTGAACAAATATCTACCACACATCAATTAGTAAACTAATCTTTAATCAACACAATTTTTCAACGATTATTGATCATAAGTATTATAACTCACAATATTGACAATCAAATCGTTCATAAGAAAGATGGGACTTTTCGATAAAGATTTATCCTTATTGGCGCACAATTATATAACATAACTCATTTCCTCGACAAAACTTCTAAACATTGTCAATAGTGCTAATTAATAATATCCTTTCAAATAATATGAGTTACTATGCCGTGATAATTATTGATTTAATGATGTGGAATACTATACAGTTGTTACTGTGACAATTATTAAATCAATAATACGAGATACTATGCAATTATCACTATAACATTTATTGAGTCAATAATTTAAAATACTATGCAACTACTACTGTAGCAATTATTGAATCAATAATCAGAAATACTGTGCAATACCGTATGTTATTGTGGAGTACCGCGTGCTACTGAACTTTTATCACCGGGTATTTCAACAATTAACGGTAAAAGCTTTGCCGTTAATTTTTAAAAAGGTTATTTCTGTCTCTTTCCCTATCCAACAGTTATTTTGCTGTGGGGCCCACCAATGATTGGTTATTTCGGCGTCGTCGTACGAATATTTTCCAACAAAATGAATATTCATAACAAACTTTTCACTTCATATAATTTGCAAATATTACCCATAATAATATAATAAAATTTTATCAAGTAAACACTTTCTTTGTTGAAAAATAATCAAAAAAAAACACATTTATTTCATAAGGGTTGGGGTCTTACACATTACGGCCATGATTACAACGAATAGTCTCTGGTCATAATCATACCAAGTCCATCTACGCACTACGTGCCATGATGACTTTCAAAAAAATATAAAACATGAGGATGATGACAATGATATAAGAATTCAATAAAACAAGTTCAAGAATTATTTTATCCAGAATTATTAACGCCCAAATTGTCAATACATGATACCGCTTTTTAGAGTAAAATTCAAGAATGATCGGAAGAATATTTCCATGAAAGATATGGATGAAACGAAATATCAAGGATATTCTACTAATTTCATGGAGTATAGAAGTCAAAGTTTTAAACCAACCGGGTATAATAAAGAATGGAATAACAAAAGAAATCACCATGCATGCGATAGATCGCACGCATGAGTTATTCCAACAGAATAATAAATAATCGGAACCTGTGTCGTGAAATTCACAATCAAGATGGATGTTCCAACAGTAATAATAAAGATGGAACCGCATCCTGTAAAACACACGATAGGATATTCCAAGCAGAATAATAAAGAGCGGAACCGTGTCGGTGTAAAACACATGCAGCAGGATGTTCCAATGTAATAATAAAGATTTTAACCGTGTCCCGTAAAACACATTGCATGTGATGTTCCAACAGAATGATAAAAGACGGAACCCAGTCCAAGTGTAAAACACACGCATGTGATGTTCCAATGTAATAATAGAAGAATGTCACCAAGTATAGGGTAAACCACTTATACATGAGTTATTCCAATGTAATAATAAGTAATGGAATAACAACGATTCTTCTTCATGAATAAGAAAGAATAACACCCCTTACATTTGGTAGGAGATTGAATACCGCAAATAACAGTAGTAACAAAATACTCTTCTTCTTTCTCTCTTATTCTCTCTACTTCTCTCTCTATAGCTCGAATGAATTCGTGAAAATAATGAAGCCTCAGGCCTCTATTTATAGAAGATTTCTAAGCTTAAGACCGTCGTGTGAAAAGGCAAGTGGCTTGACGACTAGTTTGACGCTCGTAATGTGAAACGACAAGTGGTTCGGCGCTTCAGTAATGTGAAAACGACAAGTGGTTCGACGTCGGTAAAGGTAATTACTATTAACGAAGGTAAATACTATCGACGAAGGTAAATACTATTCACAAGGGTAATTACTTATCGACGAAGGTAAATACTATTCACAAGGATAATTACTATCGACGAAGGTAAATACTATTCACAAGGGTAATTACTATTGACGAAGGTAAATACTATTGATGAAGAGACTCTTAGATGATGACATATGAGCCCCCATAAAATAATCAAACTTACCACAAATCATAACACATATTTAATCTTTCAATAATTATTAATCATTTATAACTTGTCGCCTCAATTATTGATTTAATATTATAACATATTATATATGATGATCTTCGTGACAATAATTGAATCAATAATATAAGAGATATGATGCGTAATTATCGTGAAAGTAATAATTGAGCATAGTGAGTGACTTCTCACGTGAAGCATCAATAATCAATACCGTAATGCTACTTACGCAACCACGCCAGACATCGTATTTTTACCACCGGGTAGTTCAATGCTTTTAACTCAGAACACCTCCGCCGTAGTTATTTTTATAAAAATATTTTTGTCGTTTTCTCAATCAAACAATAATGTTGTGGGGTCCACCAATGATTGAGCCATTGTATTTAATATTCCCTAACAAAAAGAATATTCCTCACCAAACTAATATTTTATAACAACTTGCATACTTTGCAAAATTTATAAATATTACCCACAACTATAACATTATATCAAATTTATTCCATAATATTCAAAAATAATATTTATAGAAAAATTCATCTTTATTTATAAAAAGCTGAGGTCTTACAACCTCCCTTCTTATGAAATTTCTTCGAAATTAGGTGGTACGATACTGGTATGTCGAAGAGGTAAGGATACCTTGATTTCATTTCAGATTCTAACTCCCAAGTCATTTCCTCAACATCGTGGTTCCTCCATAAAACTTTGACTTGAGGTATAACCTCGAGCGTAGAATATGTTCTTTCTTATCCAAAATTTGAACAGAACCTCTTCATACGTCAAATCTTCCGCTATTTCGTCCATTTCTAACTCAATAATATGGTTGGTCTTTCACATATTTACGTAACATAGATATGTGAAAAGCGTTATGAACACGTAGACATATTCAGCAGAAATGAAAGTCCATAGGCCTGCGGTTCCTACTCGATCGAGGATTAAAATGGACCGATGAATCGAGGATTAAGTTTTCTCTCCTTCCAAATCTTGTAACTCCTTTCCATGGAAAGAAACTCTTAACAACACATGATCTCCCATATCGAATTCCACGCCCTTTCGATGAAGATCAAGATAACTCTTTTGTCGATTTTGTGAGGTTTTTTATACGTTGTCGGATCATTTGAATCTTTTCCGTAGTAGTCATACGTTCAACTCCGGTCCCCAACAACGTTGCTTCACCCACCTCATCATCAAAGATAATCGAGAACGACACTTTCTTCCATACAATGCTTCGAATGGAGCCATGCCAATACTTGCTTGATAAGCTGTTGTTGTAGGAAAACTCCACCAATGGTAAGAACTTGTCCCAACTCCCTGAAATCAAGGACACGTAGTCTTAATAGATCTTCAAGAGTTTGAATAGTCCTCTCCGATCGTCCGTCCGTCTCGAGGATGATATATGCCGAAAGCTAAATCGTAAGTCTGCGCCCATAGCTTTTTGCAAACTAACCCAAAATCGTGAAGTGAATCTTGGGTCTCGATCGAAACTATGGATACTGCAGCATACCATGCATCTTACAATCTCGTTTATGTACATACGAAAGCAAGACGTTTCAAGTGTATAAGTTTCTCATTTCGGTAAGAAATGAGCGGACTTGGTCAATCTATCAACAATGACCCAAATCGCATCAATGCCTTGAGAAACCTTAGGAAGACCCAGAACGAAATCCATGGTAATGTGCTCCCACTTCCATTACGAATTTCAAGTGGTTGTAATGGACCTTTTTGGTACTTGATGCTCCGCTTTAACTCGTTGACAAGTTAGACACCTCGAGATAAACATGTTGCTATATCTCTCTTCATATATTGCTCCACCAAATGTATTTAATATCATGATACATTTTGGTACTCCTGTGATGGATTGCAAATGGTGTGTCATGTCAGCTTCCATCATGATATTATACTTTAAATCGTGGTCGTTAGGAACACAAAGTCCGGAGTTGACTCAAGTATTCCTTCTTCATCGATTCTTGCTTCCCAAGCAAGACCTTCAGACTTTCTTCCTCATACGCGATCACCTCAGTTCTAGCTTGAAAGCAGGCTTTAACTTTATCAATTAAAGTCGGTTCTACTCAGATACTCATTTGTCATCACACGCGCGTCCTCGAGTCTTTAATTCTATCTCCATCCTTTGCAAGTCACACAAATGGGCCTTCATACGTTGACAATATCGCACTTGTACTTGCAGATATGATTTCCTACTCAACGCGTCACTACCACGTTTGCTTTTCTAGGATGGTATCGATGGTATGATCATAATCTTTCAATGATTCAAAGCCAACGTCGTTGTCGCGTGTTGAGTTCCTTTTGAGTGAAGAAATATTTGAGGCTTTTTATGATCCGTAAAGATCTCCACTTTCTCCCCATACAAGTAATGCCTCCACATTTTAAGTCAAGAAGACAACAAATGCTAACTCTAGATCGTGAGTAGGATAATTCCTCTCATATTCTTTGAGTTGTCGCGAGGCATAAAGCTATAACTTTTCCATGTTGCATAAGAACACATCCCAACCCTTTGCTCAAGCATCACTTGTAGATGACAAATCCCTCCGAGCGGATGGTATTGCCGTAGCAGTGCTTTGAAATAAGTCTCCTCTTGAGTTCTTGAAAACTCTTCTCACATTCTTCGCTTCCAACCGAACTTTGTATCTTTCCGAAGTTTGAGTCAATGGAATAGCAATTCGAGAAAATCCTTCCACTAATCTCCGATAATAACCATTTAAACCGAGAAAGCTACGACTTGCCATCGATTTAGGTTGTTCCACTTTGAATAGCTTCGATCTTTCTTTGGTCAACAGATATTCCATGACTTGATACCACGCGCCCAAGGAATGCTACTTCTTCAAGCCGAACTTCAGATTTCTTCAACTTGGCATAAAGCTTATATTCACGAAGCTTTTGGAGTGTCACCTCAAGTGTTGCTTTCATGATCTTCACGGCTTTTGGAATAAATAAGGATGTCATCAATAAAGACGACCACAAAGTGATCTAAATATTCTGAATACTTCCGGTTCATCATATCCATGAAGGCAAAGAGGAGCATTAGTCAATCCAAAGGATACGACTAGAATTCATAATGCCCGCATCGAAGTTCGAAAAGTCTTTGGAATGTCACGTTCTAATCTTCAATTGGTGATATCCTAACGAAGATCAATCTTTGAAAAGAATTTGCTCCTCGTGAATCGGGTCAAATGAGTCATCAATACGTGGCAATGGATACCTATTTTGATGGTGGCGTGATTCAACTCCCGATAATCAATACAAAGTCGCATACTCCCATCTTTCTTCTTCATGAATAGAGTAATGGGAGCACCCCAAGGAGAAGTACTAGACTAATAAAGCCAATGTCTAACAATTCCTGCAGTTGGGTCTTTAACTCCGAAGTTCAATAGAGCCATTCGATATGGGCTTTGATATAGGTTTTGTCACGGGTTCAAGGTCGATACAAAATTCAATTTCACGCCTGGGGGTAGGCCGGGGAAGTTCTTCTGAGAATACGTCAGAAATTTATTAACAATAGGAATATCGTTTAAATCATTTATTTTTATTTAAATCTGTGATATGAGCTAAGAAAGCTCGACATCCGTTTTTCAATAAACGAATAAAGCTTTATGGCTTGAGATGACCGTGATTGATTTTAATGGTTTGGTCGTTTGAATTCAGCATAATAGGTTGATTAGGAATATGAAAGCTAACAACCTTACTTAAAACAATCAATTTTTGCATGATAAGTAGTTAACCAATCAATCCCTGTAATCACGCCAAATGCAAGTATTTTTAATGAAATAAGATCGACGGTGTAATGTGAGGGTACCGATTTGAACCAAACAAGACTTATAAGCGATTGGATGTAATGAAGGTTTCTCCCAACGGAGTTTCCACAGATAAGTCAAAGTCTAATTTCTCCGAGTCAAATTTAATCGATGAGCGCAAAGTAGAGAAATAAAAGAATGGGTAGAAACCTGTGATCAAATAAAGTATAGACTTCATTAGAGTTTATGATAAGCTTACCCGTGATGACCTCATTCGGATTCCTTGCTCTTTGGGAGGTCACAACAAATGCCTCTCCTCAGACTACCGGTTTGAATTTTCGGGATGGCCTTTGGTGCTTCCATCCTAGTCGAATTTGTCTTCTGGAAACAACAAAATCGAGCTAAGTGACCTCTCTTCCACAATTATAACATGCTTTGAATGGCATTTACGCAGTTTGATCGATGTGTCCTCTCTCCGCATTTGAAGGCATATGACAGGTGGTCTTTCTCCTTCCTTAACAACGGGTCTTTGGTCGACGTCTTTCCATCATCATTGAATCTCCTTTTCTTTGAAATGTCCATTCTTATTGTTTTTGGCCCGATTACCTGCAAGAAGTGGTTACCATATTCCGCTTTTGTTGATTCCTCCACGCTTGTTGTCACCGCCTCGATGACTATTCTCATTGGTATTATAATTTTGCTTACCGCTTCTTTTTAGTCAGGTTGTTTCATTATCGCGCTCCACTAATCGAGCCCTATTTACAACATCCGAATACAAACACAGCTTTATGAGAAATAAGATGTTGACGTATCTCCGCTTCAAACCTCTTAAAAACATTCGCGCCATTCTCTCTTCATTATCCACCAAGTGGGACGAATGAACCGTGATAACTCGCGAAATTTTGCCTCGTATCACGTATTACCGCGGCCATATATTGTTTTGTTCCAACTTGATAAACTCCACCTCCTTCATGTGGCGAATACTTTCGGAAAGTATTTGTCGTTGAACGACTCTCGAACTTCTCCCAAGATATCTTCAAGACAAATTGGTTGAGTACGCTTTTACCGATTCCCACCAAGAATCCACTCTCCGCGCAACATAAAAGCTAAGAAGGAACCTTTGCTCCTCGGAGCATCCCAAGACATCAAATATCTTGTAACTGCTTTATCCATGCTTCCGCCAGAAGTGGTTTTTGCTCTCCCTTAAACTCCGGTGGTCCCAGCTCCTTAAATTGTTTAGCGGTGACCGCCGAGAGTTTTCCGTGTTTCCACCTACGCTTTTGAGCAGAGTCGCTCTCGCATTGCCGTTGCATAAATCGCATAAAGCCTCCGAACATTTGATCATTTGTCATTTGGTCGGTGTTGTTGTTTGCATGAGGATTGTCGCCTTCCCGATGCACACATTATCTTGATTATCGATATGTGGTGAATCAACGATCGCTCAAGGCCCATTCATATTCTCAACATTCTCGGATGTCATTTTGACATCGCCACAAAACAAAAGGTTAATTGACATGTAACAAATTATCCTTATCTTCCGACCAACCAATAAAATAGCACATAAACTTAGGTAGGTCATACTAGCTGAAGGTATTCCCCGTCTCTCCCTCCTAGTACTATTCTCACATCTTAGCTGTGGATCACATCCCTAAGCTCGATATCAACCGTGACGCCCCCAAAATTAGGTATACATCACCCATCTTGAGTCGCCACTTACATGGTATGTAATTTAAATACAACTTATTAACATAACTGTCGTGGTACAATACGACATAAATCGTGAGTTTAAATACAAATATCGCTCACTAGATATTATACAAACTCAAACAAAAGTCCTCATTACGATTATTATCACACTATTTTACGAATAGTGAGAGGACTACTAATGCTATCTTCGAGGACCATCACTGCTTCCCACTCGTCCCCGATTTATATTATCATTTCAAGAGAATAAACGGTGAAAGAAAGGTGAGCTCAACTAGCCCCAAGAAGAAATATTATGACTAAGATAATGCGTAATAAATTATCAATAGTCTTCAATAATGTTAAACCGATAAAATACAATGACAACAGGTTTAAACTGCAATGGAATACGCAATCCATTAAAAAGTCAGTAGAAAATAAAGTCTACTATTTTTAGGTTTTAAAAGGTTTTTCATCATTTATTATATTTTGAGACTCACTTTAATAAATATTCCACATCATCGAATCACCCCCGCACTACGGCCAAGGATATTCTTTAAGATTACGACCACAATTATTCATGCACTACGGGCCAAGAATATTTGTGTATTCATTAATGGTCATGATCATGCCAACAATGTCCATCAATGCACTACTACTAATCGAGGATTTTTTTTATCACATCATTTGTAATATTACGGCCATGATTACACCGAATAGTCTCTCGGTTATAATCATACCAAGTCCATCTATGCACTAAAAGCCACGGATGACTTTCAAAAAATATAAACATGAGGATGATGACAATGATATAAGAATTCAATAAAACAAGTTCAAGAATTATTTTATCCAGGAATTATTAACGTCAAATTGTCAACATGAGCACGTTTTGTAGAGTAAAATTCAAGAATGATCAAGAATATTTCCATGAAAGATCTTTGGATGAAACGCAAATATCAAGGATATTCTACTAATTTCATGGAGTATAGAAGTCAAAGTTTTAACCAACTGGGTATAATAAAGAATGGAATAACAAAAGAAATCACCGTGCATGCGATAGACCCCGCGATGCATAAAAGTTATTCCAATGTAATAATAAATAACGGAACCGGTGGGTGAAATTACAACCAAGCTGTGATGTTCCAACAGAATAATAAAGATGGAACCAGATCCGAATTGTAAAACACACAGATAGGATATTCCAAGTAATAATAAAGCGGAAACGAAGTAAAGGTGTAAAACACATGCATGTGATGTTCCAACAGAATAATAAAGAGCGGAACCAGGAGGTGTAAAACACATGCATGTGATGTTCCAACAGAATGATAAAGAGCGGAACCCAGTCCTGTAAAACACATGCATGTGATGTTCCAAATGAATAATAGAAGAATGTCACCAAGTATAGGGTAAACCACTTATACAAAAGTTATTCCAATGTAATAATAAGCAATGGAATAACAAATGCTTCTTCTTCATGAATAAGAAAGAATAACACCCCTTACATTTGGTAGAGATTGAATCATCGCAAAGAAGGTGTAGTAACAAAATACTCTTCTTCTTTCTCTTATTCTCTCTATACTTTCTCTCTATAGCTTGAATGAATTAAGTGAAAATAATGAAGCCCTCAGCCTCTATTTATAGAAGATTTCTAGCTTAGCACCGTCAGTGTGAAAAGGCAAGTGGCTCGACGACTAGTTTGACGCCTGTAATGTGAAACGACAAGTGGTTCGACGCTTTCAGAATGTGAAACGACAAGTGGTTCGACGTCCGGTAAAGGTAATTACTATTAACGAAGGTAAATACTATTGATCGAAGGTAAATACTATTCACAAGGGTAATTACTATCGATTGACGAAGGTAAATATCTTATTCACAAGGATAATTACTATCGGCGAAGGTAAATACTATTCACAAGGGTAATTACTATTGACGAAGGTAAATACTATTGATGAAGAGACTCTTAGATGATGACATATGAGCCCCCATAAAAAATAATCAAACTTACCACAAATCATAACACATTTAATCTTTCAATAATTATTAATCATTTATAACTTTGTCGCCTCAATTATTGATTTAATACTATAACATATTATATGAGGATGATCTTTGACAATAATTGAATCAATAATATAAGAGATATGATGCAAAGAATTCATGTAGCAATAATTGAGCATAATGGTGTGACTTCTCACGTAAAGATCAATAATCAATACTGTGCGGCTACTACGAACCACGCCAGACATCGTACTTTACCACCGTAGTTCAACAGTTTTAACGGTAACACCTCCGCCAAGTTATTTTTATAAAAATATTTTGTAAGTTTTCTCGATCCGAAATAATAATGTTGTGGGGTCCACCAATGATTGAGCCATCAGCACGAATATTCCTAACAAAAAGAATATTCCCACCAAACTAATATTTTATAACAACTTGCATACTTTGCAAAATTTATAAATATTACCCACAACTATAACATTATATCAAATTTATTCCATAATATTCAAAAATAATATTTATAGAAAAATTCATCTTTATTTATAAAAGCTAGGTCTTATGTATTATGATCCATACTTATTTTTTGCTTAATGATAAACGAAATTTAATTTTAAGGTTCGAGTATTTCATTTATTTTTTTCTCGAATTATACTCGATACCTGCTCGATATCATGAATCATATTCGAATATTGGTTTGATCTATACTAACAAGCTAAATATGTGATATTTGTATCGATCTTTATAATTTATAAAGTGTAGTATTAAATTGTGTAAGCTTGTACTTAAATAAATCAATCATTCTTTGTAATTTCTTTACATAAATAAAAAAAAAACTTTTATATATAAACATTAGTTTAATAATAAATTTACCATGTAGTGGTTTAGTATTAAGTGAAATGTTTCATATTCGAAACTCGATTTGAAGGCTCATGAGTAACTCGTTTTGTAAAGCACTTACGAGCCGAGTTGGTTCGACTAATGATCCAAGTCGAATCTGGCGCAAAATTAGAAATTCCTTATCGAATCCGACCTGAATTTTTTCGAGTCGAGCTGAATCTGAGTATTAGGATGTTCGCTGATATTCGACTCGTTTACACCCCTAACGATAAGGGATATGTGGGGCGAGACTATATTTCAAACTCCAAGAGTTTCCCTTAGATGAGGGCTATGTGGCTGGAGTATTTTCTAAAAATAGCCTCAAACAAGTTCAACTTTCTCATTTACATCCATTTTGTTCACTATTTTCTAAAAATAGGCTAAATGTCAGATGAATTCGTGTTGAAAATAATAATTCAAATTCAAAACCACTTGGACTGGCGTTGGAATGCTATCATGATCATTATTGTTCTTAATCAGTTTTTTTATTCTTGTTAATCATATTTTTTTTAAACAAAAAACTTATCTGAATTAAAAAAAAAAACAAAATTATTTTTTTAAAAAAAAAGAAATTTGATAATTTTTTTATTGAGCAAATTTGAAAAAAAAAAGATTGAACGCCATTTCAAATGACGTTGGAACAATTTATTTATTTATTTTTTATAAAAGCTAATGTGTCAGAGCAAATGTTAGCTAAAGTAGGGGCGGATCCAAATTTCATTAATTTAGTGGGTCAAATTTAAAAAAAAAAATCAATGAATAATAAAAATATTATACAATAAATCACAAAATTAAATAATATTCATATATTGTTTATAATAACATTTTTCAAACTCCATAACTTGAAATTGTTGCTTGATAACTTCATTTTAATAACTACAAAAATATAATATTCAATAATGTAAGTTATTAAACAATCATTCATCCATTCATCTTTGAATTTTTTTTTATGGGTCGACATTGTTATAAAAATATCATGATAGTCTCATTATAAACAATTATAAAAATTCACAAACAATTATTAAATTTGTGAAATTATAAAAAAGAAAATTTACAATATGTTTTTTAAAGAATTTTTTTTGATGGGTTAATATTATGACTAAAAAAACTGAAAAAGAAAAAGAGAGTGGTATAAATTTGAGTTAAGTAAATTATACTACCGAGAGAAGAGAACTCTTACTCATCAGAGAGAACTTTCTTCTTCTTTCTTCTATTCTTCAAATGGTAAATCACAAGTATTTCATAGAAAATTAAACAGGAGCCTTTCAATCTCCGGCGAGTATATAATCAGCTGGGTCCCCATCAGTTCAAGTACATGACTGTTCGGAGGGACTAGTCAGCCTGGTCTCCGCTGCTACCCCTCAAGGATTCACCGTGATCGAACCCCACCATGCTGGAAATCGGTCAGAGATCAGCATAATCAACTACGGTGGCCTAAAAATTGAGTGGGATCAATTGACCCCACCGCCCTCAAGTGGATCTGCCCATGAGCTGAAGCCATTTGAGTTTTTTTTGAGGCTATTTTCAGAAAATACTCTGTGGCAGAGTCCTCTGTTCACTTTGGTGACTTCTTATCTCCTCGTCTGTCTGTGAGGCTGCCTCCTGCTCTTCAAGTGGTCACGTGAGTGATGATCCTGATTCCTCTTCAAGGGCTTCTCCTTATTCCATCACAAGATCCGTCCTCTCAAATTTCCCTCAGTGTTTGTTGGTTGGTGGTAAGAAATCTATCCACTTAGCAACTTACTGGACCAAGACCATTTGGGGCACTCGATGGCAGCAGGGTTTGGACTTGATCAAGGCTGAACCTTCTTCTATCCCAATTTGGATCAGATTTCGTAGCGTCCCTCTTGCTATTTGGCACGATGATGGCTTCGCATACTGGCTAGTCATTTTGGTAAGCCTGGTGTTAAGTTTAATCAGCTTGCTCACTTCTAAGTAACCCATAAAAACTCTATGCTTCCATTACAAATCTATTATTCAATTTTCCCAAGATACGCGCACCCAGTTGGCAGTGTAAGCTCGCCGGAAAATTGGTCGGAGACGGTGCATCCCAATCGGAGTTGCGACGCGCCCGTACGCGCTTCTTTTCTTTGCGTACGGTTTCCAATTCTCTGCAGTGCTGACCTGAATTACAGTTCGTGCAGTACGCGTTTAGTGATTTTACGGTTCGTACAGTTCCGGATCTGGGTCGGGTTGTGAAGCGGGTTCGGGTTTCATCAGGTTATTTGGTTTTTTTCTGCTGTATATGATTATTTCAGCTCGGTTTCGTTCGTTTCCCAGGTTTCTTCTTCTTCCTTTGGCAATCCGATAACTGTAACCTATGGATTAGTGAAATTCAGTCGGAGAAGTAATGTAAAAGCAATCGATGGGCTCTAAGATTCAACCCCTGTTTTAAAATTAATGTAAAGAAGCAATAGTTTTCTTCATTCTATGTTATGGTGTTTAGTTTATAATTGAGTTTCTCTCTATTTTGGGTATGATATCTTATTAATAGCTTATTATATTCTGATCCTTGGAAAAACTCACTCTTTAATTTTGATTCATCATCAATCTCAAATAACTCCAACTTTTATATTTCATTTCATTTTTTTGGGTTAAAATTCTATATTTTGCTACTCTCCTACAAAAGTGTTGCTGGAAATATGGTTAATAGAGGTTTTCATTTATTTATTTTCGGTAGAAGTAAAATGCTAGCTGTACATAATCAAGAAGTTTTCAGCTTTTTTGGTGCAATGGCTTTGAAGAGGTACTCCCTCGTTAGTCCATGCACAGAATTTGTTCCACAAATGTTGGGTGTCAATTTTATTTCTTTCTTTTTGGAAATATCAAACGCTTTGTCACTATAATTGAAACTGCTATTGAAATTGTTGAGAAAACTGGAGTCAAAATCAGGTTTGAAATTGTGGTCATTTCATGTCTGTACTTTGTGAGTTTTAGTTGTAGATGAAACTGAGAGTGTTTGTGGTTGTTTAAATTTTGCAGTGAGAGTTGATTTTTGAATTATCCCAGTTAAAGTTCAATTCTTTCACCTATTATTTAGCCACTGTTGATATCTGATCCAATTTTTCATATGTTTGGGGTGTTTGGCGATCTTATTGTAGGTGTTTCTTTTCAAAATATAGATCCATCATCTTCATGTGCAACACTGGTAGATGGTTGTTGAGAGTTTTCTTATATGTAAATGAGTTTTGTCTAGGCTAGTTTCCTGCAGGCTAAGGTGATTTTCAATTTCAAGGAGAAAAGTTTTAGCTTTTTTCTCAACTTGTCCTCTGCAGGTATTCAGGGGAAGATGAGGGATTACCAACTTGCTGGGTTAAATTGGCTTATACGATTATATATGAGAATGGTATAAATGGAACCCTTCCAGATGAAATGGTATGTTCTGAAATTTGGGCTTCTCTAATATCCTTGTCCTACCAATAGGTCAACTACCTTTGCATGTAACTACAAGCATATCTACTTTAACCAGTTAATCTAATTGTTTACCGGTTAATATAATTGTTGTCGTCCACGGGCTTGGTAAAACATTGCAAACCATCTCCTTGCTTGGTTATCTGCACGAATTTAGTGGAATAAGTGGTCCTCATGTGAGTGTTGCTCTAGAATCCACTCTTGGCAACTGGATGAATGAGATTCGGCCTTTTTGCCCTGTTTTACGTGTAGTCAAATTTCTTGGAATTCCTCCGACGGGCAGACAACAATCAAGGCTGGCTGATCCCCTAAGCCACCTTGAAGCTTTGTGATTGATGGCTTTATCAAGGCTAGGCTTAGATGCTCTAGCCAAACACTGTTTCTATAGTTTCTAATTTCCTTGGTTTTCCTTGGCTAGTATTACTCCTATTGTTGTTGCTAATTGCACATGAATGTCTTTGAATGGATGATGCGACTCCATTCTGTGGTCTGGGTTATCCTACACTGTTGCTTTCAACCCCGACCTTGTGGTTGCATATTTGAATGTTGTAATGGTTATTCATTGTGCATTGGGTTTCTTGTCGGTATCCATGGACTTTCCGTCCTAATTTCCGGAGTAGCCCAATGAGATCTACTAATGGTAAGGGAAAAATTCCAGATCCTCCTAGTATTCAGAGGCTGAATATTGCACCAGAATATAGTGCAAGCATAAGAGTACACTTTGATCGTGTTGAACTCTTGATTGATAAAGTTAACCTTGCAAAGCAAGATGCTTTATCTACCATTTCATTCCGTGTTCTCAAATCTTGTTTGAAATATCATCCGACGGGCAGGCAACAATCAAGGCTGGCTGACCCTAAGCCACCTTGAAGCTTTGTGATTGATGGTTATGTCAAGGCTAGGCTTAGATGCTCTAGCCAAACACTGTTTCTATAGGTTCTAAATTCCTTGGTTCCTTGGCTAGTATTACTCTTATTGGTGTTGCTAATTGCGCATGAATGTCTTTGAATGGATGATGTGAATCCATTCTGTGGTCTGGGCTATCCTGCACTGTTGGTTTCAACCCCGACCTTGTGGTTGCATATTTGAATGTTGTTATGGTTATTCATTGTGCATTGGGTTTCTTATTGGTATCCATGGACTTTCCGTCCTGATTTCCAGAGTATCTCTGCTGGGTCTTCAGCCTATTATTCTTCACACATCGTAGCTTAAAGAATTGTTTTGGCCATGGTTGCTGGTTTGGGCTCTCTTGTGCTGATTTGTTCCATCGTCGGATTTCTCGGGAGTCCAAGTAGGAGGAATTTTTGATGTTGTTCGTCGGCTCTGCTCGTGGGCATCGCGCTGCAGTTCACGTGGCTGGCCTCATAATTGGTGCCCAGCTGTCATAGTGGGTCTACTTGCTGCTGATCTTTCATGGCTGCCATATGATGCTCCAGTTTATTAGGCTTAGTCATAACTCTACTCCTTCAAAACACATAGGCAAATAGTATACGGCTTTGGTGGAAATGTAAACTACAAGTAAGTAAATCAAATACTACTACTGCACGGTGTCCTTTTTCTCAAGAAAAATGATAAAAAGAACCAATCAAATACTACTAGAATCTTGATATCTTAGGAGTAATAATTATAATAGCTAGGGAGCTCAAAAGGACATAGATGGGCCCCAATATTATTTGGCCCCTTCGCATGCTCAACTCTTTTTCAGTACTACTAGTAGCATCACTTTCCAGAAAAGGACATTTATATGTGTCTTAATTCTTAAATTAGATTTAACGCATCATTTTTTTACTACTACTAGTAGCATCGTTTTTACTATGTGAAGATTCTCCATTTTTTAGCGGGTAAATTACCCATTTTAGTAAATATTAATCACCCAAAATATATTACTTCATTTCCGCTTTCTTTTTTCCCTATGTAATTTGTTAAAAGAAATAGAAACGAACAAAAGTTAGAGTTTTTAAAGGGTATTTCTAATGTATACAACCATAATTTATTTTTTTAAATAAAAGTGTCGGTAGACTTCCGTATCTGTCCGTTCCCTCGCTCGTGTACTCTATTTTCCCCCAAGTCTTTCAAACGCTTCTCTCTTTTTGTTCTCAACCATCACATGCATATGTCATCCTCCTCTGATTTCTCTTTACTTTTTAACAATCCGATTGAGACAGTCAGATCCTACACATGTTCTAGCAGACATTCATAATCTTGTTGTTTTGCAATTATTAAGTTCCTACCTTTTATGTTTGAATGTTGACGGAACTACATTTTGTTTCAGATACAAGCAGCAAAAGAATTGAGTGGGCAAATATTTCAAATTTGTGGGGATATGGTTGAGATAACTGTAGATATGGAGCTCTTTGTTGCCTGTAATGATGTGTTTTCCCTGTTTGTAGGACTTGCTATGAGTATGAAGATGAGAGGGTGGGGGTTTGCCCTCGGTGCAAAAACTAGATACAAAGCGCATTAAAGGTAAAAGTTTTCATGTACATCCCAGCCTCCATCTAGGAATTTTTGTTGAGGTTTGGCATTACTAATAGGTCTGCGTGCCCCAACACTATTGTCACTGTGTCTATTAAGTGTCCACGCACCTATGCCCCTGAAATAGTGTACTATGCCTTCATCTTTTTTTATACTATAAGTTTGATCTTTCCTTCATGTACATTATCATAGTAATATAAACCAGAGCATCACAAAATTCTGTTCATACTGTCATATGCCAACTCAAAAATTGGTGGTCAATAGACAACCTTGTATACTCTGATCTGTGATAATATGAGGCCAAGCTTAATTGTTCTACGGGACGTATTATTGATTTTGAGATTTTATAAAATTTAGATTTTGATTACGATCAATCTTCTCTCTCGCAAGTAATCTCAATGTAGTGATGACCCCAAACCATGTGACGTCTCAGGGAGATTGGCATCCATCTAATCTTGGTTGGAATCAAGGATCCTATTGTTTAGGTGCGGAACCTAAACCCTAGTTATTTTAACGTGTTGTCTATATCATTTGACTAGTCGAAAGTATCATATGGATCCACCACTTTTCTTATTTGGTTCATTCTATGCAGAACTCATTTTTTGTGTACCACATTCGCAAAACCTTGTGGTGAAGATTTTTACCTCTTTATATGATCTAAATTCTAAACAGTATAATCCTTGATTCAGGCATGAACTATTCATTGATAACTGAAGAAATGATTGTGGGCTCTCGACCTTTCGAAAGGTGAAGACATACATCGTCTAAAAAGAGGAAGAGAATGTGGCCTACATTCTTAACTTGCAGCAGGACAAAGACATTGAATATTGGGTAATAGACCTATAAATCTATAATAAAAAGCTGTCAAAGAGCAGGAATACGTCACATGAGAAGGCCTGTAAGCAGATCTTTTTTTTAGTACCAACCATTTCATGTGGAAGGAGGTTATGAAGTAACTTATAAGTACTCCTCCATTCCAAATTATAGGATTGTTGACTTTTGAAAGTCAATTTGAGATATTTTTAAACTCAAAATAGAGATGATTCATTAAATATTATAAAATAATAAATCTTACGATGAGTAGTACTTTTGAGATAATTTACAATATTCGTCATTGTATTGGCTTAAATGAAAGGAATCTATGTCAATTTTCAGTTTGAAAATGTCTTTCGTTGACTTCAAAATGTCAATAAGAATCTTATATTTTGGAACGGAGGTAGTTAAATAACCACTGCACCCTTATTATTGTTAAATTGCCCCACAAATATTGTACTATGCCTTCAAATGATTGTCACTATCACATATCTTTGCAACCTTCATTGTTTTACTCTATTGTTATTATTACTCAAACATACAAAACTTGAACATGATAACATATTTCTACTATCGTTGTAGTAATTCACAAACATAAGAGTAATATTTAATTTTCTGAGATTTCTGATCTTGGGAGTTTTTATGTCTAATGCCTTGTCTATCTTAAGATGCAAGTGTAGGTTTGTAAATCGAACTGCTGTAACAATATAGCTGGTTTTCATGTTTGTAAACTAGGCTGCTATAACAATGTATAAGCAAAACTACACAATCCTTTCACAATTGCTAAACAACATGTTGTATGCATAGCAAGTTTTTCATGTTCTGTATGCCAAGTTTTGGATTTTTCTGGATGCAGATAGCAACATATCTGTGTAGAGAAGTTCAATAAACTTCCAACATATATAGGACTCATGGATACTAGTGAATTGACTGGTAGAAAACGTACTAATGCTTTATTTGGAACTTGGGAACTGCATGGGGGAAAGAAAAGAAAAGGAGAATGAAAACAATTCGTTACACTTACTTTCATCATTATACATGGTTGAACTTATATCCAGTAAATAATGTTTTTTTTGGGGGGAACTAATATTTCCACAAGTGAAAATGTTAGTTCCCCACAAAGTCCTCTCTCGCATAAGGGTGAACCTCACTATTCATGTGAGTAGAAGCTTGTGGAACTAACATTTTCATTTTGGGGCCCCTTTTTAAAAATAAGTAGTGCAATGTAAAGATAAAATCAACCCATAACCTATAACCTATCTCGTGTCCATCCCTTCTTTTTCTCTCACTTTAACTGTGTACTTTCAAACTTCCTTCATGTATCGCCACACTCTACGATCTACACTCTATTCTACTTTGTGGCAGGATAAGGCTTCATCTGTCTTTTTGTGTCCGTCTTTACTATATTTTCCCTCCGGACTTCATACACTTTCAGCAGCCACATGGATCACAATGATCGGGCTTTTTTGGCGGGAGGAAGATCGACCAAATCGGAGGTCGTCGACGCTACCTCGCTACCGCCGCTCTTCTTCCCCTGCGGTTAGGCCTCCTGCTGTCGGAAATCTTTGTCTGAAGACGATGGCTGATATCTTGTTTGGTGATTTTGATTCATATGATTTTCTTGAGCCCCATTTTGGGGTGGGTTATAAGGCTTCCTCAAAGTTATATGGGTTCCGTGCGGTAATGAACGTTTTCAAATTATTCTCGCCTCTTTTTTCGCGGTTTTTTTCTCGGTTTCTTCTGGGAGAAGGGTAAAACCCTCCCAATTCGTGGCTTTGCTCAACTCCAAGCTTGTTTCGATGGGAGTTGTTGAAATGGTAGAAAAAGGGGAGATTAGGAGACTGGTGGATGCGTTGAACAGGATTTCCCAACATGTTACCTTGTCGTGATGCGTGTAAGTACAATGTTACCTTGTTTTTTTATCAGCTTTAGTAGATGTTAGATGTGCTCGCTATGAAAGTGGAGTGAATTTAACAATTCCCTTTGATATCATATTTCATAATTTAGTTGGCTGGTACAAAAGATAAATACTTTTCACAATGGAAAAGAGGTTAGACTTTTATCCATCAGCCCAATGAAATTGTTTCTATTTTGGTTGGCCCATTTTATTTGTCTTAAAACTTAAAAGACTTGTGCTCACATTTTGATTGCAATTATTGAATATTATTATTTATCAACAACAATTGTAAACAAGATTTAAAATATTAGTGCTTAGCTTATATATTAGTGCTTGTGATGCATTATATTAATGTTCTATTAATTATTAGGAAGAGGACTAGTTATCTGTTGTATTATTTGAAAATTTCCTTCTCTAATATCATATGCATAGTTTTAGTCATTTTTGAAATGAATCAACTCCTTTAACATTTCAAAACTTGTATGAGGAAATAAATACATGTGACGTAAATTATGGTTTATGGACTCTATAAGTTTTCTATCAATGGTGAGTATATATTTAGAAAATGATCAGTCATATAGGATGTTGTCCAAGACACGCCATATAGTTATAAAACTAATTACTCAAGTTAGGTGAGATAGAGTAATGGGAGTTCTTTTGACAATCTCATGTGAAAGATATTGTAATCTATAATATATAATATGCTTGTCACATTCATTATATTATAAACCATAATACATTAGAATAAATTTTTAATAAACGTAGGAGTAAATACCTCTCTCTCTCTCTCTCTCTCTCGCTTAAGTTTGATAGTGAGTGTATTTAGCCACATGAAGTTTCTAGTTTTGTAACTTTTTCATTCCATATTACTCTGTGTTGTTCATGTTTTCGTAATCTTCTGAAACCTTTTGTTGTTATCCACAGTTTCTAGTTTGATTGTGAGTGAGTATTTCATATTATTTTCATTCCTCATATGACCCCATCAGAACTGAAACAAAACTAACCCTCCCTCCTGAATCAATAATCTCAAACACTACTCTCCTGAAAACCGATACTTAACCGGTATTCGACGCTTCATAAGATATTTGAGAAGAAACCAAGATCTTTGCAATTTGCCGACAGCTATACTAGAGGCATCATCTTCATATATTTTAATGTATATGTAGTTGAAGAAAAGGTTGGAGAATGTTAGCTAGAAAAATGACATGGAGCCTAAGAATGAGACTATGACAATAAGAGTGTCAAAGTGTTGAGATGGGATTATGTAAGCAAGTGTTCCAAGACTGGGGCATTGGAATGTTGGTAGTTATTCATACAAGTAGCACTGATTGAGCTTCCATCAAGCGTGCGTGCTTTTTATCAAAGTTGTTGCTAATAAACAATACGATATACAAAGGAGGAGAGGATTATACTGTGCATTAGGTGCAGGAGTCTTCAGGGCTTGAGCCTGCACTTGGTGTTGACAGTTTCTACTTGAGGGAGCCATAATGGACTACGCCTTGAATTAGGTCCCTTGATCAAATTTCAACTTGTCACACACAGTATTGACACGGAGTTTGGTTCTAAAAGGTTAGCGGTATTAATGGCCTTGCGCTCTAATCTTGATTATCATGAGAACTTCTAGGAACAGCCCATATTCCATAGTCACAGCCTCATGACAGCTCTCACTTAGGTCAGTCCTCCAAGGGAGCATGTGAAATGCATCTCACAGAAATATTTGCCTCGGGCAAATAAGCACTATAACCATAGGTATGGGGAGGAGATGCTCTCCTATAAATTTGTGCTTTTATTACTAGTTCAGGCGCGCCAGGTTGTTTCTACCCATTGAACCTTCTTCATGGGATCTCTAATCAAAAGGTTGGGTTACCCCTGTTGGTGACTCCCTAGTCTTATGGGCTTAACCCCATTCCCCTCGATAATTCATAAACACCCTTCTTGGGCATTCCTTTTGACTGATTTATACCTTATTTGTATATGCCATTTAATCTTCTTGTTTGAATGAGACTGTCTCAAAACATCTATCACAGCTTTGTAATCACAATGTATTGATGTATTGATATGGATGGCATAGTCTCATCTACAAGTGGAAGTTCCAACATAAGGTTTTTTCAACCATTCACCATCCGTACATGTTCTAGAAATAATTGTTTGTTATTTAGAACCCTAAGATATAGCTGCCCTGCCTAACATAAATACATAACCAACAGTCACTTTGACCTTTGAGCTATCCATAATCCAATTTGCATCACAATATCCTTCTATTACGTTAGGAAAGCCTCGATAACATAGTGAATAATCAAGTTTACCTCTAAGATAACAAAGAACTCTATTTAAAGCATTCCAATGTTCTTTACTTGGATTTTGAGTATAACGACTAAGCCTTTCAGCTGCGTATGCTTTGTCCGCCTTGTTTTATTTGAGAAGTATAGTAAAGATCCAATGACTTGAGATTATTTTATTTAAAACATTCCAATGTTCTATACTTGGATTTTGAGTATGAGGACCAAGTCTTCCAACTGTGTATGCTTTGTTTGGCCTTGTTCTATTTGAGAACTATAGTAAAGAGTCAATGACTTGAGAATATTTTAATTGAGATGCAGGCTCTATTAATTTTTTCTTCAAATGATTACTTGAATCATAAGGACTATGCACAAGTTTAACATCATAATGTCCAAATTGTTTTAGCTTGTTCTCTATAGTATTTGATTGAGTTAAAGTTATCCGTTAATTAGTTCTTTTTAATTTCATTCCCAAAATTACACGAGCCTCTCTTAAATCTTTATATCAACTTTCTTAGAGAGAGACATTTACATTGATAAAAATGTGTAGGTTAGTCTGAAAAATTAAGATAGCATTCACGTATAAATGTACATAGCTTACATGTCCATTATCTTCCTTATGATATAAACACTTATCATGCTCATTAATCTTAAATCCATAAATCCATAATCTAGAATAATTTTATCAAACTTCTCATGCCATTGCTTAGGCGCTTGTTTCAAACCATACAAAGATTTCACTAATTTGCACACCTTATATTCTTGTCCTTTAACTTGCTCCATATATATCTCTTCTTCTAAATCTCCATTTAAAAAATCGGTTTTGACATCCATTTGATGTATCGCTAAGGTTGTGTATAGATGCTAGAGCTAACAAAGTTCTACTTGTAGTAATTCTAGTAACTAGAGAAAAAGTTTCAAAATAATCAATTCATTCTTTTTGTGTAAAACCTTTAGCTACTAGTCTAGCTTTGTATTTATCATAACTAGAGAAAAAGTATCAAAGTAACCAATTCCTTCTTTTTGTGTAAAACCTTTAGCTACTAGTCTAGCTTTGTATTTATCATAACTAGAGAAAAAGTATCAAAGTAATCAATTCTTTCTTTTTGTGTAAAACCTTTAGCTACTAGTCTAGCTTTCAGATTTATCAATTCTCCCATCCGGTTTGAGTTTCTTCCTAACACCCATTTACAACCTATTGGTTTATCTCCTGAGGTAAATTAGACAACACTCGAAAGTGTTATTTTGTAAAATTGTCTCATATTCATCATTTATAGCTTCTTTCCAAAATGGAGCATCTAAAGATAACATACCTTCTTTGTAAGTCTTAGGTTCACCTTCAACTAAGAATGTAAAGAAACTTTTTAAATTCTTTTCTATTCTTCTTCTTTTACTTCTTCTAAGTTCCATAGGAGACTCTTGTTCACTGCCTATGCTACTCCTAGTTATGGAAATCTATCACTATCATGGTTTTAAACTCGGATCGGACCGACGGTTGAAACTGGTAAAAATCGGAACCGGGTCTGCACTCGCGGTCTGGTTTGAAGCAATGACCCATTTTAGCAAAAAACAGTTCAAACCCAAGAACTGGCTGTTGAATCGCCTAACCCAAATAAATGGGACGGTTCTCTACTTAAATAGAAGTGAAAAAATAGGGTTTCACCGCTCAAATTTCTTCGGTCTTGACTCTGCGCTTTAGCTTCTTTAGCCTTGAGTTGTTCGACCTTGACTCTTTTTTCGCTTCATCATCGCCTTCATTTATCTCTCACGGCTCACCAATCACCACCAAATACCAATCATCATCATCTCTCTCTCTGTCACACAGCCCACTTCAACCTTTTGCCGCCTAGTCATGCAACTCGTCGTGCCCTGTTGTTCTCTCTACTACCACTAAGTCAAGCAATTTCATCTCTTTGCTTCAAATTCTAAAGTCTCTAAACTATTTTTTCTTGCAATAGTCCCTCTTGCCATGTAATATCCCATCATCTATTACATACTTTGTAGCTTACTATTTGGAATTAGTTCATTAATCTTTTTATTATGAATCAATTGGAATGAATCACAAATTCAGAGCAATTGGTGACTTGACTCTATGTAATGTGTTTTCATTCCTCTTCTTTTTATTATAACTTAACTGAAGTGATTCATCACTTGATTTGGTCAAATTGTTTTGCGTGTTTGTGCATTTTGCTAGACCCCATGTTTCTTTCTTTTGGATGCCCTGTTTTGTCAACTTCAGATCAATGCTCACTCTTTTTTTTATAGGTAAACTTAAGGGGCAGAATTCGTAAGTTAGTAAACTCAAGGGGGCAGATTAATAAAAAAATTTAAACTCAAGAGGGCAGATTTGACGTAAGAGTGAGTTATATAAGAGAGGGTTAGAGGGACAATCAGACGAGAGCTCAGAGCTCTTCTTCTGCACTTCTGCTTCACTACTTTGCCAACAATTTCTCCTCTTCTCAGCCGCGACCTCGTCTCCTCTTCTCATTCAGTCTCTCCCTCGCCCTTTGGCCTTTGCGCATATGAGATTTTGATGGTAAAAACTTAGGGATTTTTATTTGATAATTTAAATTTTGTAATTTGTTTGAATTTGTTGTTGGTTGTGGACTTGGGGAGTTGGGGTTAAACCCAATTCAATTTATTTGATATATTTGTTGTATTGGACTTGAGGTAGCTAATTAAGGTTTTTTGGTTTGATAATTTTTTAATTATTAGGGCTTTCTTTTTTTTTTTTTTTTAATTTTTCTGTAGTTATATATATATAGTTCTGATCTCTTGCTTCATATGTATTTGTGCTGCTTTTATGGGTATATTCATGAAGTTTTTGCAATTGGGTGAATTAGAAATTGCTTTAATTTTATGTACAAGGCTTATGGATCTTTTGATATTTGATGATTGTGGAATTTAGTGATGCACCAGCACAACATTATCTTAATGTTATATTATACTCTTCTTTGCGTTGAGAGCTCAAGCATAAATGGTATTCTAGATGCATAGGTTTATCCTGTTCTATTAAATTTTGGAAGTTTTTTGTGTATGTATGTTTATATGCTGACTGGAGGACTCAGAACTAGATAGTTCATTTGTTTTATGAATTGTAGACTGTATTTTTTTTAATGCGAAATATTTTCAGGAATATTATTAAAACCACTCTCCGAAATCAAATGAGCGATAAATGGTTGAGTGATTGTTTGTTCCTTACATTTAAAATGATGTATTTGAAACTATTGATAATGAAGCTATCTTAGAACATTTTCAAGCTATGGGGTCTAGGAGAATAACATTGTAATTTGTTAACATTATTATGATTAGTTCAAATTTTCTCTATTTAACTTTAACAAAAAATTAATTAAATACGCCCCTGTTGAGATTTATTCCTGGATTCGCCCCTGATGACATCTAAAGTAATTTACCTGTATAAATAAAGTTATGGGGTTTCGTGAGATTTGGTAGTTTGTGGTTTCTTTTAGTTTTCACCTTCATGATTTATTTGGAATTAGTTCATAATTTTAATTTGACTATTGGAATTAGTTCATAAATCTTGATGTGACTTTTCTAGATTTAAGCAGTTGACATGTCATCATCAGGCTATTATTCAACCGCGCAATCACAAGCATCTACAAATACAAGGGGAAAGACGGATGTTGCATGGAATCATTGTAGTGAAGGGCGAGTTGCAGTTGGTAAAAGATTTCTTACTTGTTTATATTGTCAAAAAGCAGTTAAGGGTGGTGGCATTAATAGAATAAAACAACATCTTCAGGAAAAAGGATGAGGCTGGCCCTTGTAAGAGAGTTCTCGGTGTAAAACATGAAATGGAACAATCCTTAAAAAAATTGAACAAAACAAAAAAAAGAAAAAGTTGACATGCGTTCATTTGATGATCCATATGAAAAACATGAGGGGGATGATGTAGAAGTTGAAGAGATTATTCGTCAATCTTCATCTAATAATGTTGTGAGTGGTAGTCCTTAACCAAGGGGAAAGAAAAAAAATTATGTAACTTCTTTACTTCAAAGGCCAACCTGAGAAACAACCTACTATAAAAAGTGCTATGGCTGGTAAAGAAACTGTGGAGGGAAACTATGGTTGTAGCTAGATGGTTTTATGATTGTGGTATTCCTTTTGTTGCCGTGAATTCAATATATCTCCAGCCTATGTTTGATGCTGCCATTAGAGTCGGTTTGGGTTATAGGTCCCTTCTTATCATGATGTGCAAGTCAATTTGCTTAGAGATTCGAAAAAAGAGGTGCAACTCTTTGTTGAAACCATGAGGTCTCTTGGGGTGATTGTGAGTGTACCATTATGGGAGATGGTTGGATAGATGGTAGGCATAGATCTTTGAATAATTTTCTTGTCTATTGTCCACGTGGAATTTGTTTTGTTAAATTTGTTGATGCTTCTGATGCAGTAAAGAGTGGCAAACTTTTGGCTAATTTATTCGTAGAAGTAATTAAATGGGTTGGACCAACTAATGTATTTCACATGGTAACAGATAATAGGGCTAATTATGTGCTTGCAAGGAAATTAGTTTTACAACAATACAAAAGCATTAGTCGGTCTCCTTGTGATGCACATTGTTTAAACTTGATTTTAGGGGACATAGCTAAGATGAATCATATTGTTCAATTAGCTTAAGAAGGCATCGAAGATAACCAAGTACATTTATACTCATGGTTGGTGATTGGATTGGTTGAGGAAGAGAAAACATTGGATAGAAATCATTCATTGGGGGCCTACTCGTTTTGCCACAACTTTCATTGCATTGTAATTTATGATCATATGCATGATTTGCAGGCTTTGGTGACTGGTAAGGATTTTAAGGAGTCTAAATATGCAAAGGATGCACAAGGCAAGGTCAGTCAGGCTTCTTACATATAGCTAAATTGTTTTGGAATGATTGTTTGATTGTAACTAAAATTGTGGAGCCTTTGATGCGTTTATTGAGAATTGTTGATATGGATGAGAGACCTCCCATCAGATATTTCAGATGATGGCAATTGCGTAAAAGTGTTCACGCGGCCACATATTGGTTGAATCATTGTTTTCAATATAATCAAGAATCATTTTGTGGGAAGCCAAAAGTTATGGCGGCTCTTCTTGATGTCATTGAATCAAAAGTCACCACTAATAAGGTTAAGTTGTTGGATGAAACTAGAATTTATCGAGAGCGGATGGGGAGTTTTGGTAGGGAGCTTACACTTACTACTTAGAAGACTACTTAACCGGGTAAGTTATATTTATTAATTTTTGTTTGACTTTGTTCCATTTTAGTCATTGTTGTTTATTCTTTTCAACTTTGTTCCTTTGTAGCTTATTTCATTGATTTCTAATGCCATTGTTATTTATTTGTATTTAGATGAGTGGTGGAGGTTGTTTGGAAGTAGTGCTCCAAATTTACAAAAGTTGGCAATCAAATTCCTTAGCCAAACTAGTAGTTCATCGAGGTGCGAAAGAAATTGGAGTGTTTTTGATCTTATACACACTAAGAAAAGAAATCGGTTGGAGCATCAATGACTTGATGATCTCGTGTTTGTTCACTATAACTTGAGGTTGAAGAATAGGTATTTTCATTAATTCAATTAATCTTTCTTTGAATTTTTAATAATTAATATTATATGACGTTACTTTTATGGGAAAAAAATCACATCATATTATATGAAATCATAATTTTAGGCATTGTTATAAGGGATGGAATTATGATCTAATTGATTATGAGTCCATTGACAAAACGGAGTTTTGGATTGTTCAAGAGGAGGAAGAACCATTTCTTAATTATGATGAGCTAAAGAAAATAGTTTATGATAAAGGAGTGATGCCTCATTTGGAAAGGCAACGACGTCGTCCTCGTGAGTCGTGAAGGTGAGAAATATTTACATTATCAATATTAGATTAATATTTGTATAAGTTGGAATATTTAGTCCTAGGGAACTAAGTTCTGCAGCCTTGTAATGTTTCTGGTTTAGTCTTGGTAGCATATGCATAATGCATGTACTTGTTCTCCCATATTTAAAAGCCTCACATGCCCATCTTTCTTCAGTTCACCAATTTGTAGCTAGTTACATATTTTTTATTGTGCATTTGTCTTCAGTACTCCATTCTTTATGTTGGTTGTAATAGAATTGGCTGCCCTGTATAAACCCATTCCATTTATTCCAGCAGTAGCATCTCCATGTAATTAGTAGTAATAGCCTGCATCAATTTCAGCTTGAAATTAGTAGTAATTAGTATTTAGTAGTAACGGTCTAACATTGACTAAATTCTACATCACAGCAAAACTGCAATATGAATCTTGTTTGTGTTTATACCAATACGGTCCATGTGGTCCTTTATATGATTGCAAAAGCAATAGATCAAAACGCTACAACTTGAAGTATGAATTCCATTACCTAAAAATCTTCAAGATTTTACATCAATATGTAAGGGTGTGATTTAATCCATTACTGAAACTGTTTGAATGCACTTCACTTAGTTATATTAGCACTTTGGACACACTCACATAGTTGGATCAGCAATTTAGCTCTTTTTATGTAAAGCATTTATGGCGTAATCTATACATGCATATGAAATTTAGTTGTGTTCCAGAAAAAACATGCCCAGATTACATAGATATACATAATTAAGGTGTAGTAATCTCTACCTTTTAAAACAAGTGTGATACATGCATATGAAATTTAACGAAAAAAGTTGTGTTGCCTAGAAAAAGCATGCCTAGATTGCACTGGTATGCATATATTAAAATGTTATACAATACTATATCTCAACGCACGTCCCCACAACTTGGGCATGGTTTTTTCGGCCAATGTTATACAATACTAAATTTTCTTGTCTATTTGTTTTATGTAGAAGTGAATGAAGAAGACATTGTGAATTTAGATGTTGACGATGATGATGATTTATGTTTTTTGTGAATTGTCATGGATTTTATTTTAGTAATTTAGTTGAGACTTTGTTTGGTATTTTAGATATGTTTGCATTTATATTTAATCAAACACTTGAACTTGTGGTTAAATTCCGAATTTGAATGTATCCTAGAGATGTTTATGTTAAGATCATGAGTTAGGTCACTTGGGTAATTGGAAAAGTCCATGAGTTATGATGAGTCATGGTATAAAATGACTTAATCACTTAACTTGGGTCCGCTACCAATGCGTGAGCTTTGGCGGCTCGGCGTCCAAGGCGTTGCCTTACCCTTCTCCAATGTTAGGACGCCTAGTTGTCGCCTAGACGACGCCATGACAATTATGGATGATATATTGCTGATATTGTGATACATTGTTGTTTACATTTCAGTTTTTAAATTGAACTGTTTACTATTGAACTATTGAACATAGACTGTTGGACTTTGGTTATTTTGTTTGGAACTTTGGATTTTCTTTTGAGCATTTTGGAATTTGGTTTATGAAATGGATCCAAACTACTAGCTTTAGTGCTTGAGTTTGGAATTTGGAGTTTAAATATTTGGCTTGCAGCCTTGACTTGATAATGCACAACCAGCAAGGAAACTAGTTTGGTGTAAAGTCTGAAAAAAATATAAGTTTCTTATCTTTTTTATTTTGACATTTTCTTTTATTTTTTACAAGTTAGTTTTTTACTTGTTTCTAACCTATCTTCTATATTTGCAGGATTTAAGCTTGGACTTTAGGCCTTGGATAATTGATTTGCAGTCATGTCTCATGAAAACTAGCTTGGTATAAAGTCTGAAAAAATAAATAAGTTTCTCATCTTTTATATTTAGACATTTTCTTTCATCATTCAAATGCCTTCAAGCTAGCTGTAATTCATCATACTAAACCATCACATATAGAAGACTGCTGGTAGTTAGTGAGGATTTTGAACTTGATTTACCCATTTGATGATTTTCTTTATCAATCTGGATTTAATCTGTATATATGTATATGCAGTTTAGCTTCTTTTTTGCAACAGTAATGCTTTGTTCTGAGATTTCCTGAATACTTAGACAAGGCATAGAAAACATTGAACATCTTTAGTCATTTTCTAAACTATGTTTGAGCTTTGCTCCATATATTGCAACTTTGATATTGTTTTCTTGCTACAGGATAACTTTGTCAGGCTATACCCTCTTCTTGCCTCTTTGAAACTGCCAAATGAGGTATCTGAACAGAAAGTGAGATGCCTTCCAAGAAGGTATATGAACTTGCTCAACTAATTGGTTCTTAAATTTCTGGTGAACTCACATTCATTTTCTTTGTTTTGTTTCTCTAACTCCCTCTTCTTTTTTTAATGTTGTTTTGCAGACAACCTCCCCCAAAAGTGGTGGTCAAAATGATAGTTGCTCGAGTTGGAACTCTAGTGGTTTGTCGGGTAATGTTGTCCTGGACATTATATTTTAGGTACTTGGATCAGCTTGGCATGTTAGCGACTTATGGTACCAAGACATACTGCAGACAATCACTAATAGGTGGAAACTATGGTTTACTCAACACTACTATCTTTGTACCAAATCCAGATTACTACAGGTGATTAGAATTTTTTCAGTCAATGCCTAATGAAAAAAAGAAGTATAAATTTGTGAATTCCTTTTGTGGAATTGACTATCCAATTTTGGCTAAGTTGCTTCAAATGCATTATTTCCCAGTGATAGTAACTTATCGTCTTCACTTTCAAATTAAGCAATTCTGCTGTCTTCTATAAGCAAGCAGGCTTACCTCCACATTATGACGTCTTCTTGCCATTTTTTTACGTTCTATTTCTCTTTGCTTTTCTCTATCTAATGACTCCCAATGTGCATATATAAACAGATAAATAGATAAATGTACATATAAGAGGCATGCATTTTGTTCCCAGGTGCAGAACAATTCCTGTTTAAGGCTGTGTGTTTGATATGCTTTCTTTCTTGCAGTGCTCTTCTTTGGCACAGACTGAAGGGAAGAAAAGTTCTGTGCACAAGCTTCTCCGGAACAAAGAAAATACGTGCTTATGCTCATTGTTCAAGAGAATCGGTAAATTTTCAACAACAATAACAACTAAATATTGTAATCATAACTCATTATGTATAAATTTGGTGGTTCTTCCTCTTTTTTTTTTTTGCAGGATTTTAAGAATGAGATTTTCTTAAATGCCATTAAAGGTAAAATCGTCTTTAAATACTTTTGAGTATTGATGACGTATTTTAACTTGATTTTCAGTTCTTTTATATTGCTGATGATGAATAATCAGAGCCTTAAAGTAACTGATTCAAGTAATTATGCAGCTTTTTCACCATTGAAGATTAGATTAGGTGGTACTTTACAAGACAAAGTCATCTACGATACTGAAGAAGCAACCCTGCACCCCATTACCTAAAAACACCTCAGAGCTGTTTGGTTTCACTCGGGGCTACCTACCCTTGTACAGATGGGATGAACTAAACACCTTCTTCAATAAATCTGGGTAAAAAAGGAATTCCAACCAATTTTTCATTTACCTTGAACTTAATAGCTGGAAGAAAAATGAGTTACAACTTACAATCTCGTTTTTCAAATTCAGGGCTATGATTATTTTTGGATTGAATGCTCTCAATGGAAAAACCATAAGGTCTGATGGCTCTGCTGTTGGAGCATGGGATTCCACAATTCATCAGCCCTTTATTGCCGATTTTCCCTTATTGGCTCTCAACAATTCCAGCCTCCCTGCAGTTGGCACTGGAAGGCAGATATATACTGGCCGTTAGCTTGTCCATTATTCATCTTGTGCTTACAGAGTGCAGATGTCTTGAAATTCAAGAAGATATTCCTGGTCATATTGCATATCTCACTGGCCTTAGCATCATTGGTGGAATGACACTCTTTCCATCTGCTGTGGAGGTAAGAGGCTTATGATTTTTCCCCTGCTCTTTTCATCATGCCTCTCCTTATTGGTACTGTAGATATTTCTATTCTAGCTTCTTCTGCCTTAGATTGTTTAGAAATTTCACATTGGTATACTCAAAGTATATGACTGGCTTAATTTTTTTCCTGATAGCCTATTACAGTTAATGCATTTATTTTGTAAGATCAAATTATTTAATAGCCTAGGTGTTCATTTAGTCGCATTACTCGACAGGAAGTTAGTAGCCTATTGGGAAGCTGCATTTTATAAAGAAGAGAGTAGAGTGCATGCAGAAAGCAAAAACATTAAATAGATTAGTCAATTTCTCTGGTCGCACACTGTTTTTTGCCGTGCTAATATATCATAAATGATTTTCAATGTGCCGACTCCAACTGCTCTGCTGTATTCTTAATATTTACTGAATTTAACCTATTCTCTTCTGTCCATTTCCTACAAGAAGATTTTCAGGACTCCCTGCTTTTCTTTGATTATGTTGTTTACTCATTTTTTAAATTTATTTTCTGTCCATGTCTTCCTTGCACAGGCATAACAATCTATAGTTAAAGGTTAAAAGGCAAAAAAGAATAGTGAAGTCCTCTATTAATTTGTCAACAAAATTTTGTTCCCACTACAAATGATAGCACACTACTGAAATTAGATATGTATCTTGGTTTCATGCGTGTTTTGCTACTACTTGTACCTTATTTATCACATTCTGCAGATATGGTCGTTATTTTCCAAATATTCGTATTATTCTGCAGCATAATTCTTCAATTTGGGAAGAACGGTGACTTAGGGTCTGCTCTGAATATCTTTGAAGCATCCAAGCAAGATATGGGTAGTCCTAATATGTACATCTACTACACAATAATAGATGTTTGTGGTCTTTGTAGTGACTTCTTGAGATCGAGGTCCATTTATGAGTTACTTGCCAACACTGATTCACAAGCTTCGCACACTTAGTTGTTTATCTCTTACATGCTTAGTATCTCTAATAGATAACACATGTTTGTGTCCAGGCATGTGTGTCTGAGTTGTTGTTTTCAATTTAATATCTAGTCATTTGGCATTGTTCTCAAAGTACTGGATTATCTTTTGTATGAGTATTAAGATTAACAATAAAACTTATTTGGGGTCCATCATCATGTAGAAGCATATTCTCCTGAGGAATAAGGCTAGACTAGATGATCCATAACATTCTCATATCAACCATTGATATCTTTGATAAAGTTTGATAGTGATGGCATGCCTTACTTAATGACCATTTGATGTTAGCACTTCACGTTTGCTTAAGGATGAATTAGGAAGATTTTTTGTATGGTACTTAAAGTGTGCATCCTTTTTGCAAGTACAATGGGATATTAAAATTTAAAAGTTGGGTTAAAATCAAGTTTATATTGGCTTCAAGGGAAGGAGTAATATTATCTGTATCGATATTGGATGCTTAGCTTTAAAATTGATTTTCATGCTTGACCAATTTTTTAACTTGTAGACAATAACAATTATGTGGCTACATGGTTGTCAGAATGTCAGGTAAAAGCTTTTTGTTAATCTAGTTTTGGTTCTCTATCACAACTAAAATTTGATTCTTGAAAAACAGACTTGTAGTAATACCGGCTATTTCTGGATGTTCTTATGTTGCTGTTTCATGTTTATTTGCTGCAGGATTTATGAACTCAAAAGATTACCCCAAATCTTTATATTTTCAACAGTCTGATGAATGTTAATGCCCGTGACTTGAGCTACACGTTGCAGATCTACAAACATATGCAAGTAATGCCCTTTTTCTCTCTCTTGTATGTTTGTGACACACAAATAAGCAAATCTACTCTAGCATGCATAAATATACATACTTCACTATGTGCTCCTTAAGTAGACTATGACAGTTTCTTCTAAAGCTGGTTGTTTTTATGTTTCTATTTACTTCATCTTTCTTTCATAATTGACAAATGATGCTCGAGATCCTACTGGATCCTCTGTTCGAGAGTGGGGACTATCATCTCTCTTTCTCACCCACAGTCGTCTTTCTTCCTTTAATACCTTATGCTTTTGAATAATTTAAGATGAACCATATTCTTTATTTACTAGATTTAGCATATATTCCCCCTAAAAATGTGTTGCCTTCTGAATTTGTAAAACAAATTTGTTATCTTTTTCTTCTCATTAATATTTGAATGCTAATTTTGCTATTGATGTGAAAAGTGTTCTCCAACAAAAGGTACATTTTGTCCAGTATTGGTCCATTGGTCTCACTAATCAATGGTGTCTGGAGGAATACACTGGTTAGGAATCTAAAACTCATTATAGCGCTTCCCTTAAGCTGGCACACAACTGAGCAAATACTAAACAACTTAGGTTTGTACTCTATTGTAGTAGGAGATGGTCTCATGTTTCTTCTATGCTAAAAGCTAGTTGAACATACGCGGAAGTTTAATAATTTATTCTTATCAACAAGAAAGTTTCTTTTAGCTGCTTCATATTATATGTCCAGAATCTAGGTGTTGCTGCTGATATGACATCTTACAACATTATTTTGAAGTCTTGTTGTCGTGCTTCAAGAGTTGATTTGGCCCAGGAAATTTATAGGGAGGTACAACATTTGAAATCAACAGGAGTATTGAAACTAGATGTTTTCACATACAACACAATAATTAAGGTATTATCTATCTATAGTAAATATACTTCACTCATAAAATGGACATTATGTGTCTAATATCTTACATTCTTAATGCTTTTGCATACTTTTTACACTTCTCCAGTACATTATACAGCCATTCTATGAAAAAAATTCTTATCTTGTATCTTTATATTCTGCATCAAATGACAGGTCTTTGCTGATGCAAAGATGTGGCAAATGGCACTGGAAATTAAAGAAGATATGCTTGCAGCTGGTGTTACTCCCAACACAATTATGTGGTCATCATTGATAAATGCATTTGCCAGTGCAGGTCTTGTTGAGCAGGCAATCCTATTATTTGAAGAGATGCTTCTGGCTGGTTGCAAACCAAATACACGATGTTGCAACATTGTTCTTCATGCATGCGTTGAGGCTTGCCAGTACGACAGGGCCATCCGTTATTCCATATCTGGAAAGCAAGTTCATCTAAGAAATTTTATAGAAAAGATTATCAGGAAAAGATAAATACTAAAGTTATACTACTAATGTGCCTGGGAGAGGTGACTTGGGGGGACCTCAAAGCCTTCATCTGGAGAAAGTTGCTGCAAACTTGCAAAAGACCGGCGCTGCAAGCTTCGCTGTCGATATTCAGGGGCTAACAAAGGTAGATAAACATCAATAAATCAAGATTGTCAAATTTAGCAACGCATTAATCATGAGAACTAGTCTTTTTTATATATATTTAAAAAAAGGTAAATTATGGTTATGAGTTTTGACATTGTTTGGAAGGAATTTCGAGTCTTTGACCTCACCAGGTATCAGTTACAGGAAAATCCCAAGTAGATTAGTATTCTTTTTACCTTTTATTTTGATTAGTAGTAGTGTCCACTTTCTTACTTATAGTCTTCAAGTAAAATTAAAGAAGTATAAGATTCTATGGTCAGCAATAATTCATGACTGGTCTACTAAAATCTGACCTACAAATTGTAAAATTAATCACCATTTTGGTAGAAACTGGAGAAAGTGACTGATAAAACAAGAACAAAAATAAAATGGATCGAGTTGTAGAAGATTAAAACAAGAAAAATTATTCTCAGGTTGATATGTCATATACATTTAATAAATGCAGATTATGGGAGATCATTTCTGATGTCGTTTCTAAGTGTGGAGCAGACATTTGAGAATTTGAATTGCACTGTGTTTCCACACCGTCTAGTTTTGGATACATGATTCCTCTTGACAGGTCAAGTTCCACAATCCAAATTTATTTGAAAAATTCTACGCCCAGATTTCATGTGGATTGTGGGGACACAGTACGACACAACAAACTAACTGCATTCATTTTGCTTTTGATTCTTAAAGTTTTAGGCAGAATCTAGCTCACCAACTATACATGTCCAATTATTCTTGTAATAGGATATCATCTCTTATAAGCTTTTTAGTGCTTCTTGTTTCAGTTCGTTCTTAATGGCATACATTGATATTGGGTCTTATTTTGGAGAAAGAGTCTAGTTTCCAAGCCTATGAGTACGAGATTGAGTCTTAAAAGATTTACCAGCAAACCTATGCACCAAATGGAGAAGGAATGTTTGTTATTCAATAGAATAATAATAACGGAACCGGTGTCGTGAAATTCACACCAACGGGATGTTCCAATGTAATAATAAAGATGGAACGGATCACGTGTAAAACACACGAGATAGGATATTCCAATGAATGATAAAGCGGAACCAGTCCAGGTAAAAAACACGCATGTGATGTTCCACAAAATAATAATAAAGAGGCGGAACCGGTCCGGTGTAAAACACATGCATGGATGTTCCAATGAATAATAGAAGAATGTCACCAAGTATAGGGTAAATCACAGCATGACACAAAGTTATTCCAACGTAGTAATAATAAGCAATGGAATAACATAAAGATTTCACCAAGTATAGGGTATATGCGTGATACGAGGTTATGTATAGGGTATGCCACTTTTACAAAAGTTATTCCAGCGTAATAATAGTGAATGGAATAATGAAGTTCTCTTCAAGAAGAAAGAATAACACCCACTAGTAAAAGAACCGAATATAGAAATAGTGAAGTAGTAGGAATACTCTTCTTCTTTCTATAATTTTCTTTATAAACTTTTCTCTATAATTTCTCTCTACAGAGTTTCAATGAATTCGTAAGAAAATAATGAAGGAATGAGCTTCTATTTATAGGAAAATGGAATGCATAAGTAACTAATCCATGAACGGTCCAGATTGATTTACTTTAATCTGACGGTCCATATTTAAAGAAAAATCTTTTAAATAAAATATAATATATTCTATTTATATAAAAACATTTTACTATGCAAACACTATGCAATACTATGCAAAACACTATGCAACACTATGCATAATAAAATATAATATATTCTATTTATAGAATAACTTTAATAAAGTATTCTATTTTATATAAAAGATGTTTACATTTTATTACGTTAATAATCTGAATAAAACAAAGCGTCATTATCGTTATAATAATTCATATTATTAATCGGATAATAATGGAATCAAACCCGAGTGACTTCTCACATAAGCATCAATAATCAATACAGTGTGCTACTATGCAACCACACGTATGACATCGCATTTTTACTACCGAGTAGTTCAACAAAGAACCACGGTAAAACTTCCGCCGTTATTTCAATAAAATATTTTTGTCGTTTTCTCAATCCGACAATAATTTTGTTGTGGGGTCCACCAATGATTGAGCCGTTATACGAATATTCCCTGCTAAATCAAATATTCCCCGACCAATCGAATATAATATAACCACTTGCATACTTTGCAAAATTTATAAATACTACCCACAACTATAATATTATCTCAAATTCACACCATAATATAAAAAATTATTTTGACAAAATTTAAATCTTTATTGATAAAATCTGGGGTCTCACAATACCAGAGCCCTAAGTGAGGTGTCCCTTTGAGATATCTGAAAATCCTCTTTACGGCAGTTAAATGTGATTCTTTAGGATTAGCCTAAAATCTAGCACATATGCATGTTGCAAACATTATGTCTGGTCTATTGGCAGTTAGATATAAAAGAGAGCCTATCATACCTTGGTATTGAGTTATATCAATACTTTTACCTTTTTCATCTTTGTCAAGCTTGGTTGCAAGAGCAATTGGGGTTTTCATGGGAGAGGCTGATTCCATGCCATACTTCTTAAGTAAATATTTAATGTACTTGGCTTGGTTTATGAAGATTCCTTCATCAGTTTGCTTTACTTGCAGTCCAAGGAAAAAATTCAGCTCACTCATCATACTCATTTCAAACTTGCTCTGCATAAGCTTAGAGAATCTCTTGTATAACTTTTCATCAGTAGATCCAAAAATAATGTCATCAACGTATATTTGAACTAATAAGACTTTATCTTTATGCTTTCTAAGAAATAGTGTGGTATATACTCTACCTCTAGTGAACCCATTTTCAATAAAAAAGTTAGTTAGTGTTTCATACCATGCTTTAGGTGCTTGTTTAAGACCATATAAGGCTTTGTCTAATCTATAGACATAATTAGAAAGAGATGGATTGATGAAACCTGGAGGTTGCTCTACATAGACTTCTTCTTGAAGTTCACCATTTAAGAATGCACTTTTGACATCCATCTGAAAGACCTTGAATTTCATGTGAGCAGCAAAGGCAAGGAATATTCTGATGGCTTCTAGTCTGGCAATAGGTGCAAATTTCTCATCGTAGTCAATGCTTTCTTCGTGAGAGTAGTCCTTGGCCACTATTCTTGCCTTATTTCTGGTTATTACTCCATCTTCAACCATCTTGTTTGTGAAGACCCACTTGGTTCCTATGATAGGATGATTCTTTGGTCTTGGTACCAATCTCCATACTTTGCTTCTTTCAAACTGATTAAGCTCTTCTTGCATGGCTTCTATCCAGCTGGAGTCTTCTATAGCATCCTCTATCTTCTTAGGCTCCATTTGTGATAGGAAGCTTAGATAAAAACATTCATTTTGGGTGGCAGCTCTTGTTTTGAATCTTGGACTCGAATCTCCAATGATTAAGTCTTGAGTGTGATCTCTTGCCCATCTGTTTCCTGTTGAGACATCTGTCCTTATGCCTTCTTGTCTTAGATCTTCAAGATCTATTTCTTCTTTTTGGTGTGGAGGTTCGTTGTCTGGCATAGGCCTCTCTACGATCTTATTTCCTTGCTTAACGATTTCACTATCTGGCACTACGATCGTAGTGTTGAGCTCGACGACCTTGTTCGTAGTGTCTGAACTATTGGTCGTGGTGTCTTGAAGAACTGTTTTGTCTGAGTCTGTCTCATCAAAGATGATGTCAATCGAGACTTCAACAATCAGTGTCTTCTTGTTGAACACTCTGTAGGCTTTACTGTTTGTGGCATATCCAAGAAAGATTCCTTCGTCTAACTTGGGTTGAAACTTTGTCAAGTATTGCTTTCCATTGTTGAGAATGTAGCATGCACAGCCGAATACATGAAAGTAACTGACACTTGGCTTTCTTCTTTTCCACGAGTTCATAGAGTCTTCTTAATCGTAGAGTGTATGAAGTGATCTGCTCGAGTGTAGCATGCGGTGTTGATAATTCGCCCAAAAGTATTCATTGAGCAGATGGGTCACGCTCAAGTAGAGTTCTTCCACCTCTATCAATGTCGAGGAGTTTTTTTTCTCTCGCCATTCTCCATTTTGTGTAGAACTGGTCCATTTCCGAGAAGTCGAATTCTCTGCCATGATCACTCTTTATAGCCTTGATTTTCTCTCCTTTCTCGTTCATCACCAGTTTGAACATCTTGATCAGGTGGGAGCTTGTTTCATCCTTTGAGGTTAGAAAGAACACCCATGCGAATCTGGTGTAGTCGTCGACTACGACTAGAGAGTATCTCTTCCCTCCAAGGCTCTTCGTTGGAATTGGCCTAAATAGATCTATGTGTAGCAACTGCAGGGGCTTGTCAATTGAGTTGGTACTTTTGCTCTTGAATGAGCTTCGTCCGCTTTTCAAGTCGACAAGCATCGACTTACCTTTCTTTAACGGTCGAACTTAGGTAAGTTTCGCTACTAGATCTTTTAAGGCTAGTTTGGACATGTTCTTAAAGTTGAGATGAGACAGTCTTCGATGCCATAACCAGCTCATTTCTTCAGATGCTTTAGCCAGAAAGCATATTGTCTCTGTCTGAGGTTAGTTGACCAAGATTTACTGTGTAGACATTTCCTTCTCTTGCTCCGGTTAACTTTACAGCAGATGTCTTCAGGTCTCGGACTTGACATTGATTGTTGAGGAATGTTACTTGATGACCCTTGTCGCAGAGTTGGCTAATGCTTAAAAGATTGTGTTTTAGTCCTTCCACATAGGCCACTTTACTGAAGGATACTACACCATTTCCATCTGAGCCATATCCTCTTGTCTTGCCAGAGCCGTTATCTCCAAAGATGATTGAGGGACCCTCTTTCTCTATGTTGTTAGATAGAAGGGCTTTGTTCCCAATCATGTGCCTTGAGCATCCACTGTCCAGATACCAGGTTGTGATCGTGGAGCTCTTTTCCTGTGGTAACATTAAACCTTCATTTTGGTACCCATACTTGCATGGGTCAAACTTTGTTAGTACCCTTGGGGACCCAAATCTGCTTGATTTTGGGTCTCATATGCATGGAATTAAAATGGCACTTTGCAGCTTTGTGGCCAACTTTATAGCACACAAAACATCTAATATGATGCATATTTGTGTGTGTGAGAGAATTCTTCCTCCATTTGGACTTTTGTGGATCTTTAGTCATTCTTCTGTTAAGCTGATTTTCCTTATTCCATGTGTCCTTGTGTTTCATGATTTATGAGGAGTGTACCTTACCTCTACTGTACCTTCCCAGTTTGTTCGTAGAGTTGGTCTTACTTGACTCTACGATCCTTCGAGGTTGGTGAGTAGTGGTTGGGTTACTCTTCTCTTTTCTGAAACCCAGGCCAACATGAGATCCCTTACTTCTTGGAATATGGATTGAACCAAGAGAAAGGTGGTTTGATGGCTCATCCTTCCGTGAGGATTTCATAAATATAATGCTTCTACTAAAACTTGAAGCATTCTATTGGTGCTAGTTTCCTTTACTTTTTTCCACACATGCCTCGGAAAGGTGTAGATTCCCCAAAGCCTAAATCTGTTCGTCGAGACACTCTCTGCTAGAGATTAGGAGTCCATGGATGAAGAGGATTTATTCCATGTAAAGATTGTCTTTTCTAGTTCCTCAATTTTAGAGGTTAGACTTGACTCTCTTTTTACATTGAGCTCATTGGTCTGCATTTCAAGAGCTTATTCTCGCCTTCAAACTTGGAGAGAGAATCAAGACACTTAAGAGTCAAGCTGTTTCCAGTTCTTCTTGAACTTTTTCTTTCTCCTTTTGAAGAAGTGAATAGTCTTTAGTCAGAACTCTAAACCACTTCATGTATTGATGCAAATCAGATGTTATGCCATGCAGTGCAGTTCTTAAATCACCAATGTCTACATCAGGAGAGTTGAAGTCAAATACCTCATCTATACTTACTTCATGTATGTTGGAGTTCTGTTTGTCATTTGCATTCTTGGCCATTAGTCAAAGATTTGCCATTTGAAGATCTTCATCATCTCCAGATTCTGGAGTTGAGTCATTGTCTGAGTCACTCCACGATCCTCCAGCTATAAGGCCTTTGTCTCTCTTCTGAGGCCTTTTGTTGCCTTTGTATTCCTTCTTTGAATGTGATTTCTTCTTTAGTTCTTCTCTGAGAGGTTTGTTGCAGCTAGCAATGAAGTGGCCAGGTTTCTTACAATTGTAGCATAGATCGTTTATTTGCTCCTGGCTGCTATAGTTGCTGACTTTCTTTGGCTTGCTGGTTTTGCCTTGATGTATGAACCTTCTGAGTCTCTTCACCAGCATTACAAAGTCCTCATCATCATTTTCATCATAGTCAGAGTCAACTTCAGTGTTAACTTTAGAGGTGTTTTCAGTTGCTTTGAGAGCAACACGTTTATCCTTCTTTCTTTCTTCAGACAGAGTTTCTGCTCGTTGAGTCAGCTCCAGTTCGTATGTAAGAAGGTTGTCATATAACTGTTGAACAGTCATTTCATGTAGATTCTTTAACTCTCTAATGGCAGTGGTTTTGGCATCCCACTTGCTTGGTAAGGCTCTCATGACCTTTATGATTAGATCTTTGTTTGGATAGATCTTTCCATAGGCTCGTAGAGAGTTGAGCAGAACATTAAATCTCTCGTAGGTGGCAGTGACGTTTTCTCCTTGAACGTGTACAAACATCTCATATTTCTGAGTCAAGAGGGATTGTTTGTTTTCTCTGACTTCTTTTATTCCTTCATGCATGATGAGCAATGCTTCCTAAACCTACTTTACTGTTGACCACATTTTCGAACAGATCATCTTCTAAGGATTGGAATAAGATGTTCTTGGCCTTTTTGTCGAGTTGAATAACTCTCTTCTCGTTTTCTGTCCATTCTCCTTTGACCTTGATCAGTATTCTATTTGGATCATCTGTAGTTAGTGCAAGCTTTGTAGAAACGTAGGGCCCATTCTGAACAGTTTCAAATAGATCTTCATCTATTAAATCCATGTAGGCTTGCATCCGAACTTTCCAGTTGGCGAATTTATCTTTGTTACACATAGGTGGCTTGCTGCCTCCTCCAGTCTTTGATTCACTTGGTAAGTGTGTCATTGGATCTACTCAAGCTTTGTAGGCTATATAATAGAACCTGCTCTGATACCAATTGTTAGTTCCCAGAGGCACAATAGTTATCTAGAAGGGGGGGTTGAATAGATATTTAAATTTCTTTTAGTTTTACTTTGTTAGTTTTGATAATGATTAAACCACAGCGAAATAAGGATTTGTTTAATCTCCCTTAAGATATCTTGAATTAATGAAAATGAGGCAGTTATGGCAGTTATAGCACAAATATAATAGACACGGCAGTTTTAAGTGGTTCAGAGCAGTTAAAGCTCCTAGTCCACTCTTCTACTCCTCGAGTAGGAAATACACTAAGAATGTCTTTTACACTTTCTCGAATCCCATATTCCTTCTGCACTGCGAGTTCAGGCACTTCTTAGTTCACTCTTGAACTCTTCAAGTCCAGCAGACTTGGTTCTTCACAGTTCACTTAGAACTCTTTAAGTCCTTCTGACTTGGAACTCTCACTTCAATTGATTGGTAGTTGTTGAGTTCTTGATTGGTTCTACTTAGTTGTTGTTAAGCACTTGTTCGAAAGAACTGAGTAGCTGAGCAAGCTTCCTGTTTTTCTCAGATCTTAGAGTTTAGTGTTGAGTGTTCTTATGCGTTTTGTTCAATGCTTGCTTAGATTTCTCATCTGTATATATTTTGCATATATGTGATCCTTGAAATCTATCCATTGAAGCCGTTTGTTGAAGCATTAAAGGCGTTTGACATTTCTGAACTTTGATGGAGACTTTTTTGCACACCTCCTGAATTACATTCTAGCCCAATCGACACGCAGATCGCTTTTCACTAAACACCGAAAAGGTGTTTTCCTCAATCAATGGTCCTTTCCTTAGCTTCTTAAATACGTTCCTTTTTATTGTATACTAAGGATATCTTTTGTGTCATTGGGACCGTGGAGAACTTCAACGTTTAAAACCCATTCCATATTTGTTGGAATTTGTCTCCAAACAAAAGGTAGGGCTCGATGCTTCTGACACAAGGCAGATGATACTCTACGATCCATATCGTGGTGTCTTGTCACCTTGGTGCTTGGTCTGATGAGAATACTACGATCTCTCTCAAGGATTTGCACACTACGATCTTCACTTGCTTGTCTTGCAGACTATGTTTTCGCAAGCACACTACGATCTCTGAGTTAGCTTCAGCAATCGTCTGAACCACTCTACGATTTCTGGAGAGGCCCTTCAAGGCAGATACACTATGATCTTCTAAGCTCTACGATCCTGCCTTGGCTTCTGCAATCTCTTTATCAGCTCGATAGACTGCGATTCTTGTTGAAGCCTATCTATTCCTTTCAAGACATAGATCAACCTAACATCTTTGATCTCTTTATCTATACATTCGTTTATAGAATGATAAACATTAAAAGCTTAGATCAACCTAACAATTTTGATCTATCACTAAGTCCTTGTACATGTATTCCTTGAAGGACTTTACATATAATCATTGAAAGTAGTATGCATACAAGCCAATCATGTTTGATGATAAAGCGTATACTTTGTAAACAATCTTATTCATTTATTAATAAAAGTATTAATTTATTAAAGGCTTTTAATTATCTACGATGATCTTTTTTTACAATATGTGATAAACCCATAGTTTTAAGCAATGCTTTTAGAATAATGATGATGATCATTCTAATGAGATCTAAATTCTTAGAAAGCTTAAAACTAAAATAGTTCCCAACCATTGGATTACTAAATTGGGGATTAGTGAATCCAGGATAGATTGGGTACATCTGTTGCTTGCTCATTGGATGAGGATGATTGATCTCATGATCATTTGTGTGGAGACACTAAAAGCAAGTATGTAGGTGCTTATTAGAGAATAAGTTCATCGAGCATTGGCTCGCTAAGGAATACCTAATGGAGTTTTATTTGTCTGTCAATAGAATTCTGTAGTGATAGTAATCTAGTGATCCTTGGACTTGAGATCATCATAGTATCTTGTGTATGATGAGTTATACTTTGACTTATTCCTTAAGACCCTGAGGGTATATCAAAGGGTATGCTTGGGTATAACAAGTTGTGCATGGAGATAATGTATGATCAATAAAGAATCTACCACTTCTAATAAAAGAAGAGAAATGTCCTATGTGATTCGATAAATGACAACCCAAAGAGTCCTTGGTTAAAGCAGAATGAAATTAGAAAGGAGTTTCTAATTTGCATTATTTGAGTTGTGCATTTAAGGATCGAAATACATATAATTAAATAAAATAAGACTTGACGGTAATTCCATATCTTATATTTAATTGGGACATTGTATGGTGGAAGGATTGAATTGTCTGGTAACTATTTACTCAAAGGTTCTTTAATGATTAATGTTGAAATCTATATTATCCGGAAAGTCGTTGATCATTAGGGAGGCTTATCCTATTGTAGAATAAATATTATTTAAATAAATTAATTATTTAATTTATTTATTTAAATAATATTAGAATTGTTCTAATTGATTTATTCACAACCTAGGTTTAATATGAAGAACCTAAAGGGTCACACCATAAAAGGAAGAATAATTATTTAAGAAGTTAATGGCATAATCGTAATAATATGTTATGTATATTTAATTTAATCTATGGTGATAGAATAAATTAAATAGCTTAATATTTATTATTTAATATTTTAGAAATATTAAATATAAATTAATAAGAGGAGTCTTATTAATATTATTACAATTATTATTATTTTAATTTCTAAAAGAGTTTAGGAATTAATTTAATATAAGTACTCTCATTTATTCCTAATTGGATTAGGAAGGAAAATTAGTTAAAGGAGTTTAATTAATTATCCCTAATAAGATTAGGGAGCTTAATTAATTAAAAAATTAATTAATTAAAACCCAATTCCTTAATTGTTATGGTGGGTTGCCCACATCTATAAATAAGAGGAGTCTTATTATGGGTGGTATGGGTTGTTGACTTTAATAAAAGTGCGTAATAATTCCAAGTTGTTGGGAGTATGCCTTTTCTATAGAGATGAAAACCAGGGTTTAGCCAACCACCCTTCTTCTTGAATTTTCTTCTTCCTTGGTGGATCACCTCAGAGGCCAAACATTTGGGTGGCTAACGTTGATCAAAGGAAGGAACCAAACCCGGTGGATTCAAGATTGAACGCGAAAGGATTTGGAGGTGAACTTGTACACGAGGCTTCGATCTTCAAGGGTATGATTTATTCTTTATCCTTTCGTTTAATTAATAATTGTGCGTAAGGGTGATCGGGAATATATGGTTTGTAAATTTTAAACTCGATTTACACGTGACTTACAATTTTGCAATTTGATCACTACAAGGCATGAATATTACAAACCTAATGATTGGCATCGAGAGCCAAACATTTATGCGAATTATTAATTGTTTTAATTTGATATGTATATTGAAATGTATTTAAAACAATTTAATTGGGCATAATTTATTGTATAAAATTTAAATAAAAAAAAAAAAAACAAGAAAAGAAAACCGTTAACACTTTTTCGGTAATCAAGGGATTTTTTTTTTTTTTGAATGCTCAAGGTTGCTTGCACGGTTTATAAGCTCTTGGTCCACAAAACACAAAAAAAAAAAAAAAAAAAAAAAAAAAAAGTAATCACATGGTCCGCATGAGGAAAAGGCTACGGGATATAATATATATATATATATATTATATATGTATATAAGTTCATGCAATTAAAACATGGCAGCAGTATTTTTTTTTTATATATACGGAAGGTACGGATATATATATATAATAGTTATATATATATTCTTAATTATTATATATATATAAAATAGTTATATATATATTCTTAATTATTATATAATTAAAATAAAGTTTATTTTAATTTTAAAATAAAAGGTTTATTTTAATATTAAAATATAAAGTTTTATTTTAATTTTAATAATTTATTTGGCATAACACCAAGCATAACTTTGGATGGAAGAGATGTTTGAAAATATCTTCTTGAATAGAACAACATGTTCTATTTCGTATTTTAGTTTTGTAATAGGAATAGTTAGAATTAATTTTGAAAAATTAGAATTCGTCTTATCTTGAATTTACTCTCGAGTTGTTCAATCTTTAACTTCAGAGACAACATTAGTACATTAGTAGTTTTCAATCTGTTTTCTTGAGTTACGTCATCAAATCTTCCCCGACAGGTTGAAGCTCAGATTGTGGTTCTTGCGGTTTTGCGAATGATCAAAGAGAATTATATTATGTTCTAAACTTGGCTCATTCAATACCTTTTATTAGTCATAACATATTGTATATTCAAACTGCAGGAAAAATATAAAAGTGATAGCCTTTGCATCTCGCTTGACTACCTCACCTACATCACCTGATATGCAATCTCTCATCCTTGCTACGATGGATACCCCCCCAATTTCAAGCTATGATGGATGCAAGACAAAAACAATCGGAAGAGGCTATGTGTAAGGAAGTTCAAGAAGAGACGAGGAAACAGAGAGAAAAGCCATTGAATCTTCCAAAGAGCGATGTGAGTATTTTTTCTTGCCCGGTATTCTAGTATTGTCTTTATTCTTCAACAATCTAGAATTTAGTGCAAGTCTAGGCATATATATGGTTTCTCAGTTCGTTGAATGCTATTAATAAGAGTGACTGCAAATTATCCCATACTGCAAATTTCTCCATTCCTTCATCCTTCGTCCAATCCATGCCCATGAATCCCTCGACCAACTGGTTCCCTGTTCCCTTTTCTGCATCTCTAATCCTCCTGCCCAACTTCTGCACGAATTTGTATGATCTTTAGCTATTTATTTGGATTCTTAGTATTTAATTTTTGTAGGTTGTTTGCGGAGGAAATATAAAGTTAAAACATTGTATCCCTAAAACATTGTGATGAATTGATGAAAATATATATATATATATATATATATATATATATATATATATCAAGTAGTTATCGTACTAATATGTCGCAAGTTGTTGATTGTGTAAAGCATAATTATGGTGTTGTGGGCATTATTAGTCGGGCGGGGTAGTCTTACACTGAACTAATGTTTCGACTGCATCAGTTGCCTACCTGCCTAGTTTTTGTTTCCTACTAATAGTGATTGACATCCAGTTGAGATGATATTGTTTAGTATACTATAATATATAAACTGACTGTCATTTATTGTTGGTAGTCTTGTAACGACTCAAGTAATGTTTCAATGATTTTGTCTAGTATACTACAATTTATAAACTGTCTGTCACGTATTGTTACAACCAGTTATCTATTACATTAGGTATTTGATCCTATGATTAATTAGATGCATGCCAACAAATTGAAGCTAGTTCAGTTTATTGGAGTAGGAGTTATATTTCGTTTGTAGATAATTTCAAACAGTAATGCTATGTTTGGATTGAAGGAACGAAGGTGGAAATGGAATGACTTATTCCCATGGAATGGAAAATTTATGGTTGGTTGTTCCATCGGAATGGAATAAATTATTCTCATTCCTACCAAATTTGTGAATTTTATTACTTGGGTGAGGGTATGGAATGACTGGAATGAATCATTCCACTCACTTAATTCCATTCCTCCAATACCAACGTAGCATAAGAGTATTGAAGTCAATTACTTTATAATATTTACTTCCTTTTCTAACATTGTTCATATATCGTTCGTTAGCAAGTAAGCGTGTTGGGGCACACAACTACAAATTCTTCCTCCTTTCTCGTGGTAATTTTCACTTTCTTTAGTGTGATAGTTTAATGGACAAGTTGAACTTTAGTCATAAACAAGAGACACTTTCAGGTTTAGTGGATTTATATTTCCGTTTTCATATTTGTTTTCTGTAACTTCCTGTATTTATAAATTAATCACATTGCAAGCATTCTAATAATGAATTGCTTATAGAGACCACATACACTACAGTCTTCACATAATTAAAATTAATATCAGCAATGCATTCAAAGTAGTATTCTTTTTTATATGGTCACTAGAACTAGCTGCTTTTTAGACTGTGACATGTACTTATACATAATGACTCTATCTTCAAACCTTACTATATCGGATTGTTTGTATTTGAAAAGTAATTCTTTTCTTGGAACTTTAGTAATAGTTTTAGGTACCATACGCTTTAATGAAATGATCCAACTTGGTCTACTTAAAAGGTTGCCTTGTGAATGTGTCTAATGGCTATTAGCAGTTTCAAATTGAAATACATGGTTAGTAATGCGACACCACTCGGTTAACTAATTTTGGCAGACTTCTTATCTGCCAACTTTTCATGGAAGAATTTCTGTTATTTTAATTGTGGCATATACACCTCCATCCGAGTTGGATGACATCAGATGGCACATAGTTTAAGAAAATTTGGAAACTAAACTTATCTATTCTTAGGCAGTTGTAAAATGAGTACATACTATAACAGTCTTAGGGGAGGTATCACTTATACAACTTTTGGGTTTTTTTTCTTCGTTTATCCAGATACCTTTTAACGAATTTATTGAAGCAGTGGCTGTTTTCATAGCTGTACACGTTTCTGGATACAACAATGGATACGCTTGTATTGCTTCCTAGTTTCATAGACTTCTTTCAAGAAGCCAAACATCGTTCCATCTCACCCGGCAATCTTGTTGTCATATTTTTGACTTTTGGTATACTTTCTATCATATATTTCACAAATTATTCACAATCTCCAATTACTATTTCTGCATTCTAATTGTTTGCATGTTTCTTACTGATTTTGTACCTTGATGTAGTTTTAAACTTGGATTTGCACCAAGTCATCTTTGTTTCATAATTATGCATGCATCTCTTATCTTAAGCAACACCATTTTTTTAGAGATAATTAAACACTGACCAACTTTGTGCTTCTATTCATTTCTATCTCCCTTTGCTCTTCCTCTGTAAAGAATGGCGAATATAATTTTTTCATACAGGTGTAATGAGAAGAAAGGAGTTGCCCAGCTACAGTGGAAATGTGACTTGGACAGAAGAAAAAAGTTGAGCAGGTAGGACTTGTTTGACAATTTTTTTTAAGAAGTTATTCCTATTTTCTTTTAGTCTGATAGATGAAATTTAAGGATGAAAAGACAATGTTGACGACTTTAAGTCAAAAATGTAAATAGAATATATGTATCACCAGCCTTTTGCAAGAATCATTGTTCTAAGTAGTTCCCAAAAAATTATACACTATTTATATTTGTGATTCAAATTATTATAGTTAGAGCACAATATCTCCATGAGTCCATAGGATAATGGATGAAAGTTAAGGTTGAAAAGACAATCAGCGAGTGACTTTAAGTCAAAAATTTAAATAGAATATATGTATCACCATCCTTTTGCAAGAATCATTGTTCTGAGTAGTTCTCAGGAAATTATACACTATTTATATTTGTGATTCAAATTATTATAGTTAGAGCACAATATCTCCATGAGTCCATAGGATAATTTTCTATTTCCAAAGTTCAAAATGTAAACCCTGTACTTAAATTTCTTTGAAATACTTTGCCTTGCAATATTTGATATTGGATCTAACAATGTATTACTAAAGTTATCTACTGTTCATTATCAGTATTGAACTAGATTACAATGGTCTGTAGACTTTAGAAATCATTCTTCCTTTGCTTAGGTATTTACATCTTGTGATCTCATATTCTCATGTTTCTGTCTTTATTAAGGTATAGAGAATATTCATGCACTTTATGAACTGGATTTCCCAACATGTGCAGATGTTGATGCTTGATATGACCTTGTCGTGATGCATGGTGTGAGTACAATGTACCAATTACTTTTCAATGTATTACTTGTTTTTAGTTAATGAAAAATGTGTATTTCTCAATTTTGTGCATTATTTTTGTATTGATCTTTTTTATAAGCTTTCTATTGATCTTATTTGTAAAAGTGTATATAACATTTTCTTTTTTACCAAAGTTGTCCTGTGTCTCATGTATAATATTTGAATAGCTGCCTCAGAATGGATAATTTTAGGAGTCATATCTATTATTATTGTATTAGCCATTTCAAACTTAGCTGCTTACACTAATCTGGAAATAGGTTAGTTAGAGGGGTAGGCTGTCTTGTTAAGTGCTATATTATATGCCAACTTATTTTTGAACTTATTTAGTTTATGCTCTCCTCGAATCAAACTCTCTTTATAAAGATTTGAATTGTCAAAGTAAATGAGCAGTATTTTGATAACCCTGAAATTAGAAAGTGACACTCTCTAAGGGAGGGAGGTAATTTTATTTTGGTGGTCAGTTATAGACTTAATAGTGATCTTGCATACTGTGAAAAAATATGCTCTCTATGGGGTATAGTTTACTTTCTATTAGATTAGGCATTATGGTTACATATAGCGATTTTAAATATTTTGTTAATTTTAACAAGTTAAGATCGGAATCTCTCTTTGTAGTGCATCGATTGATATGTATTATCTTTTTCTTTTTTTTTTTTTTAACATACCACTGAACCGCCGGGATGAACATGAAGTTGCCTCTAGAAATCATAGAAAGTGCGAAAGGTGGTTTGTAAGAGTGGAGAATTCAATTATTAAAAGTACAATAAACAAGTCTATTTTGATGCAAATTTGGAAAATATATCACGAGTCCAGTCTTAGTGTGGAACAAAAGTATATCATTACATCTACAGAGGTATGCACATCTAGTTGTTTTGGAATGTTTGTAAATGTCATCACTCTATAATAACGTTCACTGAATATTCAGTACCTTATTATGTTGACCCATATAGATGTCTGATTGCAGCGACAGAGAAATCTGTTCTTCCTTATTTTGAGGGTTGTCTTGGTGAAATCAAAATTCCTGGTGTATGATGTTTGTTAATCTATTTATCAAAACCTTATTGGTGAAGATATTTGCTTATTTAGCCGGTGACTCTTAACTTCTTTTCTTATACAGAGCCTAGTTGCTCTTCCTCTTTCTTGTTGATGCATGAATCGTTTAAATAATATGAATTCACCCAAACAGATTTATACTAGTCTAGGACACCCTTATCTCTACCTCTGCTCTTGTCCCTTTGGTGTTGCTCTTAGCTCTTTTATCATGTTGCAGTCCCCAATTATTCCCACTTTTGGGAGGAAAGAAAATGATGGACATCGAGGTTACAGGACCATCCCATTTTCCCCACTCTTCCCTTCTTCTTCCCATCCTGCTGTGAGCTGTGACACATGGCTCTGGTCACCCTAAAAACGGTGTCTATTAAAAAAATATTGGTATTGGAAAGTTGATTCACTAGAGAAATTATAGACCCCTCAACTTCCAGTCTTGTTTTATTATCTCGACTTCAGTAAATGGGACACGTGAAAATGTTGAGTGAGGGAAGCATCAAATTAGTTAAACTTGTGCATGATATTAATAACTTGTTCTTTAGTTCTTCCCTATCCAACCCTCTGTCCCAATGTTCCCTGCCCCAACCCCCCCCCCCCAAAAAAAAAAAAAAAAAAAAAAAAAAAAAAAAAAAAAAAAAAGAAATGAAGAGAAGTTATCAAAGTGTCTGCGTGCCTCAAAATATCTTTACTATATTCTTTGTAGTGATATACTACACTTGATTGATATGGTTATATTTTCTTGTAATTGTTTTTCAGTACTAAAACGGATGAATTAATTAAACTCATCACCCAGTTAGCTTATCCGCAAAGCCGGTATTGCAATGTTTGCGGAGAAGGTAATTGCTCTTGTTTTTTTAATTTATTTTTCTTGTGTTTCATCTTTGTTGGACATGACTGTTGGGTAGATGGAGGAAGGATTTAAATACAATTATGGAATATTCAACTCTGTAATAAGTAGAAAATTTAACACTCATTCCTCTTAAGTTTCTGTTTTACTTGTTTATCTGGTACTTATATAGAATACACCAAATGCTCGCTCCAATATTATCATTACCCTTATTATGATTAGCTTGTTTATTACTCCCATGTCTGGCAAAGAGAGTCCTACAATTTTTTGTTCACTTCTCCTTTTTCGAATATTTAGGTTTGTATAAGACATGTGCAAACCTTGACATTAGCAAATCATCCGCATTTGCCAAAGATAGTTACAATCCTTTTCCCACAAAAATCACTGGACAAGGAACTCCTCCAGTACTCCACATCCGATAGAGAAACCCAAACCTCTCCCAATGCCCCTATAGGGAAGACCAAAGTCCAAAGCTTCCACATCATACGTCAATGAAGAAACATGTAAGAACTAGTCTCACTAGCGCACATGCGCAATGCACAAACATTTGGAGATAAGACTTTATGAGATCCGCGGTGCTGAAGCAAATTGTAAATATCGAGCCTATCGTGAACCAACAACTAAACAAAAGCCTAATCGTTGGAACCCTTTTCTTCAAAATATAAGTTGCCAAAGCAAACTGATAGTTCTCCCGATGAAAAGAAAAGAATGATCTACTAAAGAAACTCTAACAAATTCAGAGACCATTGACACTGATCAATAGAGAAGGATTGGGTGCAGGAATTTGGTTTGTTTAAATAAAATAATATAAATTGTTTCTTTAAGATTCTATTGTCTGAAAATTTGAGTATCAAATCTTTGTTTCATAATTGTTAACAATGAAGACTGAACACGTAATTTCACCCCTATTATTAGTTGTCGTGTTAGCATTGCCACTGTGGTGCAACGGTTTTAGTCTGAATTATGTAAACAGTAATTTTGTGTCCGACTAGATGGATAAAATGAAATAAAGATAATACGCCAGTACACTCAGAATGGGTGCCTTTTTAGTTTATATTTGAATTGCTTGTTTTATTTATAGACGATCCTATTGAACAAATTTCTTTCGAGTCCATTGATGCATATGTTCTCTCAAGTCTTTACTGCAATTATACATGGTTCCTCTGAAGCAAAGACACTTATTGGATGTTGATGTATCCGTATCAGATATGTGTCGGACCCTGACACACCACTGTCTCCATTCTAGTAATACTTCGTCATACATTACGATAGTTTCTAGTGTTTTAGTTGAACATAAACTTTGAAGTTGAAGAGTTGCTTATGAAGTTATGATTAGGTACATATATGTATATCTATAAAATGTATAAAATTTCATCTTGTTTATATGGTGAAGTCTGATGTTAGTTTGTTGATAACTTATTGATTTTCTAATTTCTATATGCCATATTTACTGATTCTTTAGGGGGGGTTTATTTTAGTTTGTTGTACCATTAGTATTCAGTTGTATAATTAGAAGGATCAAATATAAATCCAACTTCTACTGCTATGAACATATATGTGCCTTCCTTATACGTAGTTTTCTTGAGTTATATGTTATAATCTTGTTATTAGTCTTGGAGATGGTTATGGTATATGGGTTAATCACTAGTTTCCTTGATTTTTGTCATGTTTAATTAACACGTAAATTTATTTATACATACATATTTATTTAAAAAATATATAAAGTTCAATGTATCCCCCAACGTATCATATCCTATTTTTTGAGAAAATGTTGTGTCCCATGTCGCGTATCTTGTTGAATCCGCATTCCATGTCCATGTCCGTATTCATGCTTCCTAGCATGGTTCTATAATATGGCTTCTGCTTTCATTTTTTTTTGGCTAAATCCATAGCTTGGAGTGTTGTGTTGATATGCTGTTATCATCTTAATAAATGCAGATTATGGGAGATCATTCTCGGATGTTGTTCAAAGTGTGGAGCAGATACTTGAGAATTTGAATTCAGACCAGGTTTCCACACCGTCTAGTTTTAGATACATGATTCCTCTTGACAGGTCAAGTTCCTCAATCCAAATTTATTTGAAAAATTCTACGCCCAGATTCCATGTGGATTGTGGGGACACAGTACGACACAACAAACTAACTGCATTCGTTTTGCTTTTGATTCTTAAAGTTTTAGGCAGAATCTAGCTCACCAACTATACATGTCCAATTATTCTTGTAATAGGATATCATCTCTTATAAGCTTTTTAGTGCTTTTTGTTTTGATTAGATTGCTTAATGGCATACATTGATATTGGGTCTTATTCTGGAGAAAGAGTCTAGTTTCCAAGCCTTGTGAGTACGAGATTGAATCTTACAAGATTTACCAGCAAACCTATGCACCAAATGGAGAATTGTTAGGGAGTTTGGGAGTCCACTAACAAAAGCCCAATACACTGTTGGACCTAACTTAACCCAAAGTTTAAGATGATAGATCTTGTGTTCAACTTTGTATATGTCAAACACCTCTGCGATTACATGCCAATTCAGATGTTACCTTAGCAAATCTGACACTTAACATGTGAGTCCCTACATGGACAAATTGTACCCCCTTGACTGTGAAGATATACTTGCAACATTTGACAATTTGAAACTTGATTATCACTTTAGCAGTTACTTGAAAACTCATAACACTCGGTATGTTAAGGCATGCACATTATTTTACCGGATACTTTAGAGTGTATCGTGATCATTAATATTGGTGGTTGTGATACCAATTTGTTAGGGTGTTTAGGGGAACCACTGAAGGATCAAGCCGAAATCCATGATCTTACTAGACTTTCAACTATTTCTCAAGTAATAATTAGGCCTCAACATTTTGAGTGTTGAGAGTTTTTAGCTCATTGCAAAAGTAATGTGCAAGCTTTTATTGGGAGTATATGTTCACATTTAAGGAGGAGCAATTCAACAATGTTAAACTTCACATGTGATGGTGGAGATTTGTGAAGGTGGATATTTGTTAACTTCACATTTGTCATTTGTCTTCGAGTGTGAAGTTGAACGCTTAATATATAAGGCGGAGCTTAAAATCTATTGGTTGAAGCTTTGAATCAAGTTGGGTTTAACAAAATTATCCAGTCCTTTAGGAGTTTCCTGACTCCCTAACAAAAAGGTTATATACTTCATATGTTTGTTTACACCTTTTAGGTGTTATAATATCGTTATTTCTTCTCTATACCCTTCAGTCATTTGCATATCAAGTTCGTTTTGTCATTTATTATTGCAAGTTTCTAATTATAATTATATCTACTTGATGGCCCTAAACCATGTTATACGTAAATGCATGTAATGCACTTCAGCTTGTACAGTTTCACAATTCATATGCAACACCGATCCCTCTAATTACATCCTAGTCATTTATGAAGGACGTACTTTGCCGCCATAAAGTTCAATTCAAAAATTACTTGCTAGTGCGTGTGGGGTCTTTGAAATTAAAAGGAAAGATGTCTAGAGTGTTGGGATGATAGAGATTTTTAAGGTGACAAGCATTTGTGAACCAAGAACTTTAAAGTAGATTTCATTTTTGAAATTCCTTTATGTTGTATTTGGTCAACCCAAAAGCACAACAAGACATTGATGGAAGGATGAGAGTTTGTAATTTCACTTGAAAATTTAGCATGTATTTGCACTGTGATTTGATAAGGTTTCAAGTTTAAACCATAAGTTGTGAGATTCTGACTTATTGAACTTTGCCATGAAAATCCAGGAAATATAAAAATAAATAAAAAAGCAGTTTTTTTTTGTTCAGTATTTACATGAATTTTAGAAATCATTTTTCGATGAACTTGTCTTGTTTTCTTTTCATTACTTTTGTCATTTTTTTATTGAAGTAAGAAAAAAGCAAAAAAAAACCCAAATTTTGCTTGCTTTCATTCTTTCTTATTCGATTTACTTTTGAATTTTTATATTTGTTTATATAACATTAACCTCAACCATGTTGCATTTACTTGGCCTCACTTCAATCTTGATCATAAAACCTATACATGAATTTCTCGTCAAAGTAAGCACCTGATAGTTTTGGTTATCTTGAAGAATGTAGCTAAATTATCTTTTATGGACATTTGCTTATAATTTATGTTAGACAAATTACAGTTTGATGCTAATGCTACTACTTTTGCTTCTGTAAGGCTTCATTCAAATGGTTAACACTCCTAATTTTTTATCTCTCACGTATGACCAAAAACTGAAAAACATGTATATCTGGTTTTGAACTCAGTAATTTAGCACATCCCCAGATTCTGAATTTACATTTTAGAACATTTTGTCTTTGTTTGTATACTTATTATTGTTTTAATTTATATATAGAAATCTTCATTTCTTGAGGAGTGACTTAAGGTGCTATGCTCATCTCTTGAGGAGGCAAGTAGTAGACCAGAGGCATAACATAATTCCTCCACGAACCAAAAAAAAGAGGTAATATGTAAAGCAATACATTCACTAGTTGAAGTCTTCGAAGGTCAAAACCATCATAAAATTGCACAAAGGTTTGACAAGCTGGGCAGTATAATGTGAGAAAAGCGTGATGATCGGCATTTTTCAAACCTCTACGCATTATCTTCAGCCCACAAGACTTCGAGGACCAGTTCTTTTCTTTTACTGGCTTAGAAGTTCAAGCCTGAACTTCTCTTACAGACTATAACATGTTGAAAAAATCTAGGGAGTTTTGCTCTGGTTTGTAGGATATCAAAGTACTGAAAAGAGAAGTTTGGTTGGAAATTTATGGTACATGGTTGGGATTTTCGTTTTGTTTTGAACTGAATGACCAGTTTTGAATACAACCAAGATTGAATTGGGTGTGCTGCATTTCAGCTTTTCAATTTAAAAAGATCAATTGTTTGACCAGTTTTGAATACAACCAAGATTGAATTGGCTGTGATGCATTTCAGCTTTTCAATTTAAAAAGATCAATTGCTTGAAGGATAATTTAGTGGCTTTCTGAAAGCATGTGTCAGTGTTTTTTTATTAGGATTTTAAATAAAATATATACAGAATGATTAAGTTTCGAATTTACTTGTAACAGGGATTAAAGAATTAAATTTGGGATATTTTAGCTAGAGCTTAATTGGAGTTTTTTTTTTTTTTTTTCATAGCACATGTATTTATCTCTTTGTTGGACAATGAATAAGACACTATTTGAGATAGTTAATCCGAACTATCTCATATATGGTCTTATAATTGTAGCCTTTTCTATTCACTAAAGTAATTTTAATTTTATATCATAATTGTTTATTTGGCTTATGCTCTCTAATTTCCTTAATTCTTTGTAAAAAGGAACGATGACGGATGTGTACAACTCAACATTTCATTTTTAAAGTATGGATATTGATATGATCCGCTTGATGTTGGATTGAATGCTATTGTTGTGATTCGTGGAGATGGGTAGTAGTTTTTTTCATTCCATAATAATAATAGTTGTTTTAGTTCATGTACATGAATTAAGTAATTCCATCACAAATTCAACGAACTACAATACAAAATTGAGAATAAACAACAAATAAATTAAAATATTTGTTTTTTTTTCTAAATTATTATTATTATTATTATTATTATTATTATTATTATTATTATTATTATTATTATTATTATTATTATTATTATTATTATTAGAGTAAATGGTAATCAAAAATTTTGTATTAAATCTCGCATTATTCGCATTCCAAAACAAATGGAGTGATTAACACAATATTAAGGACTCTGCTAAGTAACAACTTAAGGAGTGATTAACACAATATTAGTGCAGTATTTATAGTTGAGTTGATTCCTTGAAAGCTTAAACTCATTTATGTGCTTGTTTACTCTTGAATCTCCCTAATCAAGGCTAGATAGGTTTGCTCACTGCTAATCAAGATCATCTACTCCCTTAAGTAATAGGTGTTGACACCCTTAATTCATTTCTAAATCTCATAAGGTTATTTGTTCATAAGTTTCTAAATAAAATTGTTTTTCCAGGTTGTGAAGGATGCAATTCTTTGCAGGAGTCAATGGGTATGATGCGGATGTCAAGCAACTGTGATGAAGGATGCTTATGGTTTACGTTTAACGAGGGAGGTCGCCGTATCTATTGCTAGTAAAGCGTCGTGAGTATCTATATTCAACTTGCTTTTACTTTTCCTTTGATTTACTTGGAAGTGTCTCGAGTGGGAGTAGAGTTGCTAACACGCCACCTTGCAATGACTTAATGTTTGGGTCACATGGTATCTTGTGATTATTTTTCTTAAATCAACATTCTCTTTGATCCAAATGACTTCGATTATGGATGCGAGAGTTCGCAAGATTTTCATAAGCTACATTCAGCGATCACGAGCATCCGGGAGTCGTATGGAGGCCGCAAAAGAACTTAAAAGGATGATAGCATTCAACAACTTGGTTGTGATCGAGTTGATAGCGAGATATTAAAAGAGAATCATCGATACTACATGAGAAGATCTTGTTAAGGAGGAAGGACAATTAGAAGAGGATGAGGAATGGGAATCCTGCGGTCACTTGAAAAGTAAGACCAAGCAAGGTAAACTTGGAGAAGCAAGCAGACGGAGATTACTCTTGAAGATGACCTCCCGAGAAAGGGATAGAACCGATCTTTACAAGACATACTTGCTATTTTGTCTAACCGGAGAGGTAACCAGGATCCCTTTTGGTGCACAAATCACCACAAAGAAGGATGATTCTGAATATATTCTGCTAAACCAGCTTAGAGGAATCTTGTGTTTGACCGACAAGGAAATTGTGGAAGTACACAAAGGCTTAGCCGAGCAGGCTTTTAGGAAACAAGTTGAGGTGATCTTGGCGGATGGACAACTAACAAAAGCCAGGATTGAGCAGCTTAATGAGTTGCAAAAGCAAGTGGGTTTGCCTTCTCAGTATTCTCAAAAGATAATAAAGAGTATAACAACTACAAAAATGTCGGCTGCCCTAGAAAGTGTTGTTGGTCGAGGGAGGCTTAGTATAAAGGAGATAAGAGAACTTAAGGAAGCTGGAATTGATTTAGACAAAGATGATATCATTGAGCTTACGCGAGAGCCTCTTCAAGAAAAGCGGTTGATGAGATTTTCTCTCTGCTGGGCGGGAGTTTGATGAAGAGGAAGTCTATCAAAAAATTCCGCAGGATCTCAACATCAATTCGAAAAGGCAAGGTGTGTTGTTCATGAACTTGCACAAAGTAGGTTGTCAAACTCACTAATTCAGTCGTGTGGCACTAGTGAGGCGGAGAAACCATTCGAGGGGTGGTATGAACTTGTTAACTTATGGATTATTGTTCATTACATGTAAATGTAAGCCTTAATAAATCTGAATATAGATCAGTAATTCTTATTGTTTCATTCTCTACATGTAGGTTTTCTCTCTCAATGATTTGTTAGCTTGTGACAAGGTTGTACCATCTAAACCGTTATCATGGGAGCCGCTTGCGATCTCTTCCTTATATACGAAGAAAGCGAGCCGATTGCCTGAAAAAGCGTCGTGGTTACAATGCTTGTTGGACATAGATGATTCGACGGCAGAAGCTTTACAAGGGATGAATGATGAGCACTTAGAATGGAGCAAGCAGAGAGAAGAGTTTATGTTTTAAGCTTCTTAACCGATAGATAGTTTGTGCAATCTTTATTGCGAACAAGTTCTGAGTGCCTACTTATTAAGACACATGTATTTGGTCTTTTCGTTTGACAAAGTGATTGAAAATCACAAATGAAATTTTCCTATGCTTGAAGGAATTAGGAATGATAAAGTAAATTAGGCCCTTCGGGGAGCTTGCACTTTATAGATACCTACTTAGTAGGGTGTATGATGATTGGCATTATCAAACTTTTGGTCCGTGTTATAGGGCTATTGTAACCTTAGCGACTAAGGTTGTGGATTGAAAGATATGTTGTATAGATTGAAATCATTTTTGAATGTGAAATCATTTTGTTATTATTTGTTTTAGTTTTGGAAGTATATTTATTATTGTTATCGAACAAAGAGTTATTTTAAAAAGGTGTTTTGCAAATTATACTTGATCCACTTAAATAGTAAAGATTGTCACTTGATGAGCTTTATCGGTCATCCTCTTATATAAATTTTTACAGGTTACATCGTTGATAGTTAAACACTTGTTTGATACATTTTGAATAGTTGAAGTTTAATTTCAGATATTTTTTTTTTTTGTCATTGTATTTTTTTTATAAAACTATTAGTTTCAAGAAGCTTCGTCTCCATTTTACTATTTTGGTATTTAGTTGTTTTTCATTTTGAATTGGATTTGAAAAATGATTTGTTGGGTTTTAATTTAGGATTATTGTTGAGTTATTTTGTTTGGATTACGCTATTAATATTCTGCTTGCGGACCTTTGGGCTTGCGACATGTAGCACTTCGGACCTGTAGCGAGTTCAGAGTGTTACATGCTTACCCTTACAATTATATGGGTTTGTGTTCATTTTTAAAAAATTTAAGAAGCAATGTGAAATTTAGTGAAATAGTACAATGTCGTAAATAGTACTCCGGCATGATTAGATTAAAATTTAATAAAAACGTTTAGGCAATTATTCAAGTGAAATGATATTAGATGAAGCGCAAATCTCATGGAATTTCTAATCATTTCATAAATTATAGAAACAATACTTACCAAAGTAAATTTAGATTTAGGAATATGAAATGAAATAATATCACTTACATAATATGAAATATGAAAGAAAATGACATTCCTTACGAGTATTAAAAGAAAATAATATCATTTACCTTAATAGGAGACTAGATCTGACTGATATAACGAAGATTATCTTGAGAAAATCTTGCACTATTAGCTACACTCAAAGTATCCTTATACTAGAAAAAAATACGCATAATATTATAAAAGAAGAATTTTGTGTTTCTGGTGTGAGTTTTATATCTCAACTAAGAAACCTATTTATAGGAGAATGGCAATGTACCTCTGTTTTAAAATAATCACGGATGAAACAATTGAAAGTTTACGGACGAAGAATTGTTCGTCTGATTTTTTTAAAATAATTTAATATTTGAATAAAACAAATAACTTTATATATAATAAAATATATTCTAATTATATTCTAAAAAAACAAATAACTTTATATATAATATAAAAGTTTTCTGATTTATATAGAAAGTTTTCTGTTTTATTACTATTATAATAATAAAACAAATACTAAACGAAATTTTCTGCTGCTGATTTAACAAATTGGCAAGTGGTGGGTCAATGGAATAATAAGTCAAACTTACAATAAACTCTTCTATTTATATCACAAATTGAACAAATATCTACCACACATCAATTAGTAAACTAATCTTTAATCAACACAATTTTTCAACGATTATTGATCATAAGTATTATAACTCACAATATTGACAATCAAATCGTTCATAAGAAAGATGGGACTTTTCGATAAAGATTTATCCTTATTGGCGCACAATTATATAACATAACTCATTTCCTCGACAGAACTTCTAAACATTGTCAATAGTGCTAATTAATAATATCCTTTCAAATAATATGAGTTACTATGCCGTGATAATTATTGATTTAATGATGTGGAATACTATACAGTTGTTACTGTGACAATTATTAAATCAATAATACGAGATACTATGCAATTATCACTATAACATTTATTGAGTCAATAATTTAAAATACTATGCAACTACTACTGTAGCAATTATTGAATCAATAATCGAAATCTTAATGCAATCTAGTATGTTATTGTGGAGTCTGCGTCTTCTTGAACTTTTATCACCGGGTATTTCAACAATTAACGGTAAAAGTTTTGCCGTTAATTTTTAAAAAGGTTATTTCTGTCTCTTTCCCTATCCAACAGTTATTTTGCTGTGGGGCCCACCAATGATTGGTTATTTCGGCGTCGTCGTACGAATATTTCCAACAAAATGAATATTCATAACAAACTTTTCACTTCATATAATTTGCAAATATTACCCATAACTATAAAATTTTATCAAGTAAACACTTTACTGTTGAAAAATAATAAAAAAAAACACATTTATTTCATAAGGGTTGGGGTCTTACAGAGTAGCTCGATACTCGATTTGAGATCGGTTCGAAAATATAATCCAAATTTCGAATTCGAAATTGATTCGAGTCGAATATGATCCATACTTATTTTCTGTTTAATGATAAACGAGTCGAATTCGAGTATTCCAGTGTTCGCTCAGATTAAGGTTCGAGTATTTCATTTATTTTTTTCTCGAATTATACTCGATACCTGCTCGATATCATGAATCATATTCGAATATTGGTTTGATCTATACTAACAAGCTAAATATGTGATATTTGTATCGATCTTTATAATTTATAAAGTGTAGTATTAAATTGTGTAAGCTTGTACTTAAATAAATCAATCATTCTTTGTAATTTCTTTACATAAATAAAAAAAAAACTTTTATATATAAACATTAGTTTAATAATAAATTTACCATGTAGTGGTTTAGTATTAAGTGAAATGTTTCATATTCGAAACTCGATTTGAAGGCTCATGAGTAACTCGTTTTGTAAAGCACTTACGAGCCGAGTTGGTTCGACTAATGATCCAAGTCGAATCTGGCGCAAAATTAGAAATTCCTTATCGAATCCGACCTGAATTTTTTCGAAGTCGAATTTGAATCGAGTATTAGGATGTTTCACGATATTCGACTCGTTTACACCCCTAACGACGATAAAAGGGATATGTGGGTGAGACTATATTTCAAACTCCAAGAGTTTCCCTTAGATGAGGGCTATGTGGCTGGAGTATTTTCTAAAAATAGCCTCAAACAAGTTCAACTTTCTCATTTACAATCCATTTTGTTCACTATTTTCTAAAAATAGGCTAAATGTCAGATGAATTCGTGTTGAAAATAATAATTCAAATTCAAAACCACTTGGACTGGCGTTGGAATGCTATCATGATCATTATTGTTCTTAATCAGTTTTTTTATTCTTGTTAATCATATTTTTTTTAAACAAAAAACTTATCTGAATTAAAAAAAAAAAAAAATTATTTTTAAAAAAAAAAGAAATTTGATAATTTTTTTATTGAGCAAATTTGAAAAAAAAAGATTGAACGCCATTTCAAATGACGTTGGAACAATTTATTTATTTATTTTTTATAAAAGCTAATGTGTCAGAGCAAATGTTAGCTAAAGTAGGGGCGGATCCAGCCCATTAATTTAGTGGGGTCAAATTTTTAAAAAAAATCAATGAATAATAAAAATATTATACAATAAATCACAAAATTAAATAATATTCATATATTGTTTATAATAACATTTTTCGAAACTCCATAACTTGAAATTGTTGCTTGATAACTTCATTTTTAATAACTACAAAAATATAATATTCAATAATGTAAGTTATTAAACAATCATTCATCCATTCATCTTTGAATTTTTTTTTATGGGTCGACATTGTTATAAAAATATCATGATAGTCTCATTATAAACAATTATAAAAATTCACAAACAATTATTAAATTTGTGAAATTATAAAAAAGAAAATTTACAATATGTTTTTTAAAGAATTTTTTTTGATGGGTTAATATTATGACTAAAAAAACTGAAAAAGAAAAAGAGAGTGGTATAAATTTGAGTTAAGTAAATTATACTACCGAGAGAAGAGAACTCTTACTCATCAGAGAGAACTTTCTTCTTCTTCTTTCTTCTATTCTTCAAATGGTAAATCACAAGTATTTCATAGAAAATTAAACAGGAGCCTTTCAATCTCCGGCGAGTATATAATCAGCTGGGTCCCCATCAGTTCAAGTACATGACTGTTCGGAGGGACTAGTCAGCCTGGTCTCCGCTGCTACCCCTCAAGGATTCACCGTGATCGAACCCCACCATGCTGGAAATCGGTCAGAGATCAGCATAATCAACTACGGTGGCCTAAAAATTGAGTGGGATCAATTGACCCCACCGCCCTCAAGTGGATCTGCCCATGAGCTGAAGCCATTTGAGTTTTTTTTGAGGCTATTTTCAGAAAATACTCTGTGGCAGAGTCCTCTGTTCACTTTGGTGACTTCTTATCTCCTCGTCTGTCTGTGAGGCTGCCTCCTGCTCTTCAAGTGGTCACGTGAGTGATGATCCTGATTCCTCTTCAAGGGGCTTCTCCTTATTCCATCACAAGATCCGTCCTCTCAAATTTCCCTCAGTGTTTGTTGGTTGGTGGTAAGAAATCTATCCACTTAGCAACTTACTGGACCAAGACCATTTGGGGCACTCGATGGCAGCAGGGTTTGGACTTGATCAAGGCTGAACCTTCTTCTATCCCAATTTGGATCAGATTTCGTAGCGTCCCTCTTGCTATTTGGCACGATGATGGCTTCGCATACTGGCTAGTCATTTTGGTAAGCCTGGTGTTAAGTTTAATCAGCTTGCTCACTTCTAAGTAACCCATAAAAACTCTATGCTTCCATTACAAATCTATTATTCAATTTTCCCAAGATACGCGCACCCAGTTGGCAGTGTAAGCTCGCCGGAAAATTGGTCGGAGACGGTGCATCCCAATCGGAGTTGCGACGCGCCCGTACGCGCTTCTTTTCTTTGCGTACGGTTTCCAATTCTCTGCAGTGCTGACCTGAATTACAGTTCGTGCAGTACGCGTTTAGTGATTTTACGGTTCGTACAGTTCCGGATCTGGGTCGGGTTGTGAAGCGGGTTCGGGTTTCATCAGGTTATTTGGTTTTTCTGCTGTATATGATTATTTCAGCTCGGTTTCGTTCGTTTCCCAGGTTTCTTCTTCTTCCTTTGGCAATCCGATAACTGTAACCTATGGATTAGTGAAATTCAGTCGGAGAAGTAATGTAAAAGCAATCGATGGGCTCTAAGATTCAACCCCTGTTTTAAAATTAATGTAAAGAAGCAATAGTTTTCTTCATTCTATGTTATGGTGTTTAGTTTATAATTGAGTTTCTCTCTATTTTGGGTATGATATCTTATTAATAGCTTATTATATTCTGATCCTTGGAAAAACTCACTCTTTAATTTTGATTCATCATCAATCTCAAATAACTCCAACTTTTATATTTCATTTCATTTTTTTGGGTTAAAATTCTATATTTTGCTACTCTCCTACAAAAGTGTTGCTGGAAATATGGTTAATAGAGGTTTTCATTTATTTATTTTCGGTAGAAGTAAAATGCTAGCTGTACATAATCAAGAAGTTTTCAGCTTTTTGGTGCAATGGCTTTGAAGAGGTACTCCCTCGTTAGTCCATGCACAGAATTTGTTCCACAAATGTTGGGTGTCAATTTTATTTCTTTCTTTTTGGAAATATCAAACGCTTTGTCACTATAATTGAAACTGCTATTGAAATTGTTGAGAAAACTGGAGTCAAAATCAGGTTTGAAATTGTGGTCATTTCATGTCTGTACTTTGTGAGTTTTAGTTGTAGATGAAACTGAGAGTGTTTGTGGTTGTTTAAATTTTGCAGTGAGAGTTGATTTTTGAATTATCCCAGTTAAAGTTCAATTCTTTCACCTATTATTTAGCCACTGTTGATATCTGATCCAATTTTTCATATGTTTGGGGTGTTTGGCGATCTTATTGTAGGTGTTTCTTTTCAAAATATAGATCCATCATCTTCATGTGCAACACTGGTAGATGGTTGTTGAGAGTTTTCTTATATGTAAATGAGTTTTGTCTAGGCTAGTTTCCTGCAGGCTAAGGTGATTTTCAATTTCAAGGAGAAAAGTTTTAGCTTTTTTCTCAACTTGTCCTCTGCAGGTATTCAGGGGAAGATGAGGGATTACCAACTTGCTGGGTTAAATTGGCTTATACGATTATATATGAGAATGGTATAAATGGAACCCTTCCAGATGAAATGGTATGTTCTGAAATTTGGGCTTCTCTAATATCCTTGTCCTACCAATAGGTCAACTACCTTTGCATGTAACTACAAGCATATCTACTTTAACCAGTTAATCTAATTGTTTACCGGTTAATATAATTGTTGTCGTCCACGGGCTTGGTAAAACATTGCAAACCATCTCCTTGCTTGGTTATCTGCGCACGAATTTAGTGGAATAAGTGGTCCTCATGTGAGTGTTGCTCTAGAATCCACTCTTGGCAACTGGATGAATGAGATTCGGCCTTTTTGCCCTGTTTTACGTGTAGTCAAATTTCTTGGAATTCCTCCGACGGGCAGACAACAATCAAGGCTGGCTGATCCCCTAAGCCACCTTGAAGCTTTGTGATTGATGGCTTTATCAAGGCTAGGCTTAGATGCTCTAGCCAAACACTGTTTCTATAGTTTCTAATTTCCTTGGTTTTCCTTGGCTAGTATTACTCCTATTGTTGTTGCTAATTGCACATGAATGTCTTTGAATGGATGATGCGACTCCATTCTGTGGTCTGGGTTATCCTACACTGTTGCTTTCAACCCCGACCTTGTGGTTGCATATTTGAATGTTGTAATGGTTATTCATTGTGCATTGGGTTTCTTGTCGGTATCCATGGACTTTCCACCCTAATTTCCGGAGTAGCCCAATGAGATCTACTAATGGTAAGGGAAAAATTCCAGATCCTCCTAGTATTCAGAGGCTGAATATTGCACCAGAATATAGTGCAAGCATAAGAGTACACTTTGATCGTGTTGAACTCTTGATTGATAAAGTTAACCTTGCAAAGCAAGATGCTTTATCTACCATTTCATTCCGTGTTCTCAAATCTTGTTTGAAATATCATCCGACGGGCAGGCAACAATCAAGGCTGGCTGACCCTAAGCCACATTGAAGCTTTGTGATTGATGGTTATGTCAAGGCTAGGCTTAGATGCTCTAGCCAAACACTGTTTCTATAGGTTCTAAATTCCTTGGTTCCTTGGCTAGTATTACTCTTACTGGTGTTGCTAATTGCGCATGAATGTCTTTGAATGGATGATGTGAATTCATTCTGTGGTCTGGGCTATCCTGCACTGTTGGTTTCAACCCCGACCTTGTGGTTGCATAATTGAATGTTGTTATGGTTATTCATTGTGCATTGGGTTTCTTATTGGTATCCATGGACTTTCCGTCCTGATTTCCAGAGTATCTCTGCTGGGTCTTCAGCCTATTACTCTTCACATACGTAGCTTAAAGAATTGTTTTGGCCATGGTTGCTGGTTTGGGCTCTCTTGTGCTGATTTGTTCCATCGTCGGATTTCTCGGGAGTCCAAGTAGGAGGAATTTTTGATGTTGTTCGTCGGCTCTGCTCCGGCGGGCATCGCTGCAGTTCACGTGGCTGGCCTCATAATTGGTGCCCAGCTGTCATAGTGGGTCTACTTGCTGCTGATCTTTCATGGCTGCCATATGATGCTCCAGTTTATTAGGCTTAGTCATAACTCTACTCCTTCAAAACACATAGGCAAATAGTATACGGCTTTGGTGGAAATGTAAACTACAAGTAAGTAAATCAAATACTACTACTGCACGGTGTCCTTTTTCTCAAGAAAAATGATAAAAAAAGAACCAATCAAATACTACTAGAATCTTGATATCTTAGGAGTAATAATTATAATAGCTAGGGAGCTCAAAAGGACATAGATGGGCCCCAATATTATTTGGCCCCTTCGCATGCTCAACTCTTTTTCAGTACTACTAGTAGCATCACTTTCCAGAAAAGGACATTTATATGTGTCTTAATTCTTAAATTAGATTTAACGCATCATTTTTTTACTACTACTAGTAGCATCGTTTTTACTATGTGAAGATTCTCCATTTTTTAGCGGGTAAATTACCCATTTTAGTAAATATTAATCACCCAAAAATATATTACTTCATTTCCCGCTTTCTTTTTCCCTATGTAATTTGTTAAAAGAAATAGAACGAACAAAAGTTAGAGTTTTTAAAGGGTATTTCTAATGTATACAACCATAATTTATTTTTTTAAATAAAAGTGTCGGTAGACTTCCGTATCTGTCCGTTCCCTCGCTCGTGTACTCTATTTTCCCCCAAGTCTTTCAAACGCTTCTCTCTTTTTGTTCTCAACCATCACATGCATATGTCATCCTCCTCTGATTTCTCTTTACTTTTTAACAATCCGATTGAGACAGTCAGATCCTACACATGTTCTAGCAGACATTCATAATCTTGTTGTTTTGCAATTATTAAGTTCCTACCTTTTATGTTTGAATGTTGACGGAACTACATTTTGTTTCAGATACAAGCAGCAAAAGAATTGAGTGGGCAAATATTTCAAATTTGTGGGGATATGGTTGAGATAACTGTAGATATGGAGCTCTTTGTTGCCTGTAATGATGTGTTTTCCCTGTTTGTAGGACTTGCTATGAGTATGAAGATGAGAGGGTGGTCAGGTTTGCCCTCAGTGCAAAACTAGATACAAGCGCATTAAAGGTAAAAGTTTTCATGTACATCCCAGCCTCCATCTAGGAATTTTTGTTGAGGTTTGGCATTACTAATAGGTCTGCGTGCCCCAACACTATTGTCACTGTGTCTATTAAGTGTCCACGCACCTATGCCCCTGAAATAGTGTACTATGCCTTCATCTTTTTTTATACTATAAGTTTGATCTTTCCTTCATGTACATTATCATAGTAATATAAACCAGAGCATCACAAAATTCTGTTCATACTGTCATATGCCAACTCAAAAATTGGTGGTCAATAGACAACCTTGTATGCTACAGTGCAGTAATATGAGGCCAAGCTTAATTGTTCTACGGGACGTATTATTGATTTTGAGATTTTATAAAATTTAGATTTTGATTACGATCAATCTTCTCTCTCGTGCACGAGTAATCTCAGCGCAGTGACCCCAAACCATTGTACGTCTAGGGAGATTGGCATCCATCTAATCTTGGTTGGAATCAAGGGATCCTATTGTTTAGGTGCGGAACCTAAACCCTAGTTATTTTGCGTGTTGTCCTATATCATTTGACTAGTCGAAAGTATCATATGGATCCACCACTTTTCTTATTTGGTTCATTCTATGCAGAACTCATTTTTTGTGTACCACATTCGCAAAACCTTGTGGTGAAGATTTTTACCTCTTTATATGATCTAAATTCTAAACAGTATAATCCTTGATTCAGGCATGAACTATTCATTGATAACTGAAGAAATGATTGTGGGCTCTCAGCCTCAGAAAGGTGAAGACATACATCGTCTAAAAGAGGAAGAGAATGTGGCCTACATTCTTAACTTGCAGCAGGACAAAGACATTGAATATTGGGTAATAGACCTATCGTCTATAATAAAAAGCTGTCAAAGAGCAGGAATACGTCACATGAGAAGGCCTGTAAGCAGATCTTTTTTTTTAGTACCAACCATTTCATGTGGAAGGAGGTTATGAAGTAACTTATAAGTACTCCTCCATTCCAAATTATAGGATTGTTGACTTTTGAAAGTCAATTTGAGATATTTTTAAACTCAAAATAGAGATGATTCATTAAATATTATAAAATAATAAATCTTACGATGAGTAGTACTTTTGAGATAATTTACAATATTCGTCATTGTATTGGCTTAAATGAAAGGAATCTATGTCAATTTTCAGTTTGAAAATGTCTTTCGTTGACTTCAAAATGTCAATAAGAATCTTATATTTTGGAACGGAGGTAGTTAAATAACCACTGCACCCTTATTATTGTTAAATTGCCCCACAAATATTGTACTATGCCTTCAAATGATTGTCACTATCACATATCTTTGCAACCTTCATTGTTTTACTCTATTGTTATTATTACTCAAACATACAAAACTTGAACATGATAACATATTTCTACTATCGTTGTAGTAATTCACAAACATAAGAGTAATATTTAATTTTCTGAGATTTCTGATCTTGGGAGTTTTTATGTCTAATGCCTTGTCTATCTTAAGATGCAAGTGTAGGTTTGTAAATCGAACTGCTGTAACAATATAGCTGGTTTTCATGTTTGTAAACTAGGCTGCTATAACAATGTATAAGCAAAACTACACAATCCTTTCACAATTGCTAAACAACATGTTGTATGCATAGCAAGTTTTTCATGTTCTGTATGCCAAGTTTTGGATTTTTCTGGATGCAGATAGCAACATATCTGTGTAGAGAAGTTCAATAAACTTCCAACATATATAGGACTCATGGATACTAGTGAATTGACTGGTAGAAAACGTACTAATGCTTTATTTGGAACTTGGGAACTGCATGGGGGAAAGAAAAGAAAAGGAGAATGAAAACAATTCGTTACACTTACTTTCATCATTATACATGGTTGAACTTATATCCAGTAAATAATGTTTTTTTTGGGGGGAACTAATATTTCCACAAGTGAAAATGTTAGTTCCCCACAAAGTCCTCTCTCGCATAAGGGTGAACCTCACTATTCATGTGAGTAGAAGCTTGTGGAACTAACATTTTCATTTGCGGACCCGTTTTAAAAATAAGTAGTGCAATGTAAAGATAAAATCAACCCATAACCTATAACCTATCTGTGTCCATCCCTTCCTTTTCTCTCACTTTAACTGTGTACTTTCAAACTTCCCTTCATGTACTGCCACTCTACAGTCTACACTCTATTCTACTTTGTGGCAGGATAAGGCTTCAGTCTTGTCTTTGTGTCCGTCTTTACTATATTTTCCCCTCCAGACTTCATACACTTTCAGCAGCCACATGGATCACAGTCGATCGGGGCTTTTTGGCCGGAGGAAGATCGACCAAATCGGAGGTCGAACGCGCCCTCACGCGCCGCTCTTCTTCCCCTGCGGTTAGGCCTCCCCTGCTGTTCGGAAATGTCAGACAAGACGCGTCTGCCATTGTTTAGTGATTTTCTGATTCATACTGATGTTTTGAGCCCCATTTTGGGGTGGGTTATAAGGCTTCCTCAGGTTATATGGGTTCCGTGCGGTAATGAACGTTTCCAATTGTTCGCCCTTTTTTCGCGGTTTTTTTCTGCTTTTTCCGGGAGAAGAAAGGTAAAACCCTCCCAATTTCGTGGCTTTGCTCAACTCCAAGCTTGTTTCGATGGGAGTTGTTGAAATGGTAGAAAAGGGAGATTAGGAGGACCGGTGGATGCGTTGAGCAGATTTCCCAACATGTTACCTTGTGTAGTGATGCGTGTAAGTACAATGTTACCTTGTTTTTTATCACTTTAGTAGATGTTAGATGTGCTCGCTATGAAAGTGGAGTGAATTTAACAATTCCTTTGATATCATATTTCATAATTTAGTTCATTTGGTAGTAAAAAGATAAATACTTTTCACAATGGAAAAGAGGTTAGACTTTTATCCATCACCCAATGAAATTGTTTCTATTTTGGTTGGCCCATTTTATTTGTCTTAAAACTTAAAAGACTTGTGCTCACATTTTGATTGCAATTATTGAATATTATTATTTATCAACAACAATTGTAAACAAGATTTAAAATATTAGTGCTTAGCTTATATATTAGTGCTTGTGATGCATTATATTAATGTTCTATTAATTATTAGGAAGAGGACTAGTTATCTGTTGTATTATTTGAAAATTTCCTTCTCTAATATCATATGCATAGTTTTAGTCATTTTTGAAATGAATCAACTCCTTTAACATTTCAAAACTTGTATGAGGAAATAAATACATGTGACGTAAATTATGGTTTATGGACTCTATAAGTTTTCTATCAATGGTGAGTATATATTTAGAAAATGATCAGTCATATAGGATGTTGTCCAAGACACGCCATAGTTATAAAACTAATTACTCAAGTTAGGTGAGATAGAGTAATGGGAGTTCTTTTGACAATCTCATGTGAAAGATATTGTAATCTATAATATATAATATGCTTGTCACATTCATTATATTATAAACCATAATACATTAGAATAAATTTTTAATAAACGTAGGAGTAAATGTACCTCTCTCTCTCTCTCTCTCTCGCTTAAGTTTGATAGTGAGTGTATTTAGCCACATGAAGTTTCTAGTTTTGTAACTTTTTCATTCCATATTACTCTGTGTTGTTCATGTTTTCGTAATCTTCTGAAACCTTTTGTTGTTATCCACAGTTTCTAGTTTGATTGTGAGTGAGTATTTCATATTATTTTCATTCCTCATATGACCCCATCAGAACTGAAACAAAACTAACCCTCCCTCCTGGAATCAATAATCTCAAACACTACTCTCCTGAAAACCGATACTTAACCGGTATTCGACGCTTCATAAGATATTTGAGAAGAAACCAAGATCTTTGCAATTTGCCGACAGCTATACTAGAGGCATCATCTTCATATATTTTAATGTATATGTAGTTGAAGAAAAGATTGGAGAATGTTAGCTAGAAAAATGACATGGAGCCTAAGAATGAGACTATGACAATAAGAGTGTCAAAGTGTTGAGATGGGATTATGTAAGCAAGTGTTCCAAGACTGGGGCATTGGAATGTTGGTAGTTATTCATACAAGTAGCACTGATTGAGCTTCCATCAAGCGTGCCTTTTTATCAAAGTTGTTGCTAATAAACAATACGATATACAAAGGAGGAGAGGATTATACTGTGCATTAGGTGCAGGAGTCTTCAGGGCTTGAGCCTGCACTTGGTGTTGACAGTTTCTACTTGAGGGAGCCATAATGGACTACGCCTTGAATTAGGTCCCTTGATCAAATTTCAACTTGTCACACACAGTATTGACACGGAGTTTGGTTCTAAAAGGTTAGCGGTATTAATGGCCTTGCGCTCTAATCTTGATTATCATGAGAACTTCTAGGAACAGCCCATATTCCATAGTCACAGCCTCATGACAGCTCTCACTTAGGTCAGTCCTCCAAGGGAGCATGTGAAATGCATCTCACAGAAATATTTGCCTCGGGCTCATTTAGGGTAACACCCTTCCTATATCACACAAATAAGCACTATAACCATAGGTATGGGGAGGAGATGCTCTCCTATAAAATTTGTGCTTTTATTACTAGTTCAGGCGCGCCAGGTTGTTTCTACCCATTGAACCTTCTTCATGGGATCTCTAATCAAAAGGTTGGGATACCCCTGTTGGTGACTCCCTAGTCCCTATGGGCTTAACCCCATTCCCCTCGATAATTCATAAACACCCTTCTTGGGCATTCCTTTTGACTGATTTATACCTTATTTGTATATGCCATTTAATCTTCTTGTTTGAATGAGACTGTCTCAAAACATCTATCACAGCTTTGTAATCACAATGTATTGATGTATTGATATGGATGGCATAGTCTCATCTACAAGTGGAAGTTCCAACATAAGGTTTTTCAACCATTCACCATCCGTACATGTTCTAGAAATAATTGTTTGTTATTTAGAACCCTAAGATATAGCTGCCCTGCCTAACATAAATACATAACCAACAGTCACTTTGACCTTTGAGCTATCCATAATCCAATTTGCATCACAATATCCTTCTATTACGTTAGGAAAGCCTCGATAACATAGTGAATAATCAAGTTTACCTCTAAGATAACAAAGAACTCTATTTAAAGCATTCCAATGTTCTTTACTTGGATTTTGAGTATAACGACTAAGCCTTTCAGCTGCGTATGCTTTGTCCGGCCTTGTTTTATTTGAGAAGTATAGTAAAGATCCAATGACTTGAGATTATTTTATTTAAAACATTCCAATGTTCTATACTTGGATTTTGAGTATGAGGACCAAGTCTTCCAACTGTGTATGCTTTGTTTGGCCTTGTTCTATTTGAGAACTATAGTAAAGAGTCAATGACTTGAGAATATTTTAATTGAGATGCAGGCTCTATTAATTTTTTCTTCAAATGATTACTTGAATCATAAGGACTATGCACAAGTTTAACATCATAATGTCCAAATTGTTTTAGCTTGTTCTCTATAGTATTTGATTGAGTTAAAGTTATCCGTTAATTAGTTCTTTTTAATTTCATTCCCAAAATTACACGAGCCTCTCTTAAATCTTTATATCAACTTTCTTAGAGAGAGACATTTACATTGATAAAAATGTGTAGGTTAGTCTGAAAAATTAAGATAGCATTCACGTATAAATGTACATAGCTTACATGTCCATTATCTTCCTTATGATATAAACACTTATCATGCTCATTAATCTTAAATCCATAAATCCATAATCTAGAATAATTTTATCAAACTTCTCATGCCATTGCTTAGGCGCTTGTTTCAAACCATACAAAGATTTCACTAATTTGCACACCTTATATTCTTGTCCTTTACTTGCTGCTCCATATATATCTCTTCTTCTAAATCTCCATTTAAAAAATCGGTTTTGACATCCATTTGATGTATCGCTAAGGTTGTGTATAGATGCTAGAGCTAACAAAGTTCTACTTGTAGTAATTCTAGTAACTAGAGAAAAAGTTTCAAAATAATCAATTCATTCTTTTTGTGTAAAACCTTTAGCTACTAGTCTAGCTTTGTATTTATCATAACTAGAGAAAAAGTATCAAAGTAACCAATTCCTTCTTTTTGTGTAAAACCTTTAGCTACTAGTCTAGCTTTGTATTTATCATAACTAGAGAAAAAGTATCAAAGTAATCAATTCTTTCTTTTTGTGTAAAACCTTTAGCTACTAGTCTAGCTTTGTATTTATCAATTCTCCCATCTGGTTTGAGTTTCTTCCTAACACCCATTTACAACCTATTGGTTTATCTCCCGGAGGTAAATTAGACAACACTCGAGTGTTATTTTGTAAAATTGTCTCATATTCATCATTTATAGCTTCTTTCCAAAATGGAGCATCTAAAGATAACATACCTTCTTTGTAAGTCTTAGGTTCACCTTCAACTAAGAATGTAAAGAAACTTTTTAAATTCTTTTCTATTCTTCTTCTTTTACTTCTTCTAAGTTCCATAGGAGACTCTTGTTCACTGCCTATGCTACTCCTAGTTATGGAAATCTATCACTATCATGGTTTTTAAACTCGGATCGGACTGACGGTTGAACTGGTAAAAATCGGAACCGATGCTCGCACTTCGATGCAGTTTGAAGCAATGACCATTTTAGCCAAAAAACAGTTCAAAACCAAGAACGTTGTTGAATCGCCTAACCCAAATAATTGGGACGGTTTCTACTTAAATAGAAGTGAAAAAAAATAGGTTTCACCGCTTCACCTTAGGTCTTGATTTCTGCGCTTTAGCTTCTTTAGCCTTCAGAGTTGTTCGACCTTGACTCTTTTAAATCGGTCATCGCCTTCATTTATCTCACGGCTCACCAATCACCACCAAACTATTGATAATGAAGCTATCTTAGAACATTTTCAAGCTATGGGTCTCAGGAGAATAACATTGTAATTTGTTAACATTATTATGATTAGTTCAAATTTTCTATTTAACTTTAACAAAAATTAATTAAATACGCCTGTTGAGATTTATTCTGGATTCGCCCTGATGACATCTAAAGTAATTTACCTGTATAAATAAAGTTATGGGGTTTCGTGAGATTTGGTAGTTTGTGGTTTCTTTTAGTTTTCACCTTCATGATTTATTTGGAATTAGTTCATAAATCTTGATGTGACTTTTCTAGATTTAAGCAGTTGACATGTCATCATCAGGCTATTATTCAACCGCGCAATCACAAGCATCTACAAATACTGAGGAAAAGCGGATGTCGCATGAATCATCAGAGTGAAGGCGAGTAGTCATATTGGTAAAAGATTTCTTGTTTATATTGTCAAAAAGCAGTTAAGGGTGGTGGCATTAATAGAATAAAACAACATCTTGCCGGGAAAAAGGATGAGGCTGGCCCTTGTAAGAGAGTTCCTCCGGGTGTAAAACATGAAATGGAACAATCCTTAAAAAAAATTGAACAAAACAAAAAAGAAAAAGTTGACATGCGTTCATTTGATGATCCATATGAAAAACATGAGGGGATGATGTAGAAGTGAAGAGATTATTAAATCAATCTTCATCTAATAATGTTGTGAGTGGTAGTCCTTAACAAGGGAAAAAAAAAAATTATGTAACTTCTTTACTTCAAAGGCCAACCCGAGAAACAACCTACTATAAAAAGTGCTAAATATTGGTAAAGAAACCGTGGAGGGAAACTATGGTTGTCAGCTAGATGGTTTTATGATTGTGGTATTCCTTTTGATGCGTGAATTCAATATATCTCCAAATTTTATGTTTGATGTTGCCATTGTAAGTTCGGTTTGGGTTATAGGTCCCTTCTTATCGTGATGATGCAAGTCAATTTGCTTAGAGATTCGAAAAAAGAGGTGCAACTCTTTGTTGAAACCATGAGGTCTCTTGGGGTGATTGTGAGTGTACCATTATGGGAGATGGTTGGATAGATGGTAGGCATAGATCTTTGAATAATTTTCTTGTCTATTGTCCACGTGGAATTTGTTTTGTTAAATTTGTTGATGCTTCGGCGCAAGAAAGAGTGGCAAACTTTTGGCTAATTTATTCGTAGAAGTAATTAAATGGGTTGGACCTACTAATGTATTTCACATGGTAACAGATAATAGGGCTAATTATGTGCTTGCAAGGAAATTAGTTTTACAACAATACAAAAGCATTAGTCGGTCTCCTTGTGATGCACATTGTTTAAACTTGATTTTAGGGGACATAGCTAAGATGAATCATATTGTTCAATTAGCTTAAGAAGGCATCGAAGATAACCAAGTACATTTATACTCATGGTTGGTGATTGGATTGGTTGAGGAAGAGAAAACATTGGATAGAAATCATTCATCGGGGGCCTACTCGTTTTGCCACAACTTTCATTGCATTGTAATTTATGATCATATGCATGATTTGCAGGCTTTGGTGTCTGGTAATGATTTTAAGGAGTCTAAATATGCAAAGGATGCACAAGGCAAGGTTGTGGCTTCTTACATATTGGCTAAATTATTTTGGAATGATTGTTTGATTGTAACTAAAATTGTGGAGCCTTTGATGCGTTTATTGAGAATTGTTGATATGGATGAGAGACCTCCCATTGCATATTTGTATGATGGCAATTGCGTAAAAGTGTTCACGCGGCCACATATTGGTTGAATCATTGTTTTCAATATAATCAAGAATCATTTTGTGGGAAGCCAAAAGTTATGGCGGCTCTTCTTGATGTCATTGAATCAAAAGTCACCACTAATAAGGTTAAGTTGTTGGATGAAACTAGAATTTATCGAGAGCGGATGGGGAGTTTTGGTAGGGAGCTTACACTTACTACTTAGAAGACTACTTAACCGGGTAAGTTATATTTATTAATTTTTGTTTGACTTTGTTCCATTTTAGTCATTGTTGTTTATTCTTTTCAACTTTGTTCCTTTGTAGCTTATTTCATTGATTTCTAATGCCATTGTTATTTATTTGTATTTAGATGAGTGGTGGAGGTTGTTTGGAAGTAGTGCTCCAAATTTACAAAAGTTGGCAATCAAATTCCTTAGCCAAACTAGTAGTTCATCGAGGTGCGAAAGAAATTGGAGTGTTTTTTATCTTATACACACTAAGAAAAGAAATCGGTTGGAGCATCAATGACTTGATGATCTCGTGTTTGTTCACTATAACTTGAGGTTGAAGAATAGGTATTTTCATTAATTCAATTAATCTTTCTTTGAATTTTTAATAATTAATATTATATGACGTTACTTTTATGGGAAAAAAATCACATCATATTATATGAAATCATAATTTTAGGCATTGTTATAAGGGATGGAATTATGATCTAATTGATTATGAGTCCATTGACAAAACGGAGTTTTGGATTGTTGAAGAGGAGGAAGAACCATTTTTTAATTATGATGAGCTAAAGAAAATAGTTTATGATAAAGGAGTGATGCCTCATTTGGAAAGGCAACGACGTCGTCCTCATGAGTCGTGAAGGTGAGAAATATTTACATTATCAATATTAGATTAATATTTGTATAAGTTGGAATATTTAGTCCTAGGGAACTAAGTTCTGCAGCCTTGTAATGTTTCTGGTTTAGTCTTGGTAGCATATGCATAATGCATGTACTTGTTCTCCCATATTTAAAAGCCTCACATGCCCATCTTTCTTCAGTTCACCAATTTGTAGCTAGTTACATATTTTTTATTGTGCATTTGTCTTCAGTACTCCATTCTTTATGTTGGTTGTAATAGAATTGGCTGCCCTGTATAAACCCATTCCATTTATTCCAGCAGTAGCATCTCCATGTAATTAGTAGTAATAGCCTGCATCAATTTCAGCTTGAAATTAGTAGTAATTAGTATTTAGTAGTAACGGTCTAACATTGACTAAATTCTACATCACAGCAAAACTGCAATATGAATCTTGTTTGTGTTTATACCAATACGGTCCATGTGGTCCTTTATATGATTGCAAAAGCAATAGATCAAAACGCTACAACTTGAAGTATGAATTCCATTACCTAAAAATCTTCAAGATTTTACATCAATATGTAAGGGTGTGATTTAATCCATTACTGAAACTGTTTGAATGCACTTCACTTAGTTATATTAGCACTTTGGACACACTCACATAGTTGGATCAGCAATTTAGCTCTTTTATGTAAAGCATTTATGGCGTAATCTATACATGCATATGAAATTTAGTTGTGTTCCCAGAAAAAACATGCCCAGATTACATAGATATACATAATTAAGGTGTAGTAATCTCTACCTTTTAAAACAAGTGTGATACATGCATATGAAATTTAACGAAAAAAGTTGTGTTGCCTAGAAAAAGCATGCCTAGATTGCACTGGTATGCATATATTAAAATGTTATACAATACTATATCTCAACGCACGTCCCCACAACTTGGGCATGGTTTTTTCGGCCAATGTTATACAATACTAAATTTTCTTGTCTATTTGTTTTATGTAGAAGTGAATGAAGAAGACATTGTGAATTTAGATGTTGACGATGATGATGATTTATGTTTTTTGTGAATTGTCATGGATTTTATTTTAGTAATTTAGTTGAGACTTTGTTTGGTATTTTAGATATGTTTGCATTTATATTTAATCAAACACTTGAACTTGTGGTTAAATTCCGAATTTGAATGTATCCTAGAGATGTTTATGTTAAGATCATGAGTTAGGTCACTTGGGTAATTGGAAAAGTCCATGAGTTATGATGAGTCATGGTATAAAATGACTTAATCACTTAACTTGGGTCCGCTACCAATGCGTGAGCTTTCATGTTTTCGGCGTCAAGGCGTTGCTTTACCCTTCTCCAATGTTAGGGACGCCTAGTTGTCGCTGAGCAGACGCCATGACAATTATGGATGATATATTGCTGATATTGTGATACATTGTTGTTTACATTTCAGTTTTTAAATTGAATCATTTACTATTGAACTATTGAACATGTAATCGTTGGACTTTGGTTATTTTGTTTGGAACTTTGGATTTTCTTTTGAGCATTTTGGAATTTGGTTTATGAAATGGATCCAAACTACTAGCTTTAGTGCTTGAGTTTGGAATTTGGAGTTTAAATATTTGGCTTGCAGCCTTGACTTGATAATGCACAACCAAAGAAGGAAACTAGTTTGGTGTAAAGTCTGAAAAAATATAAGTTTCTTATCTTTTTATTTTGACATTTTCTTTTATTTTTTACAAGTTAGTTTTTACTTGTTTCTAACCTATCTTCTATATTTGCAGGATTTAAGCTTGGACTTTAGGCCTTGGATAATTGATTTGCAGTCATGTCTCATGAAAACTAGCTTGGTATAAAGTCTGAAAAAATAAATAAGTTTCTCATCTTTTATATTTAGACATTTTCTTTCATCATTCAAATGCCTTCAAGCTAGCTGTAATTCATCATACTAAACCATCACATATAGAAGACTGCTGGTAGTTAGTGAGGATTTTGAACTTGATTTACCCATTTGATGATTTTCTTTATCAATCTGGATTTAATCTGTATATATGTATATGCAGTTTAGCTTCTTTTTTTGCAACAGTAATGCTTTGTTCTGAGATTTCCTGAATACTTAGACAAGGCATAGAAAACATTGAACATCTTTAGTCATTTTCTAAACTATGTTTGAGCTTTGCTCCATATATTGCAACTTTGATATTGTTTTCTTGCTACAGGATAACTTTGTCAGGCTATACCTCTTCTTGCCTCTTTGAAACTGCCAAATGAGGTATCTGAACAGAAAGTGAGATGCCTTCCAAGAAGGTATATGAACTTGCTCAACTAATTGGTTCTTAAATTTCTGGTGAACTCACATTCATTTTCTTTGTTTTGTTTCTCTAACTCCCTCTTCTTTTTTTTAATGTTGTTTTGCAGACAACCTCCCCAAAAGTGGTGGTCAAAATGATAGTTGCTCGAGTTGGAACTCTAGTGGTTTGTCGGGTAATGTTGTCCTGGACATTATATTTTAGGTACTTGGATCAGCTTGGCATGTTAGCGACTTATGGTACCAAGACATACTGCAGACAATCACTAATAGGTGGAAACTATGGTTTACTCAACACTACTATCTTTGTACCAAATCCAGATTACTACAGGTGATTAGAATTTTTCAGTCAATGCCTAATGAAAAAAAAGAAGTATAAATTTGTGAATTCCTTTTGTGGAATTGACTATCCAATTTTGGCTAAGTTGCTTCAAATGCATTATTTCCCAGTGATAGTAACTTATCGTCTTCACTTTCAAATTAAGCAATTCTGCTGTCTTCTATAAGCAAGCAGGCTTACCTCCACATTATGACGCCTCTTCTTGCCATTTTTTTTTACGTTCTATTTCTCTTTGCTTTTCTCTATCTAATGACTCCCAATGTGCATATATAAACAGATAAATAGATAAATGTACATATAAGAGGCATGCATTTTGTTCCCAGGTGCAGAACAATTCCTGTTTAAGGCTGTGTGTTTGATATGCTTTCTTTCTTGCAGTGCTCTTCTTTGGCACAGACTGAAGGGAAGAAAAGTTCTGTGCACAAGCTTCTCCGGAACAAAGAAAATACGTGCTTATGCTCATTGTTCAAGAGAATCGGTAAATTTTCAACAACAATAACAACTAAATATTGTAATCATAACTCATTATGTATAAATTTGGTGGTTCTTCCTTTTTTTTTTTTTTTTGCAGGATTTTAAGAATGAGATTTTCTTAAATGCCATTAAAGGTAAAATCGTCTTTAAATACTTTTGAGTATTGATGACGTATTTTAACTTGATTTTCAGTTCTTTTATATTGCTGATGATGAATAATCAGAGCCTTAAAGTAACTGATTCAAGTAATTATGCAGCTTTTTCACCATTGAAGATTAGATTAGGTGGTACTTTACAAGACAAAGTCATCTACGATACTGAAGAAGCAACCCTGCACCCCATTACCTAAAAACACCTCAGAGCTGTTTGGTTTCACTGGGCTACCTACCCTTGTACAGATGGGATGAACTAAACACCTTCTTCAATAAATCTGGGTAAAAAGGAATTCCAACCAATTTTTCATTTACCTTGAACTTAATAGCTGGAAGAAAATGAGTTACAACTTACAATCTCGTTTTTCAAATTCAGGGCTATGATTATTTTTGGATTGAATGCTCTCAATGGAAAACCATAAGGTCTGATGGCTCTGCTGTTGGAGCATGGGATTCCACAATTCATCAGCCCTTTATTGCCGATTTTCCTTATTGGCTCTCAACAATTCCAGCCTCCCTGCAGTTGGCACTGGAAGGCAGATATATACTGGCCGTTAGCTTGTCCATTATTCATCTTGTGCTTACAGAGTGCAGATGTCTTGAAATTCAAGAAGATATTCCTGGTCATATTGCATATCTCACTGGCCTTAGCATCATTGGTGGAATGACACTCTTTCCATCTGCTGTGGAGGTAAGAGGCTTATGATTTTCCCCTGCTCTTTTCATCATGCCTCTCCTTATTGGTACTGTAGATATTTCTATTCTAGCTTCTTCTGCCTTAGATTGTTTTGAAATTTCACATTGGTATACTCAAAGTATATGACTGGCTTAATTTTTTCCTGATAGCCTATTACAGTTAATGCATTTATTTTGTAAGATCAAATTATTTAATAGCCTAGGTGTTCATTTAGTCGCATTACTCGACAGGAAGTTAGTAGCCTATTGGGAAGCTGCATTTTATAAAGAAGAGAGTAGAGTGCATGCAGAAAGCAAAAACATTAAATAGATTAGTCAATTTCTCTGGTCGCACACTGTTTTTTGCCGTGCTAATATATCATAAATGATTTTCAATGTGCCGACTCCAACTGCTCTGCTGTATTCTTAATATTTACTGAATTTAACCTATTCTCTTCTGTCCATTTCCTACAAGAAGATTTTCAGGACTCCCTGCTTTTCTTTGATTATGTTGTTTACTCATTTTTAAATTTATTTTCTGTCCATGTCTTCCTTGCACAGGCATAACAATCTATAGTTAAAGGTTAAAAGGCAAAAAAGAATAGTGAAGTCCTCTATTAATTTGTCAACAAAATTTTGTTCCCACTACAAATGATAGCACACTACTGAAATTAGATATGTATCTTGGTTTCATGCGTGTTTTGCTACTACTTGTACCTTATTTATCACATTCTGCAGATATGGTCGTTATTTTCCAAATATTCGTATTATTCTGCAGCATAATTCTTCAATTTGGGAAGAACGGTGACTTAGGGTCTGCTCTGAATATCTTTGAAGCATCCAAGCAAGATATGGGTAGTCCTAATATGTACATCTACTACACAATAATAGATGTTTGTGGTCTTTGTAGTGACTTCTTGAGATCGAGGTCCATTTATGAGTTACTTGCCAACACTGATTCACAAGCTTCATTACACTTAGTTGTTTATCTCTTACATGCTTAGTATCTCTAATAGATAACACATGTTTGTGTCCAGGCATGTGTGTCTGAGTTGTTGTTTTCAATTTAATATCTAGTCATTTGGCATTGTTCTCAAAGTACTGGATTATCTTTTGTATGAGTATTAAGATTAACAATAAAACTTATTTGGGGTCCATCATCATGTAGAAGCATATTCTCCTGAGGAATAAGGCTAGACTAGATGATCCATAACATTCTCATATCAACCATTGATATCTTTGATAAAGTTTGATAGTGATGGCATGCCTTACTTAATGACCATTTGATGTTAGCACTTCACGCTTGCTTAAGGATGAATTAGGAAGATTTTTTTGTATGGTACTTAAAGTGTGCATCCTTTTTGCAAGTACAATGGGATATTAAAATTTAAAAGTTGGGTTAAAATCAAGTTTATATTGGCTTCAAGGAAGGAGTAATATTATCTGTATCGATATTGGATGCTTAGCTTTAAAATTGATTTTCATGCTTGACCAATTTTTTAACTTGTAGACAATAACAATTATGTGGCTACATGGTTGTCAGAATGTCAGGTAAAAGCTTTTTGTTAATCTAGTTTTGGTTCTCTATCACAACTAAAATTTGATTCTTGAAAAACAGACTTGTAGTAATACCGGGCTATTTCTGGATGTTCTTATGTTGCTGTTTCATGTTTATTTGCTGCAGGATTTATGAACTCAAAAGATTACCCCAAATCTTTATATTTTCAACAGTCTGATGAATGTTAATGCCCGTGACTTGAGCTACACGTTGCAGATCTACAAACATATGCAAGTAATGCCCTTTTTCTCTCTCTTGTATGTTTGTGACACACAAATAAGCAAATCTACTCTAGCATGCATAAATATACATACTTCACTATGTGCTCCTTAAGTAGACTATGACAGTTTCTTCTAAAGCTGGTTGTTTTTATGTTTCTATTTACTTCATCTTTCTTTCATAATTGACAAATGATGCTCGAGATCCTACTGGATCCTCTGTTCGAGAGTGGGGACTATCATCTCTTTCTCACCCACAGTCGCCTTTCTTCCTTTAATACCTTATGCTTTTGAATAATTTAAGATGAACCATATTCTTTATTTACTTGATTTAGCATGTATTTCCCCTAAAATGTGTTGCCTTTTGAATTTGTAAAATAAATTTATTATCTTTTCTTCTCATTAATATTTGAATGATAATTTTGCTATTGATGTGAAAAGTGTTCTCCAACAAAAGGTACATTTTGTCCAGTATTGGTCCATTGGTCTCACTAATCAATAGTGTCTGGAGGAATACACTGGTTAGGAATCTAAAACTCATTATAGCGCTTCCCTTGTTGAGACACAACTGAGCACAAACTAAACAACTTAGGTTTGTACTCTATTGTAGTAGGAGATGGTCTCATGTTTCTTCTATGCTAAAAGCTAGTTGAACATACGCGAAGTTTAATAATTTATTCTTATCAACAAGAAAGTTTCTTTTAGCTGCTTCATATTATATGTCCAGAATCTAGGTGTTGCTGCTGATATGACATCTTACAACATTATTTTGAAGTCTTGTTGTCGTGCTTCAAGAGTTGATTTGGCCCAGGAAATTTATAGGGAGGTACAACATTTGAAATCAACAGGAGTATTGAAACTAGATGTTTTCACATACAACACAATAATTAAGGTATTATCTATCTATAGTAAATATACTTCACTCATAAAATGGACATTATGTGTCTAATATCTTACATTCTTAATGCTTTTGCATACTTTTTACACTTCTCCAGTACATTATACAGCCATTCTATGAAAAAAATTCTTATCTTGTATCTTTATATTCTGCATCAAATGACAGGTCTTTGCTGATGCAAAGATGTGGCAAATGGCACTGGAAATTAAAGAAGATATGCTTGCAGCTGGTGTTACTCCCAACACAATTATGTGGTCATCATTGATAAATGCATTTGCCAGTGCAGGTCTTGTTGAGCAGGCAATCCTATTATTTGAAGAGATGCTTCTGGCTGGTTGCAAACCAAATACACGATGTTGCAACATTGTTCTTCATGCATGCGTTGAGGCTTGCCAGTACGACAGGGCCATCCGTTATTCCATATCTGGAAAGCAAGTTCATCTAAGAAATTTTATAGAAAAGATTATCAGGAAAAGATAAATACTAAAGTTATACTACTAATGTGCCTGGGAGAGGTGACTTGGGGGGACCTCAAAGCCTTCATCTGGAGAAAGTTGCTGCAAACTTGCAAAAGACCCGGCGCCTGCAAGCTTCGCTGTTTATATTCAGGGGCTAACAAAGGTAGATAAACATCAATAAATCAAGATTGTCAAATTTAGCAAAGCATTAATCATGAGAACTAGTTTTTTATATATATTTAAAAAAGGTAAATTATGGTTATGAGTTTTGACATTGTTTGGAAGGAATTTCAGTCTTTGACCTCACCTGTATCGCCATGTGAAAATCCCAAGTAGATTAGTATTCTTTTACCTTTTATTTTGATTAGTAGTAGTGTCCTCTTTCTTACTTATAGTCTTCAAGTAAAATTAAAGAAGTATAAGATTCTATGGTCAAGAATAATTCATGATCTGGTCTACTAAAATCTGACCTACAAATTGTAAAATTAATCACCATTTTGGTAGAAACTGGAGAAAGTGACTGATAAAACAAGAACAAAAATAAAATGGATCGAGTTGTAGAAGATTAAAACAAGAAAAATTATTCCAGGAATATATACTTGGCATAACACCAAGCATAACTTTGGATGGAAGAGATGTTTGAAAATATCTTACTGAATAGAACAACATGCTCGTCTTATCTTGAATTTACTCTCGAGTTGTTCAATCTTTAACTTCAGAGACAACATTAGTACATTAGTAGTTTTCAATCATTTTTCGAAGTTACGCCATCAAATCTTCCCGATGTGTTGAAGCTCAGATTGTGGTTCTTGCGGTTTTGCGAATGATCAAAGAGAATTATATTATGTTCTAAACTCGCTCATTCAATACCTTTTATTAGTCATAACATAT
>JAINUW010000558.1:0-257500 GCA_020205615.1 Panax quinquefolius
TTGATAATGAAAAGAGAATGACATGGATGTTTCTAAGAGGTTTGAAACTCGAGATACGTCAATACCTTATCTCTCATAAAGCGTGTTTATATTGAGATGTTATGAATAGGGCTCGATTATTGGAGTATGATAATGAGTCAACCCAACCAAGAGAGAGTGGCATGATAAGTCGATAATACCAAGTGGTAACTTGATCATCGAAGCGGTGACAACAAAGCGTGGAGGAATCAACATGCGAAATGATAACCACTTTGGTGGTAATCATGGCCAAGACAATAGGAGTGGAAAGTTCAAGAAGAAGGTTCAACAAAGATGGAAAGACTTGACACCAACACATTTGTTAAGGAAGGAGAACGACCGCCGACCGATCGTATGTTACAAATGTGGAGGGAAGGACACATAAGTCCAAAGCCGCGATGCGGTCAAAGCATGCTACTATTATGGAAAAGAAGGTCACCTAGCCCGATTTAGTCGTGCACTAAAGTCAAGTCCAGTTGGGATGGAGGCATCCAAGGGTGTCCTAGACAAGACAAAACTGGTAGTTTAAGGGAGAGCGTTTGTCGTAACCTCCCAAAAAGCGAGGAATTCGAACGAGGTGATCACGGGTAAGCTAATCATAAACACTAGTGAAGTTTATACTTTATTTGATACCGGTTCTACCCATTCCTTTATTTCTCCTACTTGTGCTCAACGTTTAAATTTGACTCTGGAGAAATTAGACTTTGATTTATCTGTTGAAACTCCGTTGGGAGAAACCTTCATTACATCCATGGTTTATAAGTCTTGTTTGATTCAAATCGAATCGCTTGCGTTACTGTCGATCTTATTTCTTTGAAAATACTTGCATTTGATGTGATTCTAGGGATTGATTAGTTAACTACTCATCATGCAAAAATTGATTATTTTCGTAAGGTTGTTAGCTTTCATATTTCTAACCAACCTATTATGTGAATTCAAGCAACCACACCATTAAAATCCATCACTGTCATCTCAAGCCATAAAGCTATTCGTTTATTGAAAAACGGATGTCAAGCTTTTTTAGCTCATGTCACGGATCTAAACAAAAATACGTCAGTTTTGAATGATATTTCTATTGTTAATGAATTTCCTGACATATTCCCGGAAGAACTTCTGGGCTACCCCTAGAGCGTGAAATTGAATTTTGTATCGACCTTGAACCCGGTACAAAGCCCATTTTCAAAGCCCCATATCGAATGGCTCCTATTGAACTTCAGGAGTTAAAGTCCCAACTGTAGGAATTATTAGACATCGGTTTCATTCGTCCTAGTAGTCTCCTTGGGGTGCTCCTATTCTATTCGTGAAGAAGAAAGATGGGAGTATGCGACTTTGTATTGATTATCGGGAGTTGAACCATGTCACTATCAAAAATAGATATCCATTGCCTCGCATTGATGACCGTTTGTTTGACCCGAAGGCGCCCAATTTTTTCAAAGATTGATCTTCGTTCTGGATATCACCAATTAAAGATTAGAACCGATGACATTCCAAAGACGACTTTCAAAACTCGGTACGGGCTTTATGAATTCCTAGTCATGTCTTTTGGATTGACTAATGCTCCTGCTGCCTTCATGGATATGATGAACCGAGTATTCAAGGAGTATTTGGATCACTTTGTTGTTGTCTTTATTGATGGCATTCTCATATATTCCAAAAGCCGTGAAGATCACGAGCAACACTTGAGTCTGATACTCCAAAAGCTTCGTGAAAACAAGCTTTATGCCAGGTTGAAGAAATGCGAGTTCTGGCTTAAGGAAGTAGCATTCCTTGGGCACGTAGTATAAAGTCATGAAATATCTGTTGACCCAACAAAGATTGAAGTAATTCAAAGCTGGGAGCAACCTAAATCAGTGACTAAAGTACGTAGCTTTCTCGGTTTAGCTGGTTATTATCGAAGATTCGTGGAAGGATTTTCTCGAATCGCTACTCCATTAACTCAGCTGACTCGGAAAGATACAAAGTTTGGTTGGAGCAAAGAATGTGAGAAGAGTTTTCAAGAACTCAAGAGAAGACTCATTTCAGCACCTGTTCTAACAATACTATCTGGCTCGGAGGGATTTGTCATCTACAGTGATGCTTCGGGCAAAGGGTTAGGATGTGTTCTCATGCAACATGGGAAAGTGATAAGTGGTATTTTTACCTACTTATTGCATACCAATTCATGCGAATTGTGCCCATCTCAAGTACATTTCATTGTGTTTTAGTTGCAATTCACGTTATTTTGTATTGCATTTTCTTTAAACTCATTTTGGTGAATAAGTGCAGGAATTGGCTTAATTTTGGTGGTATTAGAGGCACGAGGGTAATGGATGCATGAAGGCTAGTCACAAGGCGAGGATGTGCATGGCATGGATGGACAATGATGCATGGAGACCAAGCAAGCAAGAGGATCAAGCATGAAAGAGCAGCAGCAGCAGTAAGACGTAACCAGAACCAGAATCTTCAGAGGACAAGCCGCGCGGCAGGACAAGCTTAGACTCGCGCGCTCGCGTGAGCACATGGCTAAACAATGAGAACCTTCTACAAGTCGCGCGACCGCGAGGGAAGAGATGCACGCCCGTGAGGGATGAGCGCGCACCCGCATGAGAGGTTGGCTAGATTGGATATACGCACTACAAGTCTTGCGGCCGCGAGACAGAGAAGCTATAGAGGTGCGTGGCCGCGCGCGATGCTGATGCTGATGCTGTAATTTTGTGTTATTTTTAATTCGTAATTAAATGATGCGTAATGGTTTTTAAAATGATTCTAACTGGTGTTAGACATACACTTGTTAACTTTTACGTATTTTTCATCATAGAAACTAGGGTTTACACCTTGGGAGAGATTCCAACGTAGAACGGAAGCCATAACGTCTATTTCTCTACTTCTTCTTGGAATTCTCTGTCATCGTGGATTGTGATTATTATCTATTAGACTTCTATGAGGATTTAATAGCGATTCATTGATTTCTATTCAGCGATTGGGTTTGATCGCTCTATCTCTCTTACTTCAATTGTTTGTTTATTGATCATGTTTAGCATTGATCCCATAATGGCTTTTGGTTCAGTCATGAACTAAACTCCATTATGGGATTCTAACGGATTTTAATATGTAGTTTGGTTGTAAACTAAATTCTAGGATTGTTTTGCATATCATATGGGATATCTGTCATGGTTGTTTTACATGTATGAATGCTTGATCACCAATCGTTTCAGTATTTGTATGGAATTGACAATGAACATATAAATATGGATTGTAATCATGATAGCATGCGAATATGGGGCTTTCGTGTATGGCTTGCGTATTTTGTGAACCAGATAGACATATACTGTTTCACCGTATGAGCTAGAGTAAGGGCTTGTGCTTAAAATCAATAGAATTGCAATTGCGCTTAGACATATGGTGATTGTGATTGTATTGGTGATTACATAGAGTTTAACATCTGTAGATGCTGTGTAAGTAGGTTATAGTGCATTGAAAAATGGTTATAACTCTCTTCGCACTCTTGGCTATTTTCATGTGATATGTGAACACTTCTTGCATGATCGTGGCGATTAGATGAACTATTAAATGAAGTTAGGGTCCCATTGTTTCCATATTATATTTATTCCATTTGTATTCTTATTTTCAGTTGGTAATCATAATTAGTTTAATTCAATCAATTTAGTCATCAGTCTAAGCATATAAGTATAGTGAGTTAATTAATGCATAAGAGTTTAAGATTAACAACTTTCTCTGTGGGATCGATACTTACTCTGTATTACTTGTTGACACATATATGCTTGCATGAGTTAGAGCTCTTTTATTAGAACTATAAAAGAACCAACAAGTTTTTGGCGCCGTTGCCAGGGAAAGGCATTAATTTAGATAATTATCATTAGTTTAAAGCTATATTGTATGACTTAGACAATTTTGTTCGTTTCTCATTTCTATTTTTATTTTGTTTTTGGTTACAGGTACTTGTAGAGTTTTATGCACACACAATCATCCAACTCAGAATTAACACCAGCGTAGGAAAACATCAATGGGAGAGGTTGGAAAGCTAGCGTGCGAAGAAATCTACAAGCTCAGTTAGAGAGTACTATACCGGATATGGCGGAAGAACAGAGAATTGAGCAAAGAGTAGAGGATAGTCAGACCGGCGATAGCAGCCAACACCTTTGAAATTAAATCTGGCACTATTCAGATGGTGCAGAACTCAGTACAGTTTGGGGGTGTTGCTACGGATGATCCGAATGAACACCTATTGAGCTTCATCGAGATATGTGACAGATTCAGATATAACGGTGTGATGGAGGATGCCATCAGACTACGGTTATTTCCATTTTCATTGAGAGATAAGGCTAGAAGTTGGTTGCACTCTCTGCCGACAGGGTCAATCACCACATGGGAGGACTTAGCACAGAAATTCTTAGCCAAGTTCTTCCCAATGGCTAAGACTGTGAAGATGAGGACGACCATATCTCAGTTCGAGCAACAGTAGGGCGAGTCCTTATATGAGGCATGGGAGAGGTATAAAGAGATGCTTAGGAAGTGTCCGCATCACGGTTTTCCAGATTGGTTGGTAATAAATTCATTTTACAATGGTTTGGGATGGCAGTCGAGACCGATTGTGGATGCGGCCTCAGGAGGGGCATTATGGGCAAAGAGCTATAATGAGGCCTATACACTTATTGAGACTATGGCTGCGAATGATTATCAGAATCCTATAGCTCGGATGCCACAGCCCAAGATTGCAGGTGTGTTGGAGGTTGATGCCATTACACAGTTGTCGGCATAAATGGCAACTATGGCTAAAAAGATAGATACTTTGGCAGACAGTAAAGTGAAAATAGTTGTTTTTGTTTGTGAGATTTGTGCGGGGTCACACTCCACAAATCAATGTGCTATCAGCTCGGAGTCATTACAGTATGTGAGTAACTACAGGAAAGACCAAGGTCAATTTTAGAACACATACCATCCCAACAACCACACTCATCCGAACTTTAGTTGGTCTAACAACCAAGGACAACATCAAAATCAGTTCCAGCCGAACCAACAGTTTCAACCGCAACCATCGTAGTCACAGTTTACACCAAAACCACCGTTTCCACCGGGATTTCCTCAACAGCAACAACACCACACTTCAGCTGCACCACATCCAGAAAAGAAATCAGAGATGGAGGAGATGATGTTAAAATACATGGCAAAAACTGAGGTCATGATCAAAAGCCAAGAAGTGGCTATCAAGAATTTGGAGACTCAGATGGGGCAAATGGCAAGCATGCTTACTAACAGGCCCCAGGGTGCATTGCCAAGTAACACAGAGACAAATCCTAGAAGAGACGGGAAGGAACAGTGTAAAGAAATCACATTGCTATTGGGAAAAGATTTGGTGAAGTTCTGCAAGTCGGCGTGCCGCATGATAATACTAAAGAGGCCCTTGCCATTGGCGAGGCGAAAAGCGATTGAATGGTGAGGAAGAAAATCTGGACAATTCTGTGGTTCAGCAGGAAGAGAAGAATAAAGTAGGCTCAGAAGAGAAGGTAAAGAGTCCAGTACAACCACTGCATCCTCAAATACCCTATCCACAGATGTTAATTAAGCAAAAAGATGACAAACAGTTTAGCAAGTTTATGGAGGTATTTAAAAAGCTGTAGATCAACATACCTTTCACCGAGGCATTGGAACAAATGCTAAGCTATGCAAAGTTCATGAAAGGTATATTGTCAAGGAAGAGAAGATTAGATGAGTTTGAAACAGTAACCTTGACAGAGGAATGTAGTGCAGTGCTCCAACGCAAACTACCTCTAAAGCTGAAAGATCCGGGCAGCTTCACAATTCCGTACACCATTGGGAAAATGAATTTTAGCAAGTGTTTATGTGACCTGGGGGCAAGTATAAACTTGATGCCTCTATCAGTGTTCAATCAGTTGGGACTGCTAGCTCCAAGGCTGATAAACATATCATTACAGTTAGCTGACAGGTCCATCACGTATCCACGGGGAATTGTTGAAGATGTGTTGGTTAAAGTGGAAAAGTTCATTTTTTTGGCTGACTTTATCATCTTGGATTTCGAAGAAGACAAGAATATACCAATCATACTAGGGAGACCATTTTTAGCCACAGGCAGAACTCTGATAGATGTACAAAAAGGGGAACTCACGATGCGTGTACATGACCAAGAGGTCACCTTTAATGTCTTTAAGGAAATAAGCTTCCCACAGAGGAAGAAGAATGTTTTCTGGTTGACCTGGTGGATTGGAGCCGAAAGGATGAGGTACAGAAACCAAAAAAGTATAAACCGTTAAGGTGTATAACGGGCAAAAATTCAGAATTAAAAGAAGATCCGTTGATGAAAGCCGAAGTCATTAAATTTTGGGGTGCCAAAGTCAACAAGGAAGGCACCACAACTCTGGGAGTGACGTGAGATTCAGAGACAGTCAAGCTAATTGACTATAACTTAGCGCTGGATGGGAGGCAACCCATCATTTCTACCCCCATTAATTTTTTCTTTTTGGTTATTTATTTTGGAGTAGTGTAGTTAGTATGTCTAAGTCATTGTTAAAAACATGCTAGATGTTCATGCTTAAGTGTGTAGCAAGAATTTTGTGGCAAATATTTGCGCAACAGTAGCATAATATGTCCACTAATTCATGCCTTAACCATATGCCTTAATATCTGTGTAGGTACCATTGTTGGAAATCATCACTGATGAGGAGAATGAAATCAAACTTCAGAATGGCAGATACCAGGGTCGCGCGACCCATACAATATAAACTCGCGTGCCCGCACACCAAGCCAATCTGACCATCAAACCTTACAGAAGTCTCACACCGCATGGCGCAAAGTGTACTACATTCTCACGTTGGTGGCAGCGACAATCAATCCACTAGATCGAACATTTTAAAAGAGAGTCTTGGATCATTTGGACTCTCATTTGTGATAATAACAGACGTGGGACTCGCTCACTCTCCATAACTCACGTCTCTATCTTTCTAGCAGTTACAGATTGAAGCCGTATATCTCTCCATCAAATCTCCACGATTTCCTCCACGTTCAAAGCTCATCCACCTATCATCCCTTCTATAAAGCTAGGGTTCTCAATTAGATTGGTAAACACAATAGTGAAGGTTATCAATTCAAATATTTCATTTCTCTCTCATAGTAAGTCATCTGCTATCACTATCAACAAGCTCAAATGGGTCCAAAGAGAGCACGACCATCTTCATCCTCCTCCGGTAATCACGAGGAGGACATTGTCGACCACAACAAGTTCTTATGTTTGGAAGCCTAGCAGGAGTACTATCGCATTGTCACGAAGACATTCATCAAGGAAAGAGGTTTTAGACCCGAAGGCCAAGATGGACAGCTTTGTGCCATGATCCACAAATGGGGATGGGGTAGACTGACTGTCGCGTCCACGCCGATTCCGATGAGCATAGTTCGGGAGTTCTATGCTAATGCTAAAGTAACCATGAACGATACCTCTATGGTTCGTGGTGTCGAGGTAGAAATCTGAGACCCTCGCCATCCGAAATTTCTTTGAGAATCACGCTTGAAGACCACCAACAGAGTGCCAATTGGATCACGAGGGCACATCTGAAGCAGGGACTTGGAGCTTGTCATCATTTGAGTTGTGCGTGCGTGTAGCGAAATGGACTTACAAAGTTGGCACGACCCAGCCTCGAATATTTCCAGCAGCCGCACTAAATTGATACGCCAAGGCATGGAATCTATTCATTTGTGCCAAGCTATTGCCTTCATCGAACCAACATGAGATCACGACGAAAATGGCTATAATTCTGTGGGGGATTATTACTGGTAAGTACATTGATGTGGGGTATCTAATTCGTCAAAATATTGTGAAGTATCTCTGAGGGGACTACCACTTGGGAGCATTCCACATGCTTGATGGTAGCCATCTTATGTATATGCCTGTGAGGGATGCAATTGGGGCAACAAACAAATGCAATATCCAAGTCAAGACATCACACATGCCACCATTGCTAAATTTGAGGACTGGGCTGGTGGTGAGCCACACCCGCGAGGATTGGGATTCATTCTCTGCCCACCTTCCCAGAGCCATCCCAGCAGCCCCCTCAACCTGAGGAGGCAGGTCCATCCACCCGCGCACACCCGGTTCCTAGCGATCGACAGCTTCGGAGGGTTGAGTGCAAAGTCGACGCCATGTATGACAACTTTGGAACATTTGGTACGGGACTCACTCGGGTACTGGCCGAAGCCTTCGCACAACAAGGAACAATGCTAGAATGGCCGCAGTTTGGAACAGCCATGCCGTATCCACCACCAGATTCACCACCCGAGGAAGGTGGTAAAGCCGATCCTTAGGGGATTTTTCTATACCCTTTACCTTCATTCAATGGGGACATTGAATATTTTAAGTTTAGGGGTATTGGGGATCATAGCATAGTAGTTTAGTAGTTTAGTTTTATTTAATTGGTGCATGTTTAGTGTAATTTTTGCATGTTTAAGTGTTTAGTTAGTTAAATTTTTGAAGAAAATTTTTAATTTTTATTCTTTGTGATTATTTTAATTTAGTTGCATGTCTTACACAAATTCTTGCTTAATAGAAATTTTTGCCTAGCCAATGATGATAGTGAATTATGAAAGATTTGAGAATATTGGGGATAACATGATTTGTGATATAATGTTTTTTACGAGGAGATTCATATTCTTTGTTTAAATGCTTTCGGTATGCGAACTTGTTCACAATCACTTGTAGGTTTAAGATGTGTATGTTGCATTGCTTGATAGAACATGCAGTTTTAAAAAGAGAAACATGAGGAAAATGTTGTAGACTGTATGAATCATTGACGTGCAAATTTTGGGAAAACATGGGTATGCTATGTATAAAAAAAATAATAATAATCAAATAGCAATAACGAGGCTAGTCTTAATTGGAATACTGGCTGCTTGAGTAAGAAATGCCCTTGGGGAATTGTCTCTACACCTAGCGCCCTAAGGTCTTTTATAGTGCCGGGAGTCGTTGGTTGAAAGCTTCGCTAAGAGGCGTGAGTGTGCCTAATGGGTTGAGACATTGCGGTCATGTGAAAAAAAAAAGAAAAAGAAAAGAAAAGAAAATAGCAATAAACACTGGCGGGAAAGTGCGAAATCGCCTCGTGAATGAAAGAATAAAGCAATAAACCCATTGTTGAACCTTAGTTGTGTTGATATCTTTGAAGCGATCTGCGTTACATGATTATACATTAGTCTTGCTTTAGACTATAATTTTCTGTTTGGAGCAGTGTAGCAGATATATTCTTTGCTTAGATCAAGTTTTTGTGAACATCACACACACACAACATCTCTATAACATTCATGAATTATCTGAGCATACGATATTATGTCTATAGTTTGGTTTGAAACTGTATTTACGGATTTGGATAATTCACTGAGGTAATTTGAAATTTGAAATTACATTATGTATGAGATTGTGTGAGACTAGTATGCATCATAGAGTAGTTGCATAGTTTGGTAGCTGTATTTTCATTATTCATTAGTATGCATTGCTTGAGGGCAAGCAACAGTTTAAGTTTGGGGGTATTTGATAAGTGGTATTTTTACCTACTTATTGCATACCAATTCATGCAAATTGTGCCCATCTCAAGTACATTTCATTGTGTTTTAGTTGCAATTCACGTTATTTTGCATTGCATTTTCTTAAAACTCCTTTTGGTGAATAAGTGCAGGAATTGGCTTAATTTTGGTGGTATTAGAGGCACGAGAGTAATGGATGCGTGAAGGCTAGTGACAAGGCAAGGATGTGCATGGCATGGATGGACAATGACGCATGGAGACCAAGCAAGCAATAGGATCAAGCATAAAAAAATGAGCGACAGAGATGAGAACGGAACGAGAATAGAGGACAAGAGATGTAAGCCATGCCATGATGCAGAGACAAGCTTAGACTCGTGATATACCGCGAGCACATGGCTAAACAATAAGAACCTTACGCAAGTTCTTGTGACCGAGAGAGAAGAGATGCGCGCCCTTGTGAGGGATGGCCTTGAGCCGCGTGAGAGGTCATTTGGATTGGATATACATGCGCAAGTGTCATGCCATAAGAGAGAGAAGCTATAGAGGATGCTTGCGGTAGCCGCTGCGATAATCGATCTTTGTAATTTTGTTTTATTTTTAATTCATAATTAAATTATGTGTAATGGTTTTTAAAATGATTCTGATTGGTGTCAGACATACACTTGTTAACTTTTACGTATTTTTCATCATAGAAACTAGGGTTTACACCTTGGGAGAGATTCTAACGTAGAACGGAAGCCATAACATCTACTTCTCTACTTCTTCTTGGAATTCTCTGTCATCGTGGATTGTGATTATTATCTATTGGACTTCTATGAGGATTTAATAGCGAATCATTGATTTCTATTCAGCGATTGAGTTTGATCGTTCTATCTCTCTTACTTCAATTGTTTGTTTATTGATCATGTTTAGCATTGATCCCATAATGGCTTTTGGTTCAGTCATAAACTAAACTCCATTATGGGATTCTAACGGATTTTAATATGTAGTTTGGTTGTAAACTAAATTCTAGGATTGTTTTGCATATCATATGGGATATCTGTCATGGTTGTTTTACATGTATGAATGCTTGATCACCATTCGTTTCAGTGTTTGTATGGAATTGACAATGAACATATAAATATGGATTGTAATCATGATAGCATGCGAATATGGGGCTATCGTGTATAGCTTGAGTATTTTGTGAACCAGATAGACATATACTGTTTCACCGTATGAACTAGAGTAAGGGCTTGTGCTTAAAATCAATAGAATTGTAATTGCGCGTAGACATATGGTGATTGTGATTGTATTGGTGATTACATAGAGTCTAACATCTGTAGATGTTGTGTAAGTAGGTTATAGTGCATTGAAAAATGGTTATAACTCTCTTCGTGCTCTTGGCTATTTTCCTGTGATATGTGAACACTTCTTGCATGATCGTGGCGATTAGATGAACTATTAAATGAAGTTAGGGTCCCATTGTTTCCATATTATATTTATTCCATTTGTATTCTTATTTTCAGTTGGTAATCATAATTAGTTTATTTCAATCAATTTAGTCATCAGTCTAAGCATATAAGTATAGTGAGTTAATTAATGCATAAGAGTTTAAGATTAACAACTTTCTCTGTGGGATCGATACTTTACTTACTCTGTATTACTTGTTGACACATGTATGCTTGCATGAGTTAGAGCTCTTTTATTAGAACTATAAAAGAACCAACAAGTTTTTGGCGCCGTTACCGGGGAAAGGCGTTAATTTAGATAATTATCATTAGTTTAAAGCTATATTGTATGACTTAGACAATTCTGTTCGTTTCTCATTTCTATTTTTATTTTGTGTTTGGTTATAGGTACTTGTAGAGTTTTATGCACACACGATCATCCAACTCAGAATTAACACCAGCGCAGGAAAACATCAATGGGAGAGGTTGGAAAGCTAGCCTGCGAAGAAATCTACAAGCTTAGTTAGAGAGTACTATACCGGATATGGCGGAAGAACAGAGAATTGAGCAAAGAGTAGAGCATCGGGCTCTAAAGGACTATTCCATGCCGAACATAAATGAATTACAGTCTAGCATAGTCAGACCGGCGATAGCAGACAACACCTTTGAAATCAAACCGGACACTATTCAGATGGTGCAGAACTCAGTACAGTTTGGGGGTGCTGCTACAGATGATCCGAATGAACACTTATTGAGCTTCATCAAGATCTGCAACACATTCAGATATAACGGTGTGACAGAGGATGCCATCAGACTACGGTTATTTCCATTTTCATTGAGAGATAAGGCTAGAAGTTGGTTGCACTCTCTGCCGGCAGGGTCAATCCACATGGGAGAACTTAGCACAAAAATTCTTAGCCAAGTTCTTCCCAATGGCTAAGACTGCGAAGATGAGGACGTCCATATCTCAGTTCGAGCAACAGCAAGGCGAGTCCTTATATGAGGCATGGGAGAGGTATAAAGAGATGCTTAGGAAGTGTCCGCATGGTACAGAAAGCAAACTACAACATCAATAATACAATTATCGTGCAAAATATGACAACACAAACTGTGAGTTCAAATACAAATATTGTCCTCTAGACAATATCCACACTCAAATAAGTCCTTATTACAATTATTCATACACTATTTTACATAAATAGTGAGGACTGCTAAAACATCTTTCTAGAACCATCACTCCATACCCCGACTAGATCCTGCTATGTTCTCACCTCCTGAGAAGAAAAATGGAACCAAAAGCAAAAAGGTTAGCTCAACTAGCCTAGTAAAGAATATTATGACTAAGATAATATACAACAAATTATCGTTAGTGTGCAACAGGGAAAAATCTAATGGAATATAATAGACAACAAGTTTTAGATCAACAACAGCAGCGGAAACAACAATCAATTAGAAGAGTCACGTAGAGAATGAATTCTACTATCTTCTAAGGTTTAAAAGTCCATCATCAATATTTTATCCCTGTAACATCAATCAATATACATCTTTTAATTAAATATTCATCTTTGCATTACAGGCCAAAGATATTCATTTATTTCACCAGTTGGTCATGTTCATCTCAACACCTGTTCATCTTTGTACTTCGGGCCAAAGATATTCATCAGTTAATCATTCATCTTTGCATTACAGGCCAAAGATATTCAATAATATCATCATTTAGGACTGAGGATAATGAAAAATATTTTAAAGAAAACGAATCCAGTGAGACAGAAGAACAAATATTAGGGATTCGTATAACAGTTTATCCAAGATCAATAATACTTCATAATAACCAATTGTGAAGCAAAATTCAAAAATAACGATCAAAACATGGATACAATCAAAGATAGTAGCCAAAATAGACATCTTGAACAAAAAGGAAAATTTTCATTTTTCGGCGAATAGTGCCATATTCGTGAATAGTGCCGTATACGTGAATAGTAACCCCAACATAAAAAGTTCCAAATTTGATTAAAAAGTTCACCAATATGTCGGCATAAAGATATTGAAGGAAATAATATCATTTATGAAGAAAATAACATCCCTTACCTCAAAATAACGGTACTTCTGATCGGAATATCGGATAGAAAGTCGAAGGAAATTTGTACCGAACAACAACTCTCAAAGTATCAAAATACTCACAAATATACACTCGACAATACAGAGAGAAAGAAAACTTTTTTCTGGTGTGATTTTCAATTCTAACCTAAGCGTCTATTTATAGGAAAATATTAGAACGCCATAGGAGACTAAAATATTAAAATAATATTTTATTTATTTTTTTCTTTACGCATGCCAAGACCATGACTATCAAGGCATGCCAATTCTTAATTTTCCAGCAGCCCACATGCATATTCATCACCAACCAAAATCTGGGTCCCACCCATAATTAAATAAAAATCATTTTATTTTTCGAAACTTCAGTAATTCATAGAAAATAGCCCTTTTATCAGAAAAATACGAATTTCATGTCCATTCTGCCTGAAATTGAATTCTCTACAACTTTGTAGCTTTAAGTTTTTCCAAATTCCAAACTAAAAATATCCGAAATCCATAAACGGGTGATTTTTAATACCTCCATTCCGACAAAATACTGATAAAACACCTCAGCATTAATTCCTTCATTTATAACCACATAAATAAATCCATCATTTATATCCATGTCAAATAAATATTTTCTTATCATATAAATCAATAATTAATTATTCACAAATAATATTATAGAATCACAATTATAATGACCAGTAGGTTCGAGAAAGAGGGCTTTCAATAAGGATTTCTCTTCTTGGCGTATAATTAGGTGATCAAACCACTCATTGTGAACTTTCTAGACATTGCCAATAATGTTTATCTAATAATATTATTCAAATAATATGAATTATTGATCGATAATGGGAAAATCTTGTGCGTTGACAATTATTGAAACAACAATAATATAAACTATCAACGTAGAAATTATTGAATAAACAAAATAAAATATTGAATAGTAACTGCTGTAACAATTATTGAGTAGTGCCTTCTTACGTACGAATCAATAATTCAACAATACTGTGCAATACCGTGTGCTACTGTGCAACCACGCATATTATTGTATTTTTAACCACCGGGTATTCCAACAGTGTTAACGGCAACAACTACGCCGTTATTTATAAAAACTCAAACTTTGTCATTTTCTTCATCTGACAGTTATTCTGTTATGAGCCCCACGAATGGCTGCAACGTCGTACGAATATTCCCCGACAAAAAGAATATTCCACGACCAAAAGAATATTCCCCGACAAAAATGAATATTTTATAATCACTTGCTTATTTTGTAAAATTTACACATTTCACCCATAACCAAAACATTATATTAAATTAACACCTTATTAATTTAGAATAATGAATAGAGAAAATTCAATTTTATTTATAAAAAGCTGGCGTCTTACAACCTCCCCTCCTTATAAATTTTGTCCTCAAAATTGACGTACGTACCTGGTGTTTTGAAAATGTCAGGGTACCTCGCTTTCATTTCTGATTCCAACTCCTAGGTCATTTCCTCAATAGCATGGTTCCTCCACAAAACCTTAACTTGTGGTATAACCTTAGTGCGTAGGACATGCTCTTTCCTATCCAAAATCTTAACGGGTACCTCCTCGCACGTTAAATCTTGACTATCTAAATGCGGTTCTAACTCAATAATGTGGTTTGGGTCTTTCACATATTTACGAAGCATAGATATATGAAAAACATTATGAACACGAGACATGCTTGGAGGTAATGCGAGTCTATAGGTCACATTTCCTATTCGGTCAAGAATCTCAAATGGACCAACAAATCGTGGATTGAGCTTTCCTCTTTTCCTAAATCTTGTAACTCCCTTCCATGGAGCAACACGTAATAGTACATGATCTCCAATATTAAACTCCACGTCGTTTCTATGAAGATTAGCATAACTCTTTTGTCGATCTTGTAAGGTTTAAATACGTTGTTGAATCATTTGGATCTTTTCTGTAGTCATGCGTACTAATTCTGGTCCTAAAAACATTGCTTCTCCCACCTCGTCCCCAAAGATCTTTGGAGAATGACACTTTCATCCATACTGGCGCCTCAAATGGAGCCATGCCTATACTTGCTTGATAAGCTTTGTTGTTGTAGGAGAATTCCACCAGTGACAAGTACTTATCCCAACTTCCTTTGAAATCTAGAACACGAGTCTTAATAGATCTTCTAGGGTTTGAATAGTCCCTCTCGATTGTCGTCCGTTTGAGGATGATATCTTTGAAGCGAAGATAAATAAATCATGCCCATAGCTTTACGCAAGCTAACCCAAAATCTTGAAGTGAATCTTGGGTCACGATCCAAACTATGGATCTTGGCATACCATGCAATCTCATAATCTCATTCACGTACATCTGAGCAAGATGTTCGAGGAATAAGTTTCTCGTATAGGTAAGAAATGAGCGGACTTGGTTAATCTATCAATAATAACCCAAATCGCATCTATGCCTTGAGAAACTTTAGGAAGACACATGAATGAAATCCATGGTAATGTGTTCCACTTCCATTCCGAATCTCAAGTAGTTCTGCAATGGACCTTTTGGCACTTGATGCTCGCCTTTACTACTGTTGACAAGTTAAACACCTCGAGATAAACTCCGCGATCTCTCTCTTCATATTGTTCCACCAAAATGTATGTCGAATATCATGATACATTTTGGTACTCCCAAGATGAATTGTAAACGGGGTGTTGTGTGCCTCCATCATGATTCTATGTTTCAAGTCAGAATCGTTAGGAATGCAAAGTCTAGAGTTGACTCGAAGTATTCCTTCTTCATCGATTCTTGCTTCTGGAATAGCTCCTTCTTGCACTTTCTTATTTATACGAATCAGCACCAGGTCCGTAGTTTGAGCAGCTTTAACTTTATCGATTAAAGTAGGTTCTACTCGTATATTTTCCATCATCATGTGGGTCCCTAGAGTCTTTAATTCTATCTCCATCCTTTGCAAGTCATACAAAATGGGCCTTTGCGTTGACAATATCGCATTCGTACTCGCATATGATCTTCTACTCAATGCGTTAGCTACTACGTTCGCTTTTCTAGGATAATATTGAATAGTGTGATCGTAATATTTCAAAAGCTCAAGCCAACGTCGTTGCCGCATATTGAGTTCTTTTTGGGTGAAGAAATATTTGAGGGTTTTATGGTCCGTATAAATCTCCACTTTCTCCCCATACAAGTAGTATCTCCAAATTTTCAACGCGAATACGACTGCTGCCAACTCCAGATCATGAGTAGGATAATTCCTCTCATATTCTTTGAGTTGTCGCGAGGCATAGGCTATGACTTTCCCATGTTTCATGAGAACACATCCTAACCCTTTGCCTGAAGCATCACTGTAGATAACAAATCCATCCGAACCAGATGGTATTGCCTGAACAGGTGTCGAAATGAGTCTCTTCTTGAGCTCTTGGAAACCCTTCTCGCATTCCTCGCTTCATACAAATTTTATATCTTTCCGAGTCAGCTGAGTTAACGGAGTAGCAATTCGAGAAAATCCTTCCACGAATCTCCGATAATAACCAACTAAGCCCAGAAAGCTGCGTACTTCGGTTACCGACTTCGGTTGCTCCCAACTTTGTATTGCTTCAATCTTTTCCGGGTCAACAGATACTCCATGTTTTGATAGCACGTGCCCAAGGAATGCTACTTCCTCAAGCCAGAACTTGCATTTCTTCAGCTTGGCATAAAGCTTGTTTTCACAAAGTCTTTCAAGTATCTGCTTCAAATGGTGCTCATGATCTTCATGGCTTTTGGAATAGATGAGGATGTCATCAATAAAGACAACAACGAACTGATCCAAATATTCGTTGAATACTCGGTTCATCATATCCATAAAAGCAGCAAGAGCATTAGTCAATCCAAAAGACATGACTAAGAATTCATAATACCCGAACGAAATCGAACGAAGATTGATCTTTGAAAAGAATTGTGCTCCTCGTAACTGGTCGAACAGGTCAACAATACGAGGTAGCGGATACCTATTCTTGATGGTGAAATGGTTCAATTCTCAGTAGTCAATACAAAGTCGCATACTCCCGCTTTTCTTCTTTATGAATAAAACAGGAGCACCCCAAGGAGATGTACTAGGATGAATGAAACCGATGTCTAAAAATTCCTGTAGTTGGACTTTTAACTCCTGAAGTTCAATAGGAACCATTCGATATGGGGATTTAGAAATGGGCTTTGTACCCGGTTCAAGGTCAATAAAGAATTCAACATCACGTTCTGGGGGTAGGCCGGAAGTTCTTGAAATACATCGGAAATTCTCTAACAATGTAAATATTATCCAAATCGACTTGTCTTTATTCAAATCTATAACATGGGCTAAGAAAGCTTGGCATCCATTTTTTAATAAACGAATAGCTTTGTGGTTTGATATGACAGTGACTGATTTTAGTGGTTTAGTTGTTTGAATTTGTATGATAGGTTGGTTAGGAATATGAAAACTAACAACCTTACAAAAACAATCAATTTTGGCATGATGAGTGGTTAACCAATCAATTCCTAAAATCACATCAAAAGCAAGTATCTTTAAAGAGATAAGATCAACAGGTAATGTGATAGTGCCAACTTGGATTAAACAAGATTTAGAAACTGTAGATGTAACGAAGGTTTCACCCAACGGAGTTTCAACAGATAAGTTAAAATCCAATTTCTCCGAAGTCAAGTTTAAACGTTGAGCACAAGTAGGAGAGATAAAAGAATGGGTAGAACCGGTATCAAGTAAGGTATAAACTTCACAAGAATTCAAGATTAGCTTGCCCGTGATCACCTCGTTTAGGTTTCTCACATTTTGGCCAGTCACGATAAACGCTCTTCAAGGAACCGTTGACTTTGACTTATCCGGGACAGCTTTTGTAGTCACCATCCTCGCTGAACTTGGTTTTGCTACATAACACTCTTGGGCTATATGACCCTCCTTTCCATAGTTATAACATACCTTGGATTGTTGTTGACAGTTTGGGCTGATATGTCCCTCTTTCCCGCATTTATAACACACGACCGGTGGTCGTTCTCCTCCCCTAGCAACAGTTGATGCTGGTGTTGCCGCTGATGTCTTCCCGTCATTGTTGAATCTTCTCTTTTTGAAATTTCCACTAGACTCACCTCTTCTATTATCATGGCCACAATTACCACCCGAGTGGTTACCGCTTTTGTCCGTATTCTTCCTTCCTCGCTAGTTATCATCGCTCCGATGACTGCTGTCACCGGTATGACCCTGGTTGTGATCCCTCGGTTGAGTGTACTCATTATCTCGCTCTAATAATTGAGCCATGTTGACAACATCTGAATACAGAGAAAATTTATGAGAGATAAGGTATTGACGAATCTCGGGTTTTAGACCTCTTAGAAACACCCGCGTCATACGTTCCTCATTCTCCACCAAATGAGGTGCAAACCTGGATAACTCTGCGAACTTTGCCTTGTACTGAGACACCGTCGTGTTGTTTCATTCGATCAATAAACTCTACCTCCTTCATATAATGAATACTTTCTAGAAAGTACTTGTCATTGAACGATTCTGAAATCTTTCCCAAGACATGTGTTGAGTGCGGTGGTGTCGGGTACGCTTCACTTGATTCCACCGATGTCGCCTCACCATGGAACATAAAGGTGGAAAATGGAACCTTCTGCTCCTCCGTGCATCCCAAGACATCAAATATATTGGTAATTTGCTTGACCCATGTTTTTGCCTTAATCGGATTGGGCTTTCCCCAGAAATCTGGTGGTCCCAACTCCTTGAACTGCTTGGCTGTGACAGACCGTGCGTTGCCATCATTTCCACCCGTATTTTGTACACGAGTCTCCCTCGTCTGATTTTGCATGGACTGCAAAAAGCTCCTAAACATTCCATAATTCATCGTTTGCTTGGTAGCGTTGTTTATAGGAGGAATATTGTCTTCCTGTTGCACGTTCTTCTGGTTTGTGACTAAAGGTTGTTCCACAGTCTCATACACTCCATTGTTAACGTTCTCAGCAGCCATTCTTAAATACTTCCTTAAAACAAGGGTTAATTAAACAAATTAACATATCACATAATATCCCTATATTATGACCGACCAACAAATAAGCTTAGATAGGACACACTAGCGAAGGAATTACTCATCTCTCCCCTCCTAGTTCTATTCCCGATCTCCACGGAGACCATATCCTAAGCTTTGATACCAACTGTGACGCCCCCAAAATAGGTATACAACACCTATTCTGAGTCTCCAAATATATGGTACAGAAAGCAAACTACAACATCAATAATACAATTGTCGTGCAAAATACGACAACACAAACTGTGAGTTCAAATACAAATATTGTCCTCTAGACAATATCCACACTCAAATAAGTCCTCATTACAATTATTCATACACTATTTTACAGAAATAGTGAGGACTGCTAAAACATCTTTCTAGAACCATCACTCCATACCCCGACTAGATCCTGCTATGTTCTCACCTCCTGAGAAGAAAAATGGAACAAAAAGGAAAAGGGTGAGCTCAACTAGCCCAGTAAAGAATATTATGACTAAGATAATATACAACAAGTTATCGTTAGTCTGCAACATGGAAAAATCTAATGGAATATAATAGACAACAAGTTTTAGATCAATAATAGCAGTGGAAACAACAATCCATTGGAAGAGTCACGTAGAGAATGAATTCTACTATCTTCTAAGGTTTAAAAGTCCATGATGAGTGAGTTTTATACACATGAATTGGATACATTCGGGCTTAATTTATTGTTGTTCTCAAGTCTTTTAGGATGTTTTTATGTGTTTGTGTCTATTCATGCATGTTTTATATTGTTTTGTAGGAATTGGGACAAAAGTTACTTGGATCGACGTTTGGGGTGGCTAGATTCGCGTTTCGGTTTGCCATTTACACATCAGTCACTTGAGCCAATTTGACTATAGCTCAGAACATTTTTCGAAAAACTCAAAGAATGAAAGTTGTAGATCTACTTTTCTCTTTCTGGATCATCTTGAATCATCAAAATCGAGTCGGACGAAGACTTTATGGCCATTTTCCCAAAAGACGTCGGAGCGAAAATGCCAGAACTTATGTAAATGGCAAGGCGCTTATTCTTAGATTCTTTTTCTTGGCAAAGGCGCTTATAAGGCGATGTCTCGAAGCGTCTTTCGATCTTTGGAGAGCCCGGGGAAGAACTTAGTGATGGCCTGGACGCGTTTTGGGCAAATTTTGACACTTTTTGACTCAAATTGGATTGGGTTTGTTCCTAAACTCAAAATTGGACTTGTAACCTATAAATACATGATGTAAGACATAAAATAAAGAGGAGATTACATAGATTAGACTAGATTAAATACTCTTTTAGATTAGAACATAACCCTAGTTCTTATTAGTTTTGGGGATTAAAGCAACTTGGAGACCATTAAAGATTCAAAGGGGAGGCGAAAAGAGGAGTCTGAGGCTCGACAATAGATTATATTCTCTTCTCTTCTTTTACTTTTATCTTTTAATGTCTATTCAATTGTGGATTCTTGATTTTAATTCAATAATTATGAACTAACTCTTTCATTAAGATTCCAGTTGAACTTTTTATGATTATGAATTGATTATTTGATTTATTCTAATTATTTATGTTGAAGTGAATTGTTCATCTTGCTTTGTGCTTATTGATTAATTATCTGATCAATAATTACCTTGTTACTCTAGAAGGAATTGAGAAAGGAATTCTAGGGTTAGAACTGGGCATGGTGACATGTGCCTTAGTTATTTGCACAGTGAATAATTAGGTTTGTGAATAGAATGAGAATATCTATTTGCCACATGTAACACATAAGGAATTGGGATTGTAGCGAGTTTAATTCAATTCGAGAGAGGGCTTTTGGCATTTGAGAATTCCTGTTAACAATTCAGTAGACATAATAATTGGAATAGTTGAATAATTGATTTATAATTCATAATTGGGGATATTGGAGTCTTAATCCTTATTTATCTGAATTCATTCAAATTTTAGTTGTTTATTTGCTTTCTTTTAGAATAATCTCTTTTAATTGTTTTAATTTAATTTTCTTAATTAGAAAAATCACAATTTGCGATTGTTTAAATGAAATTGATTTGGTTAAGAGTTAGTACTTGGTAATTTTTATTAAATAATTCCTCATGGGAACGATACTCTACTTTCACTTTATTACTTGTTGACCGTGTATACTTGCACGTATTCATTGATTGCGAAATCGATCAACAGTCCATCATCAATATTTAATATTTTAATCAAATATTCATCTTTGCACTACATGCCAAAGATATTCATTTATTTCACCAGTTGGTCATGTTCATCTCAACACCTGTTCATCTTTGCACTTCGGGCCAAAGATATTCATCAGTTAATCATTCATCTTTTCACTACAGGCCAAAGATATTCAGTAATATCATCATTTAGGACTGAGGATGATGAAAAATATTTTAAAGAAAGCGAATCGGTGTGAGACGGAAGAACAAATATCGAGGATTAGATATAGCAGTTTATCCAAGATCAATAATACTTCATAATAACCAATTGTGAAGCAGAATTCAAAAATAACGATCAAAACATGGATTCAATCAAAGATAGTAGCCAAAATAGACATCTTGAACAAAAAGAAAATTTTTCATTTTTTGGTGAATAGTGTCGTATACGTGAATAGTAACCCCTACACAAAAAGTTCCAAATTTGATTAAAAAGTTCACCAATATGTCGGCATAATGATATTGAAGGAAATAATATCATTTAAGAAGAAAATAACATCCCTTACCTCAAAATAACGGTACTTCTGATCGGAATATCGGATAGAAAGTCGAAGGAAACTTGTGCCGAACACTCCTTTATGGAAGATGGATAAATTCCTAGATCTAAGATGTGAACTAAATTACAAAAATTTCTACCCATAACATCTATGTCATCTTTTTGTATGAATACATTCAAAACGAATTGCTTTTTAGACGATCCCTCTAGAAGAAGGTGATTATGACAACCTTTCTAGTTACTTCTTTCTCTATTTCTATTTGAAAAAGGATCCCGAGGAAAAAGGTTTTGTTTCTACCGGGCTAAAATAATATGTTGATAACTCTAGTAAACTAAAGTTATCGTTTAAAAGCTATGCTATTTTGCTTCAATTTCTTTTTTACAAATAATTTTTTTTTGAAGATTTAGTTACGATTAGAAATCTACTTTTCTATCTCCATCCATGGATCCTTTACTCATACTCATTCAACTCTCAAAGTATTAAAATACTCACAAATATACGCTCGACAATATAGAGAGAAAGAAAACTTGTTTCTGGTGTGATTTTCAAATCTAACCTAAGCGTCTATTTATAGGAAAATGTTAAAACGCCATAGGAGACTAAAATATTAAAATAATATTTTATTTATTTTTTTCTTTACGCATGCCAAGACCATGACTATCAAGGCATACCAATTCTGAATTTTCCAGCAGCCCACATGCATATTCATCACCAACCAAAAAGTGGGTCCCACCCATAATTAAATAAAAATTATTTTATTTTCCGAAACATCAGTAATTCATAGAAAATAGTGCGTTTATCAGAAAAATACGAATTTTTTGTCCATTCTACCTGAAATCGAATTCTCTACAACTTTGTAGCTTTAAGTTTTTCCAAATTCCAAACTAAAATATCCAAAATCCATAGCGGGTGATTTTAATACCTCCATTCACAAAAATCTTGATAAAACACCTCAAAGCATTAATTCCTTCATTTATAACCACATAAATAAATCCATCATTTATATCCACGTCAAATAAATATTTCCTTATCATATAAATCAATAATTAATTATTCACAAATAATATTACGAGAATCACAATTATAACAACCGAGGCGGTTCGAGGAAAGAGGGGTTTTCAATAAGGATTTCTCCTTCTTGGTAGCCATGATTAGGTGACCAAACATCTCCTTGATGAGAACTTTCTAGACATTGCCAATAATGCTTATCTAATAATATTATTCAAATAATATGAATTATTGATATGATAATAGAAAATACTGTGCAGTGACAATTATTGAAACAACAATAATATAAACTATCAACGCAGAAATTATTGAATAAATAAAATAAAATATTAAACAGTAACTACGGTAACAATTATTGAGTAATGCCTTCTTACGTATGAATCAATAATTCAACAATACTGTGCAATACCGTGTGCTACTGTGCAACCACGCATATTACTGTATTTTTAACCATCGGGTATTCCAACAGTGTTAACGGTAACAACTACGTCGTTATTTATAAAAACTCAAACTTTGTCATTTTCTTCATCCAAGCGGTTATTACATTATGATCGCTTACGAATGGTCGCTTGGCCGTCCGTACTAATATTCCCTGACAAAAAGAATATTCTACGACCAAAAGAATATTCCCCGACAAAAATAAATATTTTATAACCACTTGCTTATTATGTAAAATTTGCACATTTCACCCATAACCAAAACATTATATCAAATTAACACCTTATTAATTTAGAATAATGAATAGAGAAAATTCAATTTTATTTATAAAAAGCCGGGGTCTTACACATACCATCCAATACCACCCTGGAAAAGCGAACGTGGTAGCCGACACATTGAGTAGAAGATCATATGCGGGTATGAGTGCAATAATGTCAACGCAAATGCCCATTTTGTATGACTTACAAAGGATGAAGATAGATTTAAAGACTCCAGGGATCCATGTTATGATGGCGAATATGTGACGCCCCCAAAATAGGTCCACACGACCCATTCTGAGTCGCCAGATATCACTATATAAAAATCAAATACAAACTTCATTTATACAACTGTTGAAATGTCTTGCAGAGTACGACAATAGATAAGCTGTGAGTTTCAATACAAAATCTATGCAACGCTCATGGTGCCTCGACCACAACACCTTACAAAGGTACTTTACATAAAAGTACAGTCAATAACTATTTTAGAGATTAAAATCTTTGGAAAATACTCAAGGAAACCTTCGTACATGGGAGGCCATGCATCTAGGTTATGATAGATATCATATGTCCACAGAATTATCCTTGGTTGACCCAATAGTCCCCAAAGAAAAACAAGAAGATTACTATCATCTTCTTTCCAATGGTGAGTCTTCTCTTGACATATAACTATCTCCACTGTCTCCAAGTAAAAAATTATATTTCAAATAAACTCCAAGATCATATAGGTAGTGCTAATAGATATACTCAGCAACCGACTTTAATTGATAAAGTTAAAGCTGCTCAAGCTACAGACTTATAGCTGATGCATATGAGGAAGAAAGTGCAAGAAGGTGTTATGCCGGAAGAAAGAATCGATGAAGAAGGAATACTTTGAGTTAACTCCAGACTTTGTGTTCCTAACGACCCTGATTTAAAGTATAAAATTATGATGGAGGCGCACAACACACCGTTTGCAATCCATTCCTGGGAGTACCAAAATGTATCATGATCTTCGTCATATATTTTGGTGGAGCAATATGAAGAGAGAGATAACATTGTTTATCTCAAGGTGTCTAACTTGTCAACGAGTCAAGGTGGAGCATCAAGTGCCAAAAGGTCCATTGCAACCACTTGAAATTCCAGAATGGAAGTGGGAACACATTACCATGGATTTTGTTACTAGTCTTCCCAAGGTTTCTCAAGACATAGATGCAATTTGGGTCATTGTTGATAGAATGACCAAGTCTGCTCACTTCTTACCAATATGAGAAACTTATACACTTGAACGTCTTGTTCGTATGTACATAAATGAGATTTTAAGACTGCATGGTATGCCAGTATCCATAGTTTCTGATCGAGACCCAAGATTCACTTCAAGATTTTGGGTTAGTTTGCAAAAAGCTATGGGCACGGATTTATGATTTAGTTTAGCATATCATCTTCAGACGGACGGCCAATCAGAGAGGATTATTCAAACTCTTGAAGATTTATTAAGACTCTATGTCCTTGACTTCAAGGGAAGTTGGGACAAGTTCTTACCATTGGTGGAGTTTTCCTACAACAACATCTATCAAACAAGTATTGGCATGGCTCCATTCGAAGCGTTGTATGGAAGAAAGTGTTATTCTCCAGTATGCTGGGGTGAGGTGGGTGAATCAACGTTGTTGGGACAGGAGTTAGTACGTACGACTACAGAAAAGATTTAAACGATCCGACAACATATAAAAACCTAATAAGATCGACAAAAGAGTTATGTTGATCTTCATCAAAAGAACGTGGAATTCGATATTGGAGATCATGTGTTGTTATATGTTGCTCCTTGGAAAGGAGTTACGAGATTTGGAAAGAGAGAAAAGCTCAATCCTCGATTCATTGGCCCATTTTTAATCCTTGATCGAGTAGGAACTATGGCCTATAGACTCGCTTTACCGCCAAGTATGTCTCATGTTTATAACATTTTTCATATATCCATGTTACGTAAATATGTGAAAGACCCGAACCACATTATTGAGTTAGAACCGGACGAAATAGCGGAAGATTTGACGTATGAAGAGATTCCTGTTCAAATCTTGGATAAGAAGGAACATATTCTACGCTCCAAGGTTATACCTCAGGTCAAGGTTTTGTGGAGAAACGACGATGTTGAGGAAATGACCTGGGAGTTAGAATTTGAAATAAAACAAAGGTATCCTTACCACTTCGACATACCAGGTATCCGTCGAAGTACTCTTCTTTATAAAGTAAGGGGTATTATTTCTTTCGTATTCATGAAGAGAACTTTTGTTATTCCATTCCTTATTATTCTGTTGAAATAACTTGTATATGCGAAGTACCACATACATGGTGAAATTCTTCTGTTATTCCATTCTTTATTATTCTATTAGAATATCACATGCGTGCATATTACGCATGACTGGTTCCATTATTTATTATTCTATTGGAATAAAGCTATGCATGCTGGATCTATCGCATGCACGGTAAAGTCTTTTTGTTATTCCATTCTCTATTATTACATTGGCATATCATTTACGTGCGTTTTCGCGTGACACTGATTCCATTATTTATTATTACATTGGAATAACGTCACATGCATGCGGTCTATCACATGCATGGTGAATTCTTACATTATTCCATTATTTATTATTACATTGGAATAACTTTGTCTTTGTGGATTACCACATGCGTGGTGAATGACCCTTCGTATTCATTTCTTATTAAATTGTGGAAATGATCTGTCTACATAGATTATCGCATGACGGGTGAAAATCCATTGCAGTTTCATATATTCTATGATACTCATTTGGTTAAAATTTTGGCTTCTATACTCCATGAAATTAGTGGAAAATCCTTGATATTTGCGCTTCATCCAGTATTTTTTCATGAAAATATTCTTCTGAGCATTCTTGAATTTTACTCCACAAAGCAGTATCATGTTGACAATTTGGACATTATTGAGTTCAGGATAAATTAACTTATAAATCTTTAAAATTTATTCTTGAACTTGTTTTATTGAATTATTATGTCATTGTCATCATCCTCATGCTTATATTGTGATGAAAGTCATCTTTGGCTTACGTGCATAGACGGACTTGCTATGATTATGACCGAGGGATTATTCGGTATAATCATGACTGTAATGTTATAAATGATGTGGTAAAAGTCCTAAATGGCACATAGTGTATTGATTGGACGCGGTTTTGGTATGATTATGACGAGGATTATTCGGTATAGTCATGACCATTGATAATTTAATGAATATCCTTGGCGTAGAAAGCGTAATGTGACTCGATGATGTGGTTTATTTATTAATTTGAGTCTCGGTGATAAAAATTGATGAAAACATTTTAAATCATAGAAGATAGTAGATATCATGCTCTACTTGACTCTTCTAATGGATTGCTTATTCCACTGCAGTTAAACTTGATGTCTATTATATTTTATTAGTTTAACATTGTTGAAGACTAATGATAATTTATTCTGCATTATCTTAGTCATAATATTTCTTACTGGGCTAGTTGAGCTCACCCCTTTCTTTCACTATTTTCTTCAGGAAATGAGAACGTAGCCGGGACTAGTCGGGGAACATAGTGACAGGCTAGATGATAGTATTAGTAGTCCTCACTATTCTATTAAATAGTGTGACAATAAATGTATTGAGGACTCCTTTGAGTGTGGATATTGTCTAGATGATAATATTCTTATTAAAACTCTCAATTTATGTTTTGTCGTATTTTACACGACTGTTGTATATTTAGTTTGTATTTGTATTCAGTACCTTGTATTTGGCGACCCAAGATGGGTGATGTATACCTATTTTGGGGGCGTCACAATAATAAAGAATGGAATAATAGAAGAATTTCACCATGTATGCAGTACTTCGCATAGACAGGTTATTCCAACATAATAATAAGGAATGAAATAACAATAGCTCTCTTCATGAATATGAAAGAAAAATACCCTTACCTTAGAAAGAAGCCGGATAATCTTTGGAGTAGAGGTAGCAGACTTCTCTTCTTCTTTCTCTTTATAATTTCTCTCTATAATAATTGCTGTAAAGCTTTAGTGAATTGGTGAGAAATGAAGGAAGAATGAACTTCTATTTATAGGAAAATATAGTTTCGATAATTGCACGTTTTGGGGCTCGAAATATTACAGTATAATACCTTCAACTTTTCTTTCATTTTTAATTTAATCCTGCAAGTATTATCAAACTTACACCACCTCCCCTAATAGTAAATAATGTGAATCAATAGTTCAATCATGTGAATCAATAGTTATAATCATGTGAAAATACGAATTACAGTATAGTACCTCCATCTATACCTCCATTTTTAACTTAGTCATGCAAGTATTATCAATCTTGCACCAACTCCCCTAATAGTACAAGAATGTGAATCAATAGTACACACATGTGAACAAATAGTTATAATCACGTGAATTAGTAGCAATTAATTTCTCATTTATCCGATTGATTACCCGATTTATCAATATAACCCCTAGACATCAATTATCATCAGAATAAATGTCAATTTTCACTAACACTAATAATTCCAACACAATGGAACTATCAATTTCATCTCTAATCAACACAATCTTATTCATCATTAATATTATAATTCACAATATTTAACAACCAGGTCGTTCCCAGGAAAGAGGGGGCTTTTCGATAAAGATTTCTCCTTATTGGCGCGCAATTAGGTGACCAAACCTCTCCTTGACAGAACCTCTAGACATTATCAATATTGCAAATAATAATATGAATAACTTTGTCGTCTCAGTTATTAATTTAATAATATATAAAATATTATGCAGATGATACTATAACAATAATTGAATCAATAATATGAGATATATGATGCAACAATTATTGTAGCAATAATTGAGTATAACTGAGTGACTTCTCACATAAGCATCAATAATCAATATAGTGTGCTACTATGTAACCATGCGTATTACTGTACTTTTATCAATTTAACCATTTACTAAATAGAATAATAATTATAAAAATTGAATACTTTCATTTCATAAAATTCGGGGTCTTACAATTTCCCCTCCGTATGAAATTTCGCCCTCAAAATTTACGTACCTGGTAGTTCGAAGAGATGAGAATACCTTGCTTTCTTTTTGGATTGTATCTTCGCGGTTATATCCTCTGTATCATGATTTTTCCATTGCTCATCTCCTGTATTTCAGATATCATTCTAGAATATATCTTCAAAACAAAGGTTAATTGACATATCACAATTTGTCAACGTATCAAGTAAACAATTTCAGCTTAGGTAAGTCACTCACTAGCGAAGTATATAACTCGTCTCTCCCCTACTAGTTCTAGACTCTTATCTCTGCTAGTGACCATATCCCTAAGCTCTGATACCATTTGTGACGCCCCTAAAATAGGTCAACACGACCCATTCTGAGTCGCTAAATATCACTCTATAAAAATCAAATACAACTTCATTTATACAACTGTTGAACTGTCGTGCAGAGTACGACAACAGATAAGCTGTGAGTTTTAATGAAATATTATCTCGTAGACAGTATCCAAACTCAAATTGTTACAATGCCATATAAAATACAGCAGCAAATATTTTAAGACCCAAAAGAAGAACGAGAAAATTACTATCATATTCATTCTAATGAGGTGCACTTTTGACGCTTTCAAAGTCGGGTTCTCATCACCCTATTGTTGTTCGCCAAAATCAATTATTAAGTGACGCATAAAATACGACACACACATCTTAGGTCCTCAATACAATTATTACATTGCTGTCATGCCGCTTTATAATGTATTGAGAAACTTGACGATCTCGGACCATCACACTATTTCCTGTTATTATCCGCTTCGACCCAGCTACACTCTTATTACCTGAAAGGAATTGTGAAGCAAAGGGTGAGCACAAAGAATGGAACCAGGTCATGTGTAATCCTCACAGACAGGATATTCCAACAGAATAATAAAGAACGGAACTAGGTCATGCGTAATCCGCATAGACAGGATATTCCAACAGAATAATAAAGAATGGAATAATAGAAGAATTTCACCATGTATGCAGTACTTCGCATAGACAGGTTATTCCAACATAAAAAATAAAGAATGGAATAATAATAGCTCTCTTCATGAATATGAAAGAAATAATACCCATTACCTTAGAAAGAAACTGGATACTGGAGTTGAGAGGTAGTAGACTTCTCTTCTTCTTTCTCTCTATAATTTCTCTCTATAATAATTGCTCTAAAACTTTAGTGAATTGGTTCATAATGAAGGAAGAATGAGCTTCTAATTATAGGAAAATATAGTTTCGATAATTGCACGTTTTGGGGCTCGAAATATTATAGTACAATACCTCCAACTTTTCTTTCATTTTTAATTTAGTCCTGCAAGTATTATCAAACTTGAACCACCTCCCCTAATAGTAAATAATGTGAATCAATAGTTCAATCATGTGAATCAATAGTTATAATCATGTGAAAATATGAATTACAGTATAGTACCTCCATCTATACCTTCATTTTTAACTTAGTAATGCAAGTATTATCAATCTTGCACCAACTTCCCTAATAGTACAAGAATGTGAATCAATAGTACACACATGTGAACAAATAGTTATAATCATGTGAATTAGTAGCAATTAATTTCTCATTTTTCTCATTTATTAATTACCCGATTTATCAATATAACCCCCATACATCAATTATCATTAAAATAAATGTCAATTTTCACTAACACTAATAATTCCAACACAATGGAACTATAAATTTCATCTTTAATCAACAAAATCTTATTCATCATTAATATTATAATTCACAATATTTAACAACCAGGTCGTTCCCAAGGAAGATGGGGCTTTCAGATAAGGATTTCTCCTTATTGGCGCGCAATTAGGTGACCAAACCTCTCCTTGACAGAACTTCTAGACATTGCCAATATTGCAAATAATAATAGGAATAACTTTGTTGTCTCAATTATTGATTTAATAATATATAAAATATTATGAAGATGATATGTGACAATAATTGAATCAACAATATGAGAGATATGATGCAGCAATTATTGTAGCAATAATTGAGTATAACTGAGTGACTTCTCACATAGGCATCAATAATCAATACCGTGTGCTACTGTTTAACCACGCGTATTACTGTACTTTTATCAATTTAACCATTTACTAAATAGAGTAATAATTATAAAAATAGAACCATACTTTCATTACTGGGGTGCTGGCTCTTAGCACCGGGGAGCGAGTTTTTGGTAGCTCTCAGCTACATCCGGCGCTACGACGCGGATCATTACACTTCCAATGGCGCCGGGACGCCACTTTACTGAGAAAGCTCAATAATGGTTGCTATTGCCAAGCGGCTTAGTGTAACTCTTGGTATTACGGGCGCCGAGACGGAAAAATGCCCAAGAGAGTGGAAACGATCTCTGAACCCCACTGAGAGAACTTTAACTTAAATATAATAATAGATATATATAAAAGCTAACTAAAAGATTGAAAACAGGCAACAACTTAAGCAACAAAAGGTCTAATTCATGGGTATAAATCCCACTCATCAATAGTCTTATTTACAAAGGAGACTATGGCAAAAAAATTTCAAAATGTAGGCATCGGATAGTCATGCATTTTAACTCTATTGTAGGCGTATGTTCAAGTAATGCATGCATGCATGTAGTCATAAAATGTAACTGAAAAAGCTCTAGGTTAGAGTTTACCACACCCTTTCTGAGGTGATTTAGAGACTTATGTCCAGATATATGGATCTGGATCAGCCGAGTAGTTACCGCAGGACCACTTCAGGTGTACGAAGGAGGGCTTCTGATGTGCCTCGACCCCATTCCATTAGAAAACCTCATCTTCTGGCGGACGCGGTGATACGTCTTATCTGGGTTGAGGTACCAGATGTTGAGGATGAGGAGGAGGATGTACCGGTTGCGGACCCTACTCCTGCTAATCATGTTCCCCGCAGGGATCTTCCAGGGATTCAGGTGATGATCCCAGAGCTTCTAGGTGATTTGAGTTGACACCCCTCGGTTTACTTTCAGGCAAATAAGGTACAAGATGGATTTTGATCTTCCCATTTTTTCTATTGATGAGGAGTAAAGGTTTTGATGTTGATCTGCTTTGTAATGTAGGTTCCTGACTTCACATAGCCTAGAGGGAACTGGATCAATATTCAATCTACATATCAGGCTCTGCATCTTGACTATCGAGCAATTGTACATGAATGGGGATTTGAGGTGTTCTTTTCCATCATCCCCCGTCGTTGTCCCTGGGGTTACCTCAGGGCATTGTCTGAGCGCTAGTTTCACCAGACTCAGTCTCTCTATTTGTTGGATTGTGAGGTAATGATGACGCCGATGGATTGGCAATTTATCATGGGTATGGAGTTTGGAGGGGCGCCAGTGCCATGTACGATGGATATTACCCCGACTGCTGTTAGATCCTTGCTAGGAGTCCCGGCTGAGGAGCTTAAGGGTAGGACAGTCTGTACAGGTCCTTTTAGCGTAGATGCTATGAGCGGACTGTTGAGTGAGCCCATACCCGATGATGTGAGAGTTAGGGATTGCATTCTTCAGCTATTGTTCCTGATAATCATTAGGGGCTTCTTCATAGTGGATAACTCTTCCACAGTATAATTCACTTTGGTGAGCGCCACACGAGATGTGGACCATATTGGAGAGTATAATTTGGGTTCCTACACCTTCGCATATTTCCTCAGGGGTATGCGCATGCGTTCACAGGGATTGACGGAGGCTTGGCTAGGATTTTACCCATTTCTACTGGTGAGTATTTCTCTTGTGATTTCCCATATACATGTTAAGAGTGTTGACTGACAACAGATGTTTGCCTTTGTGTTGGTAGTTCTTGGCCTATGAGAGGCTTCCATGTTTACGTCATGTGAGTATGCTAGGCTTGGAGACCTATCCACGAGGACGTCAATGGCATCACTCCATATTGACGGAGGTTTCTGTAGCTGAGGGTTTTACCCATTGTCATCTACAATTGGAGTTATTGACAGCTGATGTTATCACATGGATTCCTTATTCTGGGGAACATTTTCCCCTTGGGTTTGAGGATAGATACCCGACTATTGTCGAGTACATGATTTCCACCCGTAGGATTCCTCTTTCACTGATGGAGGATGTGAGCTCTTTTTAGGAGAGCGTGCTATTAGGAGCACCACAGGGGAGATCCGTATACCGATCTTGCCTCCTACCAGGCGTTATTAGTCTGTATCACAGTCGTCCATCATTGATATCCCATTGATGGGTGTTGACGATTTTACACGTCAAAGAGTCCTTATACTCAGGAGATGTTCCAGCATTGGTGGTCCCTTCATACCATCGGAGCCCAGACCCGTACCACTCAGTTTATGGGGGATATGGTTCCTGGATCCGTGATGATGACAGATTGGATGGACTATGTCAAAGATTCGACTTATTTGACCCAGATTGACAGCTTGACCCGGCTGTTGGACTGGGCACATTTTTTCATTCGGCACTTGGGCAGAGATCCTTTAGAGGCAGATACTTTTGATCTTTCCAGCTCAGGCACTGGCCCTTTAGATGACCTATATGGCTTTGCCAGTGCATATCCTCTATTATATATGCCTGACATCCCCATTGATGGAGATCTAGTGACTCAGGAAGAGTTACATCAGGTGGACATGATTGATGATGTAGACATTGACACCATTATTTTCTTCTAATCTATATTCTCGTTATATCTTTTGATAGGCCTCTGTTAGATACTGGGTGGTTGTGCCCCATTCTCGCTATATCTTTTGATAGGCCTCTATTAGTTGTTGGGCATCTATACCCCATTTCCCTGTATTTTTAGCTGTATAAAGATGTATTAGATGATGATGAACTTAGGAATGTATGTATTATTTATTCCCTACATCATATTGTCGTCTATTATTTATCATGCATGTATTATTTTATGCATATGTATGTATGTATGTCCAGAGATATTCAGCATTGACCCCTGGATGGTCTTATGATACGGCCCACACAGATGTCTTCCTTGACAGTTAGCCGCATTGATCACACCCCACCAGTATTGGTAGCCTCCCGTCTGAGGTCGTGGTATGATAATATGTCACCTCCAGACAAGGTGACCATAGATCGATTATTCTGAGATTCTATGACCCTCCGATGTTTGAGGTTCCATGAGCTTTGTAGAGGTATCCGGAGAACCTTTGGATCTGGAGAGGCGAGTTTTCTAGTTTGGTATCCATGATTTGACTCCTACCTTAAAGGAGTATGCATGGTTGACGGTGCTGCCATTAGACATACCTTGCGCGTGAATGGCTATCGGCGACATGAGCCGGTAGTTGATGACCCTCACCATCCCAATGTGTAGAGTTGTACAGGATGAGATTAGATCCGGCCATGTGATATCCCAACATTTTTTGATGGACAGATTTGGCTCCGAGGACAGTTACACAAGGCACTCCAGGGATTTTACCATGTCGGAGGATCAATGGAGTCTAGCTAGAGTAGACGTGTTGTTGATGTGTGTATTGTCATACGTGTACATGCCACAGTATATGGATGAGCTGGACATTGGTGTCATTATGGTAGTGAGAGCTCTCAGGGAGGGTCATACCATTGTGTCAATGATTATAGCAGAGACGTTGAGATCGGCCACATATTGCAGCACCTACCCTACAGGGGTATTTACAGGTAGCTCGGTCATATTGTACATGTGGTTCATATCATACCTGAGACCGATTGGCACCTTCCGACGGCATGGGTATTGTTTTACCCATGAGATAGCCATGTCTTACTCCTTCCATCCAGCGGAGTGTACAAATGCTATATCTTGGTCGGTATTCTTGGCAGGGATCGGAGATCCATTTGACATCTTGACATGTACAAGGCTCAGTTCACCCTATAGCTTTATTACTCATGCTCTTGGCATGGATTATCTCCCTCTGGATGGTTTGACGGGCATGACTACTAACCACCCACCGGCTGTGATGTTGCAGTTTGACTAGTTTTAGGACTTCCATTCTTTTGAGGGGGCATTGAGTCAGTGGTTGGCTTCTCGCCACTTGTCAGCAGAGGATAAATCCAGATTACATGCATGTTGGGATCAGCATGAGCTAGCTGAGTTTTTTGTTAGCCATCCGGGTTGTTCGCCAGAGTATTCTACATGGATGGAGACAGAGACAGAGACAACATCGACTGCAAAAGTATCCACAGTGCCGAAGATTGATTCTGATTATGGGGATCCCATAGAGGACATTGATATTCCCATCGAGGAGGAGCTATTCACTGGGTTGCTAGCAGCTCTTGTAGATTCTCCCAATATAAGTGCTACTGTTATCCATCATTCAGCACAGTATTTAGAGCAGAGTCTTCATCTGATGACCTTTGAGAGAGATCAGGCTAGGGCCTTCATGTTGACAGCTCTTGATGGGAGAGATGTCGTTCTATTAGAGAGAGAGAGGAGGCTGTAGCTCATAGAGACACCGTTATTGCTGAGAGGGATGAGGCCAGATCATCTAGAGATGCATTGATTATTGAGTGGGATGCTGCCATATCTACCCGGGATATAGCCGTTATAGATAGTACTACAGTGAGATCCCTTACTACTGGCATAATTGCCGATATGAATGCATATATTGATGAGCATCATGCCACCATGCATTTGGCTGTGGATTTGTTAGCTCGTGTAGATAGCCTTGGGCAGGAGCTTGCGGCATTGCCTCCTTCTTCGGAGAGAGATGCCATGTTGGACTTGATAGCTTGTATATCCACGGGATTGTAGATAGGCTTGTATTTTCCTGCACAGACTAGCTTAGCCATTTTGTCATGTATAACATATATTATATATCAAATAACATTATATATGGCAAGGAGATATATTTCGATTCACTTCCCTTTTAGTTGTGCCTTGCTACTTGCTTGATATTTGACTGCTTCTTCAGGACTTAAGATCTTGATGTATTCCAAACTTATCCTTGATGGGTGGACATTGAGATGTTGCAGGATCTTTCAGAATGGATCGCTGATCTGTGTGTATCCCTACCCTCTTTGGTGTCTTGGGACTAGTTTCTATATGTAGATGTGGAGAGGATTGTGACTTTTCCTCTCTAAGATTCACCGCGCCATAGATGGTTGTCGGTACTCCTATTGAAGAGGAGATCCCAAATAGTTCCATCTCTTATGAATTGGTGTTGCTCTTCGAGGAATCAACTGGAACTTAGATGGTCGCCAACTCTCCCATTTATGGGGAGGTCAGGTAGTTCCATCCCTTTGGTCTGAAGCCAAGGAAATGTGGTGGATTGAAGTTTGATCCCAGTACCACTGATAAGTTTTTGTATTTTGGTAGAGGGTTAGACCAAACCATAAATTGCTGCCTACGTACTCCTATTGAAGAGGAGATCAGGTTTACGTAGTTCGAACCTAGTGTAAGAGGTTCAATGCTGTATGTGAAGGGGTAGAAAGTGTAGAAATGTTTTTGTGATTTTTGTTTGTATAGGAGGGTGTAGAAATGTTTTTGTTGTTTTGTTTTTTTATTGTGCCCAGGCCATATAAAATGGTTGCCTACGTACTCCTAGGTGTCGAGGAGATTAGGTCAACATAGTTAGCCCCATGTTCAGGACGATTTGTAGCCGAAAAAGTTTGATCCCATGTTCAGGACAAACTGTGGGGGAAAAGTTTGATCCCATGTTCAGGATAAACTGCAGGTGTGAAAAGTCTTATCCGTAGTGGGACAAAATTGCGGGTGTGAAAGGTTCAATCCCTAGTGGGATAACCTAAAAGGTTTGAAATGAAGTTGAGTAAAAGATTTGATGATCTGGAAACCAGGCTGCTGGCTTGAAGAGTGTGTTTCCCTAATGGGGCAAATGGATATGAAGAAAGGTTGTGTGTAGTAAGGGTTAGAAAACTTGAAATGACTGGGGATGTGGTGATCTAAAACTAGATTGTTTGCTTGATGGTAACTTCAGACATAGTACTGTTTCACGATTTCCGAGTTGATGAGCTATGGAAATTTATCACCGTCCATTTCCTGTAATCTGAGAGCACCTCCTGTCAATACCTCATTGACAATAAATGGGCCTTCCCAGTTTGGAGCGAATTTTCCCTTTGACTGATCTTGGTTGTCAATGATCTTCTTCAAAACCAAGTCATGTTGTTTAAACTACCGTAGCTGGACTTTTCTATTATAGGATTTGGCAATCCTCTTTTGGTATAACTGACCATAGAAGATAGCATCCCTTCGCCTATCGTCTATTAGAGACAATTGGTGATATATGTCTTGTAACCATTGGTCTTCGTCCAGCTGAGCGTCTATCAACACTTTGAGGGATTCCTTTTTCACCTCTATGGGGAGCACTTCTTCCATCCCATAGGTCAATGAGTAGGGGGTTGCCCCAGTGGAAGTACGCATTGAAGTTCTGTAGGCTAATAGAGTCAGAGGCAAGAGGTCAGGACATCCTTTGTGATTGGCAGACATCTTTTGCATAATCTTCTTGATGTTCTTATTAACCACTTCAACAGCACCATTCATCTTTGGACGGTACATGATGGAGTTAAGGTGTTTGATGTGGAATTTACTGCACAACTCCTCCAATATTTTGTTGTTGAGGTTCTTAGCATTATCTGACACAATCACCTCTGGTCGGCCATATCGACAAATGACATTGTTTCTGATGAAAGTAATTATGACTTCTTTAGTAACTCCGGGGAAGGAGGCTGCTTCTACCCATTTGGTGAAGTAGTTGATCATGGTGAAGATAAACTGATGCCCATTACTAGCTTTGGGCTCAATGAGCCCGATGACGTCCATTCCCCATATTGAGAAGGGTCAAGGTGAACTCATGTTGTGGAGCTCCCTCGGAGGGGTGTGGATAACATTCCCATAAATTTTGCATTGATAACATCTCTTGACGTGATCATCACAGTCAGCCTTAAGCGAGAGCCAGTAATGCCCTGTTCAGAGGATCTTTTTAACGAGTAAAGGGCCACTCATGTGTGGGCCACATACTCCACCATGGATTTCATCCATGAGCCTCTAGGCTTGGTCATTATACAGACTTCTGAGGAGACCTAGTCCTGCATCTCTTTTGTAGAGTGCATCTCTGCTCAGGTAGAACTTCATAGCTAGTCGATGGATCAGCCTTTTTTCAGTCGGGCTCTCCTCAGTGGGTGTAGATCTATCTCGTAAGTACTCCTTGATGTACTGATACCAAGGTGTTGCATGCGAGGTAGCTCATCCGATACTCCTCTAATATAATTCCCATTGGCTGGAGCCTTTTTTAGGACAAATGGGATGCTTGGCATGTTTTCCTTGTCAGGTATGTTGATCAAGGAGGCAAAAGTTGCTAGCGTATCCGCAAAATCATTCATATTACAAGGAATATGGAGGAAGGTTATTTCTTCGAACTCCGTAGCCATCTGTAAAACTTGTTGATGGTAAAGAAGCAAATGTAGCTCTTTGGTGTGATAGATTCATGTGGTTTGTCTGATTACCAATTCTGAATCTCCAAAGACAGTTAACCGCCTGATACCCATTGATTGGGAAAGTTTGAGTCCCATGATATAGCCTTCATACTCAGTTGTGTTGTTGGTGCTGACAAACTGCAATTTAACGGTGATGGGATACTACTCCCCTGTACCGGATACTAGAACTGCTCCAGATCCAGAACCTTCCTTGTTAACAGCTCCATCAAAATACATTTTCCATGATTGGTGTGTATCGTACTGATGGTGTTACTGCACTGTCATTACCCCTTCATCGGGGAAGTATGTTTCCAAGGGTTTGAAATCCCCTGAAGGTGCGGCGGCCAGTTGATCTACAATTCCTTGACCTTTAATGGACTTTTACATCACGTAGATGATGTCAAATTTTTATAAGATTAACTACCATCTGGACAGCCAACAATTTAACATGGGTTTACTGAACACGTATTTGAGAGGATCCACGCGGGATATGAGATGGGTTGTGTGCCCATGGAGGTAATGTTGTAACCTCATGGAAGTCCATACTAAAACACAACAAGTCTTTTCAATCAGAGTGTACTTGTATTCACTACTGCTGAATCTTTTGCTGAGGTAGTAGATAGCTCGCTCTTGGCCTCTATCATCTTTTTGTCCCAACCTACAGCCCATGGCATTGTCATTAATGGATAGGTACATGAATAGGGGAACATCATCCTTGGGAGGTATCAAAACAGGAGCTTTGACTAGTTGCTCTTTGATTATAAGGAAGGCTTTTTGACACTCATCGTTCCATTTCATAGAGGACTTCTTCCTTAACAACTTGAAGATAGGCTCACAAGTTGCTGTGAGTTGGGAAATGAACCTGCTAATGAAGTTGATTCTTCCCAAAAATCCCTGTATTTCCTTCTCTATCTGAGGAATGGGCATTTCTGTAATGGCCTGGATTTTGGTGGGATCCAACTCAATCCCTTTGTGGCTGACTATGAAACCTAACAACTTGCCTGATTTAACACCAAAGGCGCACATGGCTGGATTTAACTTCAAGTTATACTTACGCAACCTGTTGAAGAGATTTTTGAGATGGTCTATATTGTCTTCTTCCATTCGAGATTTGATAATGATGTCATCCACATAGATCTCTATCTCTTTATACATTAAGTCATGGAAAAGAGCCATCATGGCCCGCTGATAGGTAGGTCCGGCATTGATGAGGCCGAATGACAACCGTCTATAGCAAAAGGTTCCCCAAGGTGTGATGAATGTAGTTTTCTCACGATCCTCTTCAACAACCATAATTTGATGGTACCCAGCAAAGCAATCAGCAATGGAGTACATTCTGTATTGAGCAGTATTGTCAATGATTATGTGGATAAATGGCACGGGAAACTGTCTTTAAGGCAAGCTTTATTCAAATCCCGATAATCCACACAAACTCGCACCTTTCTTCCCGGTTTAGGCACGGGGACTATGTTGGATAGCCATTCAGGGTATGTGGACACCATGATGACGCCGACTTGAAATTGTTTCACAATTTCTTCTTTAACCTTTAAACTCCACTCAGGTTTTAATCGCCTGAGCTTCTGCCTGACTAGCTTGAATCCCTCTTTAATGGGAAGGCGATGGATGACGATATCAGTGGACAAACCCATCATGTCTACGTGAGACCATGTAAACACATCCTGGAATTGGGTTAATAGTGCAACCATGTTATTCCTTTGGTTTGGAGTGAGGTCTGTACAAATCTGGATTAGCTTAGGGTTTTCTAAGGTTCCGAGGTTAAATGAGGTGGTTTGATCAAGATTTGGTTTGAATTTATCCTCGACCCATTCCTTAATCTCCTGAGGTATCCCAATGTCCTCTTGTATTTCCATCAAGTTTGAGTTCAACTTTTCATCAAAGTTACAATCCTTGTGGAGAAAAGGCACCTCATCAGCAAGTATAGGCACGTCTAAGTTCAGAGTCCTGAAACAAAATATGCTTTCACTTAATATATGAAACTGTTCAATCTTACAAAGTGTTAGCATGTATTTACAAAATAACTGTTAATATTGTACAGTAAAGTAGGCAGTTAAAGCTATCTACAGGGCAGAGGGGGTTTCTACCCTTTTTACCCTTGTTGATAAATGCAAGGAGTGCTTCTCCAATTGTCAAGGGTGAACTCCTGATGGACGGCAGTGATGAAGTGGTTGTCATCGTCCTCCTTCTCCCAAATAATGACCATAATGTCGGGACAATTATCGTCTGGAGTGTATCTATTTGTGTGCTCATCATGTAAAAGGATGCATAGGTGAGATAAACTCCTGGCGATGTCTTGTTTACGTCACCGTTCCTTTTCTTCCTCTTTGAGATCAGGAATCAGGACCTCTTTTGCTTTAATTGGTATCGGTTTGGGAAATAGAATAGTCATTACATGGGCAGTGTCGAGGTCGGGATTTTTACTGTCCCTCTTCTGTTCTTATCTTTTGGTGTTCTCATGTTAGGTGAGATTTGTTTGAAAAAACATGTTGTGAAAAGGTTCGACATTTATATGTCGACAATTTGAATGTAAGAGTCGCCAGTTGGTATTTTTAAATGGTTACACCAACTCAACCGAGAAAAGGTTTGCACATTGACCACGTAATGTAATACTGTTAAACTGTTCTATGAAATCGAGATTAATTAGGGTCCGGGGACTTGCTTATGCGGAAGGAAGTGATAAGTAGGTTTTTTACCTATTTATCCGGTATATGTTAATTGAATTAGTTGCTTATACTCATGTTTTTAGTTACTTTTTATGCATTTTGTGTTCATTTTGTAGATCTTAAGCTTGGGAACGATGTGAGCGATTATTGGTATAAAAACACATGGAAAAGCAATTCGAGGATCATTTGGGCTTTCATGTTCATTTAATGTTCTTAGCTTGGAACTTGGATTATGTTGTAGAGCTTCTTCTTAGCTTTCCGTAACATCTAGAATTATTCCAATCGAAGTTTGAATGCAAGAGTTATGACCTTTGTACCAACGAACGTTGAATGTCACTATTTTGGGTGGCCATTTGCATAGCTGTCACTTCCAACCAAATTTCAGCCTTCATCCATCCATTATTTATCAATTATCAAATCATGAAATTGTAGATGTCGTTGAGCGCTTTGATTTGATAGGTGGCAGGCCCCATAACGCCTCCCGGATCAAAAGTTATGACCATTTTACTAGAGGACCTTTGTAGCGAGAAAATCAACAATAGTTGGTAGCGTGAATTTCTTAGCTATTTCCTCATGGTAGCGCCATTCCACGGACCAAAAAATGCGATTCGATACTTGAGCGCGGGCGCGCCTAACTCAAGTCCATTCCCATCGCGGCCGCGCAATTTTGGAAGTTGAATAGAGTTGGCTTTTTCACTAAACAGTGCAATTGAAGCATAACTTAGAGGGGGGGGGGGGTTCGATTAGGGCTTATATATTAGACGTATTTTCATTATGTAAAGGGATTCCACCCATGGGGGATCATTTTACATTACATATGCTCTTTTCTTTTCTTTAATTTCCTTATTAGATTAGAGTAGATTAGAACCCTAGATTAGCTAAGATTTGGGGATTGAAGCAATTGAAGATCCTTGAAAGTTCATAAGTGAAACAAGAGAATAAACTCAGATTTGCTATTCTTAATCACTATCTCTCTTTACTTCTATTTGTATCTTTCAATGTATATTCAATTGTGGATCATGGATTCTAATTTAACTATGAGTTAAACTCTATTTTGGGATTGCAATGGAATCTATTGCCTAGTTTATTTTGACATACTTCATTGTTAGCCTTATTGATTGTTATGAGATCATCTATTAAGATTCATGCTTATTTGCTTAGTTGATTGGCCATCGATTACTGTGATAATCCATATGAACTTGAAAAACAAAGTATGGGTTTAGATATGATCTTAATAGCTTGTGTTTGTATGTTCTACATGGTGATGGAATGTATTATTCGTGCTTAGGATAGACATATACCGAGGCATCGCTCGTATTCAATTGAGAATTTGGGCTTAAACCCTAATTATTTATAAATCACATAGACATATAGTGGTTTAGGTAAAGTGGGTGTTGATATGTATTTTATCAGTTATGGATTACATGTGATATGGGTATGGTACATCGAGAGATGGCTATATTTCACTTTTGTGTTCTCGACTAATAAACTAATATAATTAATTTGGCTTAATAGGAAGTGTGTCGATTTAAATGATTCAATAGGGGAAATTGTAATCTCGAGTCTTCATTATCTAGTCTCATTCTAGGGGCAGTTAGTATTATTTAATTTCATAGTTTTCATCACTATATTAAATTATTCGTTTAAATAAGACTGAAATGGTTATGGGTTAGTGCTTGGTAAACATTATTAGTTAATTCTCCGTGGGAACGATACTTTACTTACTCTTTATTACTTGTTGACCGTGTATACTTGCACATATATATTGATCGATAAAACGACCAACAGGAAGGTGTTAGGCACCCCCCGACATCCGTGTTACCATGGTGACCACCATATTTCAATTAAACTGTTATATAAATGTGTGTGCGTCCGGGTCAATGTGCAATTATTTGGAAGTAGTGCTATTCCTCGTTCGCACCTATATACAGAGGGTTCGAATTTATGTAAAAATTCAGTTTTAAACAAGATATAGCATTTGTAAGAGCCCAACTTTTATGAATAAAGATTAATTTCTCTCGAAATATATTTTTGAACATTATGGTGTGGATATAATATAATGTTATAGTTGTGGGTAATATTTACAAATTTTGCAAAGTAAGCAAGCAGTTATATAATATTCGATTGGTCGGGGAATATTCGTTTTAACGGGGAATATTAAATGACGACCAACACAATCATTGGTGGACCCCACAACGGAAGTATTGTCGTAGTTAGAAAACGACATAATTATCATTTTATAAAAATAACGGCGGAAGTTTTACCGTTAAACTGTTGAACTACCCGGTAGTAAAAGTACAATAATGCGCGTGGTTGCATAGTAGCACACGGTATTGATTATTGATGCTTACGTGAGAAGTGACTCAGTTATACTCAATTATTGCTACAATAATTGTTGCATCATATCTCTCATATTATTGATTCGGTTATTGTCACAAGATCATACGCATAATATGTTATATTATTAAATCAATAATTGAGACGACAAAGTTATTCATATTATTAAATTACAATATTTACAATGTCTAGAAATTACATCGAGGAGAGGTTTGGTCATCTAATCTTGGCTACTGATAAGGAGAAATCCTTATCGAAAAGCCCCCTCTTTCCTGGGAACGACCTGGTTGTTAAATATTGTGAGTTATAATATTAATGATGAATAAGTTCGTGTTGAATAAAGTTGAAATTGATAGTTCCATTGTGTTGGAATTATTAGTGTTAGTGGAAATCGATATTTATTTCGATAATAATTGATGTCTGGAGGTTTGTTGACCAATTGGATAATTAACCGGATAAATGAGCAATTAATTGCTATTAATTCACATGATTATAACTATTTGTTCACATGTGTGTACTATTGATTCACATTCTTGTACTATTAGGGTAGTTGGTGCAAGATTGATATACTTACATGACTAAGTTAAAAATAGAGGTATAGATGGAGGTACTATACTATAATTCGTATTTTCACATGATTATAACTATTGATTCACATAATTGAACAATTTATTCACATTATTTACTATTAGGGGAGGTGGTGCAAGTTTGATAATACTTGCAAGACTAAATTAAAAATGAAAGAAAAGTTGAAGGTATTGTACTGTAATATTTCGAGCCCCAAAACGTGTACTTATCGAAACTATATTTTCCAATAAATAGAAGCTCATTCTTCCTACATTTCTCACCAATTCACTAAAGCTTTAGAGCAATTATTATAGAGAGAAATTATAGAGAGAAAGAAGAAGAGAAGTCTGATACCTCACAATTCCAGTATCCAGTCTTCTTCTAAGGTAAGGGGTATTATTCTTTCGTATTCATGAAGAGAATTATTTTCTTTCAATACTCGTAAGAGTTGTTATTCCATTCTTTATTATTATGTTGGAATAACTTTTTACATCAAGTACCGCATACATGGTGAAATTCTTACATTATTCCATTCTTTATTATTTTCTTTGGAATAACACATGCGTGTGGTCTATCGCATACTGGTGAATTCTTTTGTTATTCCATTCTTTATTATTACGTTGGAATATCATGCAATGCGGATTACGCATGACCTGGTTCCATTCTTTAGTATTTTATTGGAATATCCTTTCTGTGCGGTTTACGCATGACCTGGTTCCATTCTTTATTATTATGTTGGAATATCCTGTCTATGCGGTTTACGCATGACCTGGTTCCATTCTTTATTATTCTATTGGAATACCCTATCTATGCTGATTACGCACACCTGGTGAATTCTTCTGTTATTCCATTCTTTATTATTCTGTTGGAATAACCTGTCTATGTGGATTACCCCATTCATGGTGAATGATCCTTCGTATTCATTCCTTATTAAATTATGGAAATGATCTGTCTACGTGGATTACCGCATGGCGGCGAAAATCCATTTGCATAGCTTCATATATTCTATTATACTCGATTGGTTAAACTTTTGGCTTCTATAGTCCATGAAATTAGTAGAATATTCTGGATATTTGCGCTTCATCCAGATCTTTTCATAGAAATATTCTTACGAGCATTCTTGAATTTTACTCCACAAAGAAGTATCATGTTGACAATTTGGACATTATTGATTTTTGGGATAAACTAAAATTTTAAATCTTTAAAATTTATCCTTGAACTTGTTTTATTGAATTATTATGTCATTGTCATCATCCTCATGCTTATATTGTGATGAAAGTCATCTTTGGCTTACGTGCATAGATGGACTTGGTATGATTATGACCAGGGATTATTCGGTATAATCATGACCTGTAATGTTATAAATGATGTGGTAAAAGTCTTTAGTGGCCTGTAGTGCATTGATGGATAGTTTTTGTTATGATTATGACCAGAGATTATTCGGTATAGTCACGACCATTGATGATTTAATGAATATCCTTGGCCCGTAGTGCAGGGATGACTCGATGATGTGGTTTATTTATTGTCGAGTCTCAAATGATAAAAATTGATGAAAACATTTTAAATCATAGAAGATATTAGATATCATGCTCTACTTGACTCTTCTAATGGATTGCTTATTCCGCTGCAGTTAAACTTGATGTCTATTTTATTTTATCAGTTTAACATTGCTGAAGACTAATGATAATTTATTCTGCATTATCTTAGTCATAATATTTCTTATTGGGCTAGTTGAGCTCACCCTTTTGCTTTCATTGTTCTCTTCAGAAAATGAGAACGTAACCGGGACCAGTCGGGGAACGGAGTGATGGTCCGAGATGGTGTATTAGTAGTCCTCACTATTCTATAAAATAGTGTGATAATAAATGTATTGCGGACTCTATTTGAGAGTGGATATTGTTTTGTCATATATTACACGACGGTTGTATAATTAAGTTTGTATTTGTATTCTGTACCATGTATTTGGCGACTCAAGATGGGTGATGTATACCTATTTTGGGGCGTCTGATATGTGTATTTTATATACGTGATTTAATATCCAATTCATGCTTATTTGTTGCTAATTTCTTGGGATCATGTTCAATTTCACTTGTTTTATGTCATTTCATGTGTAGATTGGTGGTTGAGGCATTCAGTGTACAATTGGTGATATTCGGTGCGATTGGAATCAAATGGAGCGTAATTGGAAACAAGTGTGTATAGCTTGAAGATAGTCGATTAACAGAATACACCCATTGGTACATATATCTTTATATAAACCCCAAGGTGGGGTCTTACAATTCGATTAAAGAAGCATGGCATGACATGGCAATATATAACTCACACACACATGCGGGGCTGGGTCCTTATTCGAGAAAGACAGTAAGGCGGTTCACCGGTGGGCGTCCATAGAGATAAAACCGCCGCAAAATGGGGGTGAAATTGAGTGTCTGTTTTGGTTATAATTCTTATCAGAGCATTTTAATTTTAGCTATTTGTTTGGCATTACAATTCTAATTGATAGAGAATTCGGCTGGAGTTTTTATGCTAGATATCTATTACTCTATCAAAAACAACAAGGAGATTAGAGAGCAAAAATTACGAAGATCTAAGCCGAGTTTTGGATAGCAAGTGTGGAGGAGTATTTCGAGGAGTTTTTTTCAAGACAATTGCGATTTTAGTCTACGTGAAGGGTGTTCTTCAATATTTTTCGTGTTAGATTATTATTTGTAATTAAAAGAATGATTTCTATGATTTATTCAGTGTTTATTTCGTTTATTATGAACTAATTTCACTTTTTAGGCTTGTGATGGATCTTTAAGTGAATCGATGGTTTTGTAAACTTTGATTTCCAATTTCATAAGCTATCTCCAGTTTATCTATATTAATTTGTGCTTGAATTTATGAATTGCCTGATCAACAATTCTTTGTGGAGTTGGATGGAATCGAGAGAGGATATTCAAATCTAGACCTAGTTGATATAGCATGTGTTCAGGATTTTGTTAGTAGCTTAAACTTGATGAGTGTTAAGGTAGAGATATGCTTGACACCGCATGTAATCGGATTGAGAACTTATTCTTAAACCTTCTTCAATTGTAATTCACATAGAGATATAGTGGGTTAGTTGATTAAGGTGTTTAACGGATTTCTATCTTAATTGTGGATTGAAGTTAATAGGGTATTAGTGCATCGAGAGGTGGTTAATACTACGTTCGTGTTCTTGATTAATAAACTGGGATAGTGCATTAAATTGGGATAAAGGTGTTAAAATCAAAGTGAAGCTTAGGGTGAAATCATAAGTCTAATTCTCCATTAATTGTTTGAAAATTCAGATTTTGATATTTGTGGTTATTTTGTGTTAATTTAATTTAATTTAAATTTTCTTTTTGTTAATTTAAATCATTGAGTTTGATTTGTTTAATAAAATTAGGGTTAATAGAAGATTGGTAATTGTAAGTTAAGGTTATTGCTAATTAATCTCTTTGGGAACGATACTCTATTTATCACTTTATTACTTGTTAACCACGTATACTTGCATGTTGTGCGTAATTAGATTTTACCCAACAACATCACAGTTGGTATTAGAGCTTAGGGATATGATCCCTGGCTGAGATGTGAGACAAGAACTAGGAGGGGAGAGATGGGGAATTCCTTCGCTAGTATGACCTACCTAAGTTTATTTGGTATTTAATTGATCGGTCAGAGTATAGGGATAATATGTGATATGTTAATTAACCCTTGTTTTGTGGCAGTATTTGAAAATGGCATCCTAAAATGTTGAGATAAGCAATGAAGCACATGAGACCGTTGAGTCACCACATATTAATCCTCAGGTAAACAACAACGATCAAATGATGAATGATGGGATGTTCAGAGGTTTTATGCAATTCATGCAACATCAGGCGAGGGCGGCTCCTGTCCAAAATGCAGGTGGAAACACTGACAACTCTCGGATGGTCACTGCTAAACAGTTAAAGGAGCTGGGACCACCGGAGTTTTTTGGAGAGCCAAAACCACTTAAGGCGGAGACGTGGATAAAGCAGATCAACAAGATATTTGATGTCTTGGGATGCTCCGAGGAGCAAAAGGTTCCCTTTGCCACCTACATGTTGCGAGCAGAGGCAGATTACTGGTGGGAATCTGTAAAGCGTACTCAACCTGCCGCACTTAAAATATCTTGGGAGACATTCCAAGTGTTGTTCAATGACAAGTAATTTCCTGAAAGTATTCGTCACATGAAGGAGTTAGAGTTCATCAAGCTTGAGCAAAACAATATGACCATGGCGTAGTACGAAGCTAAGTTTGCTGAGTTGTCTCAGTTTGCGTTCCACTTGGTTGATAATGAGGAGAGAATGACATGGATGTTTCTAAGAGGTTTGAAACCCGAGATACGTCAATACCTTATCTCTCATAAACTGTGTTTGTATTCAGATGTTGTGAATAGGGCTCAGTTATTGGAGCGCGATAATGAGTCAACCCAACCAAGAGAGAGCAGCTGACAAGTTGATAATACCAGTGGTAGCAGTCATCGAAGCGGTGACAACAAACGTGGAGGGAATCAACATGCCAGAAATGGTAATCACTTCGGTGGTAATCATGGCCATGATAATAAGAGTGGACATTTAAAGAAGAGGAGATTCAATAATGATAGAAAGACGTCAGCACCAGCACCTGTTGTTAAGGAAGGAGAACGACGACTGGTCGTATGTTACAAATGTGGAGGGGAAGGACACATAAATCCAAACTGCACGATGCGGTCCAAAGCATGTTACAATTATGAAAAAGAAGGTCACCTAGCCTGATTATGTCGTGCACCAAAGTCAAGTCTAGCTGGGATAGAGGCATCCAAGGGTGTCCCAGACAAGACAAAACTGGTAGTTCAAGGGAGAGCGTTTGTCATAACCTCCCAAAAAGCGAGGAATCCGAACGAGGTGATCACGGTTAAGCTAATCATAAACTCTAGCGAAGTTTATGCTTTATTTGATACCGGTTCTACCCATTCCTTTATTTCTCCTACTTGCGTTCAACGTTTAAATTTGACTCCAGAGAAATTAGACTTTGACTTATCTGTTGAAACTCTATTGGGAGAAACCTTCATTACATCCATGGTTTATAAGTCTTGTTTGATTCAAATCAGTAACCGCACGTTATCTGTCGATCTTTTTTCCTTGAAAATACTTGTATTTGATGTGATTTTAGGGATTGATTGGTTAACTACTCATCATGCTAAAATCGATTGTTTTCGTAAGGTTGTTAGCTTTCATATTCCTAACAAACCTATTATACGAATTCAAGAAACCAAACCATTAAAGTCAATCACTATCATATCAAGTCATAAAGCTATTCGTTTATTGAAAAACGGATGTCAAGCATTCTTAGCCCATGTCACGGATTTAAATAAAAATACGTTAGATTTGTATGACATTTCTATTGTTAATAAATTTCCTGACGTATTCCCTAAAGAACTTCCTGGCCTACCCCCTGATCGTGAAATTGAATTTTGTATCAACCTTGAATCCGGTACAAAATCCATTTCCAAAGCCCCATATCGAATGGCTCCTATTGAACTTCAGGAGTTAAAAACCCAACTACAGGAATTGTTAGACATCGGTTTCATTCATCCTAGTACGTCTCCTTGGGGTGCTCCTGTTCTATTCATGAAGAAGAAAGATGGAAGTATGCGACTTTGTATTGATTATCGGGAGTTGAATCATGTCACCATCAAAAATAGGTACATGTTGCCTCGCATTGATGATCTGTTTGATCAGTAGCAAGGAGCCAAATTCTTTTCAAAGATTGATCTTCATTTTGGATATCATCAGTTGAAGATTAAACCTAATGACATTCCAAAGACTGCTTTCAGAACTTGGTACGGGCATTATGAATTCCTTGTCATTTCTTTTGGATTGACTAATGCACCTGCTACCTTCATGGACATGATGAACCGAGTATTCAAGGAATATTTGGATCACTTTGTGGTCGTCTTTATTGATGACATCCTCATATACTCCAAAACCCGTGAAGACCATGAGCAACACTTGAGGCTGATCCTTCAAAAGCTTCGTGAAAACAAGCTTTATGCCAAGTTGAAGAAATGTGAGTTCTGGCTTAAGGAAGTTGAATTCCTTGGGCACGTGATATCAAATCATGGAATATCTGTTGACCCGGCAAAGATTGAAGAAATTCAAAGCTGGGAGCAACCAAAGTCGATGACCAAGCACGTAGCTTTTCTGGCATTTGGTTATTATCGGAGATTCATGGAAGGATTTTCTCGAATCGCTACTCCATTAACTCAGTTGACTCGAAAAGATATAAAGTTTGGTTGGAGCGAGGAATGTGAGAAGAGTTTTCAAGAACTCAAGAGAAGACTCATTTTAGCACCTGTTCTGACAATACCATCTCGCTCGGAGGGATTTGTCATCTACAGTGATGCTTCAGGCAAAGGGTTAGGATGTGTTCTCATGCAACATGGTAAAGTCATAGCCTATGCCTCACGACAACTCAAAGAATATAAGAGGAATTATCCTACTCATGATCTAGAGTTGGCAGCAGTCGTTTTTGCGCTTAAGATTTGGAGGCATTACCTGTATGGAGAGAAGGTGGAGATCTATACGGATCATAAAAGCCTCAAATATTTCTTCACTCAAAAGGAACTCAACATGCGGTAACGACGATGGCTTGAGTTGTTGAATGATTATGATCATACCATCCAATACCATCCTGGAAAAGCGAACGTAGTAGCTGACGCGTTGAGTAGAAGATCATATGCGGGTACGAGTGCAATATTGTCAACGCAAAGACCCATTTTATATGACTTACGAAGGTTGGAGATAGAGTTAAAGACTCCAGGGACCCATGTGATGATGGCGAATATACAAGTAGAACAGACTTTAATCGATAAAGTTAATGTTGCACAAACTACAGACCTAGAGCTGATGCGTATGAAGAAGAAAGTGTAAGAAGGTGTTATTCTAGAAGCAAGAATCGATGAAGAAGGAATACTTCGAGTCAACTCCAGACTTTGTGTTCCTAACGATTCTGACCTGAGGTATAAAATCATGATGGAGGTGCACAACACACCATTTGTAATCCATCATGGAGTACCAAAATGTATTGTGATCTTCGACATACATTTTGGTGGAGCAATATGAAAAGAGAGATAGCAGGGTTTATCTCAACGTGTCTAACTTGTCAACGAGTCAAGGCGGAGCATCAAGTGCCAAAAGGTACATTGCAACCACTTGAAATTCCAGAATGGAAGTGGGAGCACATTACCATGGATTTCGTTACTGGTCTCCCCAAGGTTTCTCAAGGCATAAATACGATTTGGGTCATTGTTGATAGATTGACCAAGTCTGCTCATTTCTTACCGATACAAGAAACTTATACAGTTGAACGTCTTGCTAGTATGTACATAAACGAGATTGTAAGATAGCATGGTATGCCAGTATCCATAGTTTCTGATCGAGACCCAAGATTTACTTCAAGATTTTAGGTTATTTTGGAAAAAGCTATGGGCACGGATTTACGATTTAGTTCGGCATATTATCCTCAAACGGATGGGCAGTTGGAAAGGACTATTCAAACTCGTGAAGATTTATTAAGACTCTATGTCCTTGACTTCAAGGGAAGTTGGGACAAGTTCTTACCATTGGTGGAGTTTTCCTACAATAATAGTTATCAAACAAGTATTGGCATGGCTCCATTTGAGGTGTTGTATGGAAGAAAGTGTCGTTCTCTAGTATGCTGGGATGAGGTGGGTGAAGCAACGTTGTTGGGACCGAATTTCGTACGTATGACTATGAAAAAGATTCAAACGATCCGACAACGTATAAAAACCTCACAAGATCGACAAAAGGGTTATGTTGATCTTCATCGAAAGGACGTGGAATTCAATATTGGAGATTATGTGTTGTTACGTGTTGTTACATGGAAAGGAGTTACGAGATTTGGAAAGAGAGGAAAGCTCAATCCTCGATTCATTGGACCATTTTTAATCCTCAATCGAGTAGGAACTGTGGCCTATAGACTCGCCTTAACGCCAAGTATATCTCATTTTCATAACGTTTTTCACATATCTATGTTACGTAAATATGTGAAAGACCCGAACCACATTATTGAATTAGAACCAGACGAGATAGATGAAGATTTAACATATGAAGAGGTACCTATTAAAATCTTGGATAAGAAGGAGCATATTCTTCGCTCTAAAGTTATACCTCAAGTCAAAGTTTTGTGGAGAAACCACAGTGTTGAGGAAATGACCTGGGAGTTAGAATCTGAAATAAAATCAAGGTATCCTCACCTCTTCGACATACTAGGTACGCACCCTAATTTTGAGGACAAAATTTCATAAGAAGGGGAGGTTGTAAGACCCCAACCTTTATGAATAAAGATTAATTTCTCTCGAAATATATTTTTGAACATTATCGTGTGGATATAATATAATGTTATAGTTGTGGGTAATATTTACAAATTTTTCAAAGTAAGCAAGTGGTTATATAATATTCGATTGGTCGGGGAATATTCGTTTTAACATGGAATATTCAGACGGCAACACAATCATTGGTGGACCCCTAATGTAAGTATTGTCGTAGTTAGAAAGCGACATAATTATCTTTTATAAAAATAACGGCGAAAGTTTTATTGTTAAACCTGTTGAACTACCGGGTAGTAAAAGTATAGTAATACGTGTGGTCAGACAAGTAGTAGCATACAGGATTGATTATTGATGCTTACGTGAGAAGTCACTCAGTTATACTCAATTATTGCTACAGTAATTGCTGCATCATATCTCTCATATTATTGATTTAGTTATTGTCATGATATCATCTGCATAATATGTTATATTATTAAATCAGTAATTGAGATGACAGAGTTATTTATATTATTAAATTACAATATTTACAATGTCTAGAAGTTCTGTCAAGGAGAGGTTTGGTCATCTAATTGCGCGCCAATAAGGAGAAATGTAAGACCCCGAATTTTATGAAATAAAAGTATTCAATTTTTTATAATTACTATTCATGAGTTACTATTCATGAGTTACTATTCATGAGTTACTATTCACGAGTTACTATTCATGAGTTACTATTCACGAGTTACTATTCATGAGTTACTATTCACGAAAGTTACTATTCATTTAGTACTATTCATGAAGCATGATAATTTTTTTCAGAAGAAGGCATTACTCAATAATTGTTCAATATTATATTTTATTGATTCAATAATTGCTACGTTGATATTTTATATTATTGTTGTTTCAATAATTATCACAAGACAAGATTTTCCATTATCGAGACAATAATTCATATTATCTGAATAATATTATTGGATAACATTATTGGCAATGTCTAGAAAGTTCGTCTAAGAAGAGGTTTGGTCACCTAATCACTTGGCCAAGAAGGAGAAATTTTTATTGGAAAGCCCCCGCTTTCTGAGAACCGCACTGATTTGTCAATATTGTGATTATGTAATATTATTTGTGAATAATTAATTATTGATTTTTATGATGAGAAAAATATTTATTTTATGTGGATATAGATGGAGAAAAATTTTAAAGTGACAATTGTTGAAAATTAATATTTTATCTTTTACGATAAAATAATTCATTTAAATATATTATTTTAATAATATATTAATGGTGATATTTTTACAAATTGAATGTGGAATATATGAGTATATGAGGAGGAAGAATATTTTTGTTACAATAAATGTTTAAAACATGTTAAACATGTTCATGGACCCCATTTCTTCGACCTGAAATTTGATTATAATCGTAAAATAAATACATTTGTGGATTTTTGGCCAATTTACATTTGGAATTTGGAAAACTTTCTTTCGCAAAGTTGTAGAGAATTGAATTTCCTATAAAATTGCGAGATTCAAATTTTCTCGATAAAAAGATATTTATTATGAATTATTGAAGTTCAAGTTCAAATAATTGATTTTTGAAAGTTTTAATTAATTTTAATAACAAAAACATTTTTTTTTTTTTTGTCATTATTAGTGGCTGAATTCAGATGGTCGGATGGTCGAGTGGGCTTAGGAATTTAATATATATTATATTAATATTTTATTAAATTTTTCGCTTTTGGTGTTCTAAGCATTTTCCTATAAATAGGGTGCTTAGGTTAGAATTGAAAATCACACTGTAAATCAAGTTTTCTCTCTATATTATCGAGCGTATTCTTGTGAGTATTTTGAGTATACTTTGAGTATTTCTATACGGTGCAAGTTCGTTCAGCGTTATTTCAGTCAGAAGTACTGCTCTTTTGAGGTAAGGGATAGTAAGAGATTTTAAGGGTTGTTATGATTTTAAATTTCATAATTTTTCTGACCTTCAGAAAATTCTGGAAAAATTTGAAATGATATTTTGATGAGTTTTATTGATTGTGTCCAAAAATGGTGATTTTTGGATGTATAGATTAGGAGTTATGGATTTTATGAGAAAAGGCTATTTTAAAAGTAACTATTTATAACTCCTTGTGGTTAACTCCAAAATTGATGAAATTTTTATTGGGAGTACATCTATATAATATCAGTATACCGTATTAATTTCAGAATTTTTGGATAAAAGTATAATTTATGATAAATGTTTAAATATTCGGTGGTTTTGGCCATATGAAAAATAGTAAATGAATTTTTAAATTTTGAGAAAATATATGTTCAATATGGGACTATGTTATGCTAAATCCCAGAAAAGAAATATTTTTGGGACTGATTTGGTATTTTTCATGAAAATGTTCTAGTTATGAGTAAATGAATTAAATATGTTATGTGAAGTAAGAAAATTAGAAAATATGATTTTATGGTTTGAGAATCATATATGAGGTATATGCAGATTTTGATGAGGGTTTTGGTTATTGGTGATGAAATTTTATGAGTTTGGCATTTTATGATGATTAAATGCATTAATTAGTAAAGGGTAAACAATTTAAATAAATTGTTTATAAGTTTTAGAAATGATTAAAATATTATTGTAATATTAATAATATTAGATTATGAGATTTCTAAGTGATTTATAACATTTGGATTAAGGTGTTATAAATATGGATATGAATTTTATTATGAAACTTTATCTTTTAGGTCGTCGAGGTTACTTTATGCACGATACGGACTTATGTATGAATACGGGGTACTATTCACTTAAAAATTGGGTTCTTTTTCTAACCAAATTATAGTTGATTTATGAATATTACTCTTGAGATTAAATCTAGATGTTTTGATTATATTGATTTTATTATCATATATAACATTTTATAAACCTAATGATGATATTCTCTTTCACTTGAGTGTAAAGATGGGTAGATTATTGGTATGATCATGACTAGGGTTCTCTTTGGCGAAGAGGGAAAAAGTTGAATTGTGATTTGGTATGATCATGACCATCAATTTACAATTGAATATTTTAACTTAAGTGCAAAGGTGAATTGATCAACATGGTTATAATTATTGTTATATAACTTCGAAATGATTATGTATTTCTTTGATATATGAATATCTTTGGCTCGTAATGCAAAGATGACTGTTGTTGAATATCTTTAGCTTTGTGAGTGCAAAGATGAATTATTGATGAATATCTTTGCACATGTAGTGCAAAGATGAATTATTGATGAATATCTTTGGCTCGTAATGCAAAGATGACTGTTGTTGAATATCTTTGCTTTGTAGTGCAAAGATGAATTATTGATGAATATCTTTGGCTCGTAATTCAAAGATGACTGTTGTTGAATATCTTTGCTTTGTAGTGCAAAGATGAATTATTGATGAATATCTTTGGCTCGTAATGCAAAGATGACCATTGTTATTGAATATCTTTAGCTTTCGTAGTGTAAAGATGAAGCTGTTGATGAATATCTTTGACCCGTGGTGAAAAGATGAATTTATTAGTATGATTATGAGCAGGGAAGCGTGATTTGGTATAACCATGATATTTGATGTTTCAGGTAAAGACAGGTGATGAAAATTATCTTCGTCCTGGATGAGAAGAGGAATTTAGAATCACAATTATGATTATGAGTTTTTCATATGATTGTGGAAAGGAACTGTTGATTGATGTTATAGGGATAAAACATTTTTGGTGGACTTTTAACGTGGAGAAGACAATAGACTTTATAGTCTATTTGACTCTTTTAATGGATTGCTCGTTCCGCTGCAACTATGGTTGAAAAGTTTTATCATCTACCATATGTTCTAAATCTCTGATTTATTACTGATGAAGACTATTGATAGTTTATTTATCTTTAGTCATAATATTCTTTATCGAGCTAGTTGTGCTCACCCTTTTGTTTCACAATTCCTTTCGTGTAATAAAAGTGTAATTTGGGTTGGCGGAGATAACAAGGAATGTAAGCGGTGGTCTATAGTTGTTGAGGTTCTCCCCTTAAAGAGGTGAGGCGAACTGACTTTGGAAGGGTGTTTTGTCACTATCATACAAGATGTCTAATGACATACAAACTCGTGTTATCATAAGACATGGTTGTGCTCATCCACTTCTTTGAGTATATTTACGAGCACTACCTATATGATCTTGGTGTTTGTTTGAAGTATAATTCTCAATTTGAGACAGTGGAGATAATGATAAATCAAGAGAAGACTCGCCATTGGGAAGAATATGATAGTAATCTTCTCATTTTTCTTTGGGGTCTATTGGGTCAACCAAGGATAATTCTGTGGCCATATGATATCTACCATAACCTAAAAGCATGGCCTCCCATGTACGAAGGTTTCCTTGAGCACTTCCCAAAGATTCTAATTTCTAAAAGCAGGTTTTTGGTGTACCTTTATGTAAGGTGTCATGGTGACGTGATATCCAAGTTGGTGTCCAGAGTTACATTTGGTATATATTGGTATCAAAACTCACAAAATATGTGTTGTTGTATTTTGCACGACAATTGTTGTAATAAAGTTGTAGTTGTTTTTCGTACCATATATTTGGCGACTCAGAATGGGTTGGATGGAATGGACCTATTTTGGGGTCGTTACAAGAAATCCTTATCGGAAAGCCCCCTCTTTCCTTGGAACGACTTGGTTGTTAAATATTGTGAGTTATAATATTAATGATGAATAATTTCTTGTTGATTAAAGATGAAATTGATAGTTCCATTGTGTTGGAATTATTAGTGTTAGTTGAACTCGACATTTATTTCGATAATAGTTGATGTCTGGAGGTTTGTTGACCAATCGGGTAATTAACCGGATAAATGACAATTAATTGCTATTAATTCACATAATTATAACTATTTGTTCACATGTGTGTACTATTGATTCACATTCTTGTACTATTAGGGGAGTTGTTGCAAGACTGATAATACTTGCAATGACTAAGTTAAAAATGGAGGTATAGATGGAGGTACTATCTTTGTAATTCGTATTTTCACATGATTATAACTATTAATTCACATGATTGAACTATCGATTCACATTATTTACTATTAGGGGAGGTGGTGCAAGTTTGATAATACTTTGCAAGACTAAATTAAAAATGAAAAAAAGTCAAGGTATCAGATTTGTAATATTTTGAGCCTCAAAACGTGTAATTATCGAAACTATATTTTCCTATAAATAGAAGCTCATTCTTCCTTCATTTCTCACCAATTCATTAAAGCTTTAGAGCAATTATTATAGAGAGAAATTATAGAGAGAAAGAAGAAAAGAAGTCTGATACCTCACAATTCCAGTATCGAGTCTTTTTCTAAGGTAAGGGGTATTATTCTTTCGTATTCATGAAGAGAATTATTTTCTTTCACTACTCATAAGAGTTGTTATTCCATTCTTTATTATTATGTTGGAATAACCTGTCTATGCGAAGTACCGCATAAATGGTGAAATTCTTCTGTTATTCCATTTTTTTATTATTCTGTTGGAATAACATGTCTGTGCGGTCTATCGCATGCCTGGTGAATTTTGTTGTTATTCCAATCTTTATTATTCCGTTGGAATATCCTATCTGTACGGATTACGCATGACCTAGTTCCATTATTTATTATTCTGTTGGAATATCCTGTCTGTGCTGTTTACGCATGACCGGTTCCATTCTTTATTATACATTTGGAATATCACATGCATGGTTTACATTTACGATGATCAGTTCCATTCTTTATTATTCTATTGAAATATCCTGTCTGTGCAGTTTACGCATGATCTGGTTCCATTCTTTATTATTCTATTGGAATATCCTATCTATGTGGATTACGCAACCCTGGTGAATTCTTCTGTTATTCCATTCTTTATTATTCTCGTTGAATAACTGCCTATGTGGATTATCTGATGCGTGGTGAATGATCCTTCGTATTCATTCCTTATTAAATTGTGGAAATAATTTGTCTACGTGGATTACTGCATGACTGGCGAAAATCCATTTGCAGTTTCATATATTCTATTATATTTAGTTGGTTAAAGTTTTGGCTTCTATACTTCATGAAATTAGTAGAATATCCTGGATATTTGTGCTTCATCCAGTATCTTTTCATGGAAATATTCTTCTGAGCATTCTTGAATTTTACTCCACAAAGAAATATCATGTTGACAATTTGGACATTATTGATTTCTGGATAAACTAAAATTTTAAATCTTTAAAATTTATCCTCGAACTTGTTTTATTGAATTATTATGTCATTATCATCATCCTCATGCTTATATTGTGATGAAAGTTATCTTTGGCTTACGTGCATAGATGGACTTGGTATGATTATGACCAGGGATTATTCGGTATAATCATGATCTGTAATGTTATAAATGATGTGGTAAAAGTCCTCAGTGGCATGTACTGCATTGATGGATAGTTTTTGGTATGATTGTGATTAGGGATTATTCGGTATAGTCATGACCATTAATGATTTAATGAATTTCCTTGGCCCGTAGTGCAGGGATGACTCGATGATGTGGTTTATTTATTAAGCTGAGTTTTAGTGATAAAAATTGATGAAAACATTTTAAATCATAGAAGATAGTAGATATCATGCTCTACTTGACTCTTCTAATGGATTGCTTATTCCGCTGCAGTTAAACTTGATGTCTATTGTATTTTATCTGTTTAACATTGTTGAAGACTAATGATAATTTATTCTGCATTATCTTAGTCATAATATTTCTTACTGGGCTAGTTGAGCTCACCCTTTTGCTTTCATTGTTCTCTTCAGGAAATGGGAACGTAGCCGGGACTATTCGGGGAACGGAGTGATGGTCCGAGATGGTGTATTAGTAGTCCTCACTATTCTATAAAATAGTATGACAATAAATGTAATGAGGACTCTACTTGAGAGTGGATATTGTCTAGAAGGCAACCTTCATGTTTAAACTCTCAGCTATGTTTTGTCGTATATTACACGACGGTTGTATAATTAAGTTTGTATTTGTATTATGTACCATGTATTTGGCGACTCAAGATGGGTGATGTATACCTATTTTGGGGGCGTCACAGTTGGTATCAGTGCTTAGGCATATGATCCCTGGCTGAGATGTGAGATAAGAACTAGGAGGGGAGAGACGGGGAATTTCTTCGCTAGTATAACCTACCTAAATTTTTTTGGTATTTAATTGGTCGGTCAAAGTATAGGGATAATATGTGATATGTTAATTAACCCTTGTTTTGTGGCAGTATTTGAAAATGGCATCCGAAAATGTTAAGATAAGCATTGAAGCACAAGAGACTGTTGAGTCACCACAGATTAATACCCAGGATAATGTGCAACAGGAGGACAATAATCGTCATGTAAACAACAACGATCAAATGATGAACGATGAGATGTTCATAAGTTTTATGCAATTCATGCAATATCAGGCGAGGGCTGCTCCTGTCCAAAATGCAGGTGGAAACACTGACAACTCTCGAACGGTCACCGTTAAGCAGTTCAAGGTGCTGGGACCACCAGAGTTTTTTGGAGAGCCAAAATAACTTAAGGCGAAGACGTGGATAAAGCAGATCAACAAGATATTTGATGTCTTGGGATGCTCCAAGGAGCAAAAGGTTCCCTTTGCCACCTTCATGTTGCGAGTAGAGGCAGATTACTGGTGGTAATCTGTAAAGCATACTCAACCTGCCACACTCAAAATGTCTTGGGAGAAGTTCCAAGAGCTGTTCAAGGACAAGTACTTTCCTAAAAGTATTCGTCACATGAAGGAGGTAGAGTTCATCAAGCTTGAGCAAAACAATATGATCGTGGCACAGTATGAAGCTAAGTTTGCCGAGTTGTCTCAGTTTACATCCCACTTGGTTGATAATGAGGAGAGAATGACGCGGATGTTTCTAAGAGGTTTGAAACTCGAGATACGTCAATACCTTATCTCTCATAAACTGTGTTTGTATTCAGATGTTGTGAATAAGGCTCAGTTATTAGAGCGCGATAATGAGTCAACCCAACCAAGAGAGATCAGCCGACAAGTCGATAATACCAGTGGTAGTAGTCATCGAAGCGGTGACAACAAACATGGAAGGAATCAACATGCCAGAAATGGTAATCACTTCGGTGGTAATCATGGCCATGACAATAAGAGTGAACATTTCAAGAAGAGGAGATTCAATAATGATGGAAAGAAGTCAGCACCAGCACCTGTTGTTAAGGAAGGAGAACGACTACCGGTTGTATGTTACAAATGTGGAGGGGAAGGACACATAAGTCCAAACTGCACGATGCAGTCCAAAGCATGTTACAATTGTGGAAAAGAAGGTCACCTAGCCCAATTTTTCATGCACCAAAGTCAAGTCCAGCTGGGATGGAGGCATCCAAGGGTGTCCCAAACAAGGCAAACCTGGTAGTTCAAGGGAGAGCATTTGTTTTAACCTCCCAAAAAGAGAGGAATCCGAACGAGGTGATCACGGGTAAGCTAATCATAAACTCTAGTGAAGTTTATACTTTATTTGATATCAGTTCTACCCATTCCTTTATTTCTCTTACTTGCGCTCAACGTTTAAATTTGACTCCGAAGAAATTAGACTTTGACATATCTGTTGAAACTCTGTTGGTAGAAACCTTCATTACATCCACGATTTATAAGTCTTGTTTGATTCAAATCGGTAACCGCATGTTACCTGTCGATCTTATTTCCTTTAAAATACTTGCATTTGATGTGATTTTAGGGATTTATTGTTTAACTACTCATCATGCTAAAATTAATTATTTTTGTAAGGTTGTTAGCTTTCATATTCCTAACCAACCTATTATACGAATTCAAGTAACCAAACCATTAAAGTCAATCACTGTCATATCAAGTCATAAAGCTATTCGTTTATTGAAAAATGAATGTCAAGCTTTCTTAGCCCATATCACGGATTTAATTAAAAATACGTCAGATTTGAATGATATATCTATTGTTAATAAATTTCCTGACGTATTCCCTGAAGAACTTCCTGACCTACTCCCGGAGCGTGAAATTATATTTTGTATCGACCTTGAATCTGGTACAAAACCCATTTCCAAAGCCCCATATCGAATGGCTCCTATTGAACTTCAGGAGTTAAAAACCCAACTACAGGAATTGTTAGACATCGGTTTCATTCATCCTAGTACGTCTCCTTGGGGTGCTCCTATTCTATTCGTGAAGAAGAAAGATGAAAGTATGCGACTTTGTATTGATTATCGGGAGTTAAATCATGTCACCATAAAAAATAGGTACCCGTTGCCTTGCATTGAAGACCTGTTTAACCAGTTGCAAGGAGCCAAATTCTTTTCAAATAATGATCTTCATTCCGGATATCATCAGTTGTAGATTAAAACTGATGACATTCCAAAGACTGCTTTCAGAACTCGGTATGGGCATTATGAATTCCTTGTCATGTCTTTTGGATTGACTAATGCTCCTGCTGCCTTTATGGACATGATGAATCGAGTATTTAAGGAATATTTGGATCACTTTGTGGTTGTCTTTATTGATGACATCCTCATATACTCCAAAATCCGTGAAGACCATGAGCAACACTTGAGGCTGATCCTTTAAAAGCTTCGTGAAAACAAGATTTATGCCAAGTTGAAGAAATGTGAGTTCTGGCTTGAGGAAGTTGCATTCCTTGGGCACGTGATATCAAATCATGGAATATTTGTTGACCCGGCAAAGATTGAAGCAATTCAAAGCTGGGACCAACCAAAGTCAGTGACCGAAGTACGTACCTTTCTCGGCTTAGCTGGTTATTATCGGAGATTTGTGGAAGGATTTTCTTGAATCACTACTCCATTAACTCAGCTGACTCGAAAAGATACAAAGTTTGGTTGGAGCGAGGAATGTGAGAAGAGTTTTCAAGAACTCAAGAGAAGACTCATTTCAGCATCTGTTTTGACAATACCATCTCGCTCGGAGGGATTTGTCATCTACAGTGATGCTTCAGGCAAAGGGTTAGGATGTGTTCTCATGCAACATGGTTAAGTCATAGCCTATGCCTCACGACAACTCAAAGAATATGAGAGGAATTATCCTACTCATGATCTAGAGTTGGCAGCAGTCATTTTTGCGCTTAAGATTTGGACGCATTACCTATATGGAGAGAAGGTGGAGATCTATACGGATCATAAAATCCTCAAATATTTCTTCACTCAAAAGGAACTCAACATGCGGCAACGACGATGGCTTGAGTTGTTGAAAGATTATGATCATACCATCCAATACCATCCTGGAAAAGCGAACGTAGTAGCTAACACGTTGAGTAGAAGATCATATACGGGTACGAGTGCAATATTGTCAACGAAAAGACCCATTTTGTATGACTTACGAAGGATGGAGTTAGAGTTAAAGATTCTAGGGACCCATGTGATGATGGTGAATATACGAGTAGAACCGACTTTAATCGATAAAGTTAAAGCTGCTCAAACTACAAACCTGGAGCTGATGCGTATGAAGAAGAAAGTGCAAGTAGGTGCTATTCTGGAAGCAAGAATCGATGAATAAGGAATACTTCGAGTCAACTCCAAACTGAGTGTTCCTAACGATTCTGACTTGAAGTATAAAATCATGATGGAGGCTCATAACACACCGTTTGTAATTCAATCTGGGAGTACCAAAATGTATCATGATATTCGACATACATTTTGGTGGAGAAATATGAAAAGAGAGATAGCGGGGTTTATCTCAAGGTGTCTAACTTGTCAATGAGTCAAGGCGGAGCATCAAGTGCCAAAAGGTCCATTGCAACCACTTGAAATTCCAGAATGGAAGTGGGAGCACATTACCATGGATTTCGTTACTGGTCTCCCCAAGGTTTCTCAAGGCATAGATGCGATTTGGGTCATTGTTGATAGATTGACCAAGTCTGCTCATTTCTTACCGATACGAGAAACTTATACAGTTGAACATCTTGCTAGTATATACATAAACGAGATTGTAAGATTGCATGGTATGCCAGTATCCATAGTTTCTGATCGAGGCCCAAGATTCACTTCAAGATTTTGGATTAGTTTGTAAAAAGCTATGGGCACGAATTTACGATTTAGTTCGGCATATCATCCTCAAACGGATGGGCTGTCGGAAAGGACTATTCAAACTCTTGAAGATTTATTAAGACTCTGTGTCCTTGACTTCAAGGAAAGTTGGGACAAGTTCTTACGATTGGTGGAGTTTTCCTATAATAATGTTATCAAGTAAGTATTGGCATAACTCCATTTGGGGCATTGTATGGAAGAAAGTGTCGTTCTCCAGTATGCTGGGATGAGGTGGGTGAAGCAACATTGTTGGGACCAGATTTGGTACGTATGAATACAAAAAAGATTCAAACGATCCGACAACGTATAAAAACCTCACAAGATCGACAAAAGAGTTATGCTGATCTTCATCGAAAGGACGTGGAATTCAATATTGGAGATCATGTGTTGTTACGTGTTGCTCCATGGAAAGGAGTTACGAGATTTGGAAAGAGAGGAAAGCTCAATCCTCGATTCATTGGCCCATTTTTAATCCTCGATCGAGTAGGAACTGTGGCCTATAGACTCGCCTTACCGCCAAGTATGTCTCATTTTCATAACGTTTTTCACATATCTATGTTACGTAAATATGTGAAAGACCCGAACCACATTATTGAATTAGAACCAGACAAGATAGATGAAGATTTAACATATGAAGAGGTACCTATTAAAATCTTGGATAAGAAGGATCATATTCTCCGCTCTAAAGTTATACCTCAAGTCAAAGTTTTGTGGAGAAACCACGGTGTTGAGGAAATGACCTGGGAGTTAGAATCTGAAATAAAATCAAGGTATCCTCACCTCTTCGACATACCAGGTACGCACCCTAATTTCGAGGATGAAATTTCATAAGAAGGGGAGGTTGTAAGACCCCAACTTTTATAAATAAAGATTAATTTCTCTCGAAATATATTTTTTAACATTATAGTGTGGATATAATATAATGTTATAGTTGTGGGTAATATTTACAAATTTTGCAAAATAAGCAAGTGGTTATATAATATTCGATTGGTTGGGGAATATTCGTACAATGGCACAATCATTGGTGGACCCCACAACAGAAGTATTGTCGTAGTTAGAAAATGATATAATTATCTTTTTATAAAAATAACTACGGAAGTTTTATCATTAAACCGTTGAACTACCCTAGTAGTAAAAGTACAGTAATACGCGTGGTTGCATAGTAGCACACGATATTGATTATCGATGCTTACGTGAGAAGTCACTCAGTTATACTCAATTATTGATGCAGTAATTATTGCATTATATCTCTCATATTATTGATTCAGTTATTATCACAGTATCATCTGCATAATATGTTATATTATTAAATCAATAATTGAGACGACAAAGTTATTCATATTATTAAATTACAATATTTACAATGTCTAGAAGTTCTGTCAAGGAGAGGTTTGGTCATCTAATTGTGCGCCAATAATGAGAAATCCTTATCGGAAAGCGCCCTCTTTCCTAGGAACGACCTGGTTGTTAAATATTGTGAGTTATAATATTAATGATGAATAAGTTCGTGTTGATTAAAGATGAAATTGATAGTTCCATTGTGTTAGAATTATTAGTTTTAGTGGAAATCGACATTTATTTCGATAATAATTGATGTCTAGAGGTTTGTTGACCAATCGGGTAATTAACCGGATAAATGAGCAATTAATTGCTATTAATTCGTATGATTATAACTATTTGTTCACATGTGTGCACTATTGATTCACATTCTTGTACTATTAGGGGAGTTGGTGCAAGATTGATAATACTTGCATGACTAAGTTAAAAATGGAGGTATAGATGGAGGTACTATACTGTAATTCGTATTTTCACATGATTATAACTATTAATTCACATGATTGAACTATTGATTCACATTATTTACTATTAGGGGAGGTGGTACAAGTTTGATAATACTTGCAGGACTAAATTAAAAATGAAAGAAAAGTTGAAGGTATTGTACTGTAATATTTTGAGCCCCAAAACGTGCAATTATCGAAACTATATTTTCCTATAAATAGAAGCTCATTCTTCCTTCGTTTCTCACTAATTCACTAAAGCTTTATAGCAATTATTATAGAAAGAAATTATAGAGAAAAAGAAAAATAGAAGTCTGCTACCTCACTATTCCAGTATCCAATCTTCTTCTAAGGTAAGGGGTATTATTCTTTCATATTCATGAAGAGAATTATTTTCTTTCAATACTCGTAAGAGTTGTTATTCCATTCTTTATTATTATGTTGGAATAACCTGTCTATGCAAAGTACCGCATACATGGTGAAATTCTTCTGTTATTCCATTCTTTATTATTCTGTTGGAATAACATGTCTGTGCGGTCTATCACATCCCAGGTGAATTCTGTTGTTATTTCATTCTTTATTATTCTGTTGGAATATCCTATCTGTGCGGATTACGCATGACATGGTTCCATTCTTTTTTATTCTATTGGAATATCCTATATGTGCGGTTTATGCATGACCTAGTTCCATTCTATATTATTCTATTGGAATATCCTGTCTGTACGGTTTACACATGACCTGGTTCCATTCTTTATTATTCTGTTAGAATATCCTGTCTGTGCGGATTACGCATACCTGGTGAATTCTTCTGTTATTTCATTCTTTATTATTCTGTTGGAATAACCTGTCTATGTGGATTACCGCATGCATGGTGAATGATCCTTCGTATTAATTCCTTATTAAATTATGGAAATGATCTGTCTACGTGGATTACCACATGGCAGGCGAAAATCCATTTGCAGTTTCATATATTCTATTATACTCAATTGGTTAAAGTTTTGGCTTCTATACTCCATGAAATTAGTAGAATATCATGGATATTTGCGCTTCATCCAGTATCTTTTCATGGAAATATTCTTCTGAGCATTCTTGAATTTTACTCCACAAAGAAATATCATGTTGACAATTTGGACATTATTGATTTCAGGATAAACTAAAATTTTAAATCTTTAAAATTTATCATCGAACTTGTTTTATTGAATTATTATGTTATTGTCATCATCCTCATGCTTATATTGTTATGAAAGTTATCTTTGACTTACGTGCATAGATGGACTTGGTATGATTATGACCAGGTATTATTCGGTATAATCATGACCTGTAATGTTATAAATGATGTGGTAAAAGTCCTCAGTGGCCTGTAGTGCATTGATGGACAGTTTTTGGTATGATTGTGACCAGGGATTATTCGGTATAGTCATGACCATTGATGATTTAATAAACATCCTTGGCCCGTAGTGCAGGGATGACTCGATGATGTGGTTTATTTATTAAGTTGAGTTTTAGCGATAAAAATTGATGAAAACATTTTAAATCATAAAAGATAGTAGATATCATGCTCTACTTGACTCTTCTAATGGATTACTTATTCCCCTGTAGTTAAACTTGATGTCTATTGTATTTTATCAGTTTAACATTGTTGAAGACTAATGATAATTTATTCTGCATTATCTTAGTCATAATATTTCTTACTGGGCTAGTTGAGCTCACCCTTTTGCTTTCATTGTTCTCTCCAGGAAATGAGAACGTAGCCGGGACTAGTCGGGGAATGGAGTGATGGTCCGAGATGGTGTATTAGTAGTCCTCGCTATTCTATAAAATAGTGTGACAATAAATGTAATGAGGACTCTATTTGAGAGTGCATATTGTCTAGAAAGCAACATTCCTGTTTAAACTCTCAGCTATGTTTTGTCGTATATTACACGACGATTGTATAATTAAGTTTGTATTTGTATTCTGTATCATGCATTTGGCGACTCAAGATGGGTGATGTATACCTATTTTAGGGGTGTCGCAGCATTGATGTTTTGTAAAAGAGGTTTTTCAAACCCTTATGCTCAATAGTAATTGAGGCCTTCTTATACTTCCATTTTATTAAGTGTTCGGCTTAATTACTTTTATTTTCGAGATGCGAAACATCTTGGAGAAAATAAGATACATAGCAATGCCAAATTCCTCATGGGCATGATAGCCATCTAAGGAAATTCGAACACCGAAAATAATGTACAAGCTATTTACAACCGAAAATGTCCATCACAGGAACCGAACCTAGATTCGAAATCTAAATCGAATCTATATATAAAAGCTATATATATATATATATATATATATATATATATATATATATATATATACATATCACAACCACCACGGTTTAACTTCATGGAGGACCTGGAAATGTAAATACATAAAAGCAGTAAATATATATATAGAGACACGATCAAGCACCAGGAAGCACTTCCATGGGGGATCGGAAATGTAAATAAAGCAATAAAGACGATCAACCGCCACGAAGTAAACTCTAGGCGGGATGAACTGTAAATAAAGCAGTAAAAAGCCATGAAGTAAACTCCAGACCTGACATAAATGTATATATATATATATATATATATATATATAAGCAGTAAACGCACCGGATATAAAATCCAAGCTCATCGAACAAAGTCCGACAACAGTTTTTATATATGTATAAGCAAATAAATGCTCCGGACGTGAGTCCAGGCTCAATTGAGGCATAACTCGATAATTTTAGTCCATATATATAAATATATATATACAAAAGAAAATGAAAAGCCACAGACCGATGTCCGGGAATACACACGCAACACGACTCTCAATGTGAAGAAAAGTGTGTGCACAGTAGAAGAGAAAGGCTTTAAGATGTGTAAGAAGGATTACATTGGACTACCAAAGAAGACTTCTATAGCTTTAAATGGATGAACACTCGGCTCCCTCAGGTAAAAATATGACAGTATATAAGCTCACAAATGTTTAAAATGAGAAATCACTCAGTTTATAGTGTGTACAGAGCAAATTGGATAGGGCTTCCTCGCCATTTTCTCTTACAAAATGGCCATCCCAAGCCCTTTATTTATAGAGGGGGAGTAGAGGTGTACCAATGGCCGTGCATGATTGCACCGCAGACTTCAAGGGTGGCCCAAGCTCTCACAGGTCCCGCAAGTCTCAAGAAATGCGTGCATGTGTGCAATGTGATGTCTGGTCAAACTTTCAAAACTTCAATTCGGGCCTCCGATTGAGGTGTATAATGTAAGACCCCAACTTATTATAAATGAAATTGAATTTCCTCTATTTATTATTTTGAAATAGTAAGGGTTAATTTGATTAATGTGGTTAGATATGGGTAAAAGGCGCAAATATCTTAAATAAACAAGTGGTTATAAAATATTCATTGTTGTCAGAGAATATTCGTTTGTTCGTGGAGTATTCTTACTGTTGGGGAATATTCGAACGACGGCGCAACCTTGTGTGGGCCCCATAACGGAAAGCGATTGGATTTAGAAAATGACAAGTATAAGTTTTTTATAAATAATGGCGTAGTTGTTACCATTTACACTATTGGAATATCCGGTGGTTAAAACACAGTAATACGCGGTGTTGCACAGTAGCATACAGTATTGCACCAATTATTGATTCTTACGTAATAAGGCACTACTCAATAATTGTTACAGTAATTACTGTTCAATATTTTATTGATTCAATAATTGCTACGTTTCAATAATTGTCACTGCACAGTATTTCCCATTATCAGATCAATAATTCATATTATTTGAATAATATTATTAGATAGCATTATTGGCAATGTATAAGGAAATTCTGTCTAAGGAGAGGTTTGGTCACCTAATTGCGCGCCAGTAAGGAGAAATCCTTATCGGAAAGCCCCCTATTTCCTAGGAACGACCTGGTTGTCATTATTGTGATTCTGTAATATTATTTGTGAATATTTATTTATTTATTTATATGATAAGGAAAATATTTATTTATGTGGATATAAATGGAGGAATTTTTTAAAAAGTGACAATTGTTGAAAATTGATATTTTATCTTTTCTGATAAAATAATTCATTTAAATATATTATTATATTTTAATAATATAATAATGGTGATATTTTTACAATGAATGTGCGATATATGAATAAATGAGGAGGAAGAGTATTTTTGTTATAATAAATGTTAAAAACATGTTAAACATGTTGGTGGACCCCATTTCTTGACTGAAATTTGATTATAGCCTGCAAAATTGTCCGTATATGGATTTCGGTCAATTTTTGCTTGGAATTTGGAAAAACTTAAACTTACAAAGCGGTAGAGAATTGATTTTCCTATGGAATGGACATACGATTCAAATTTTTCTGATAAAAGGGATATTTATTATGAATTATTAAAGTTCTGAAATAATTGATTTTTGAAGTTTTAAATTTTTTTTAAGAAAAATGTTTTTTTTTTCATTTTGGTGGCCCCACAAGTGTTGTAAACATGCTGAAATCGGATTCTCTTGAGGTGGGCATGAATGATTTTTAAAATAAAAATATTTTATTAAATTTTCTACTTTGGTGTTCTAAGCATTTTCCTAGAAATAGGGTGTTTAGGTTAGAATTGAAAATCACACCAGAAACTGAAGTTTTCTCTCTCTATATTATCGAGCGTATTCTTGTGAGTATTTTGATACTTTGAGTGTTGTTATACAAGTTCTCTTTAGCACTATGTTGGTCGTTTTACCGATCAATATATGTGTGAAAGTATACACGTGTCAACAAGCAATACAGAGTAATTCGAGTATCGATCCACAGAGAAAGGATTCTAAATTAAACTATTATGCATTAACTAAATCACTATTTTTATATGCTTAAACGAATGCTTATGAAAGTTAATTACTCTAAACTCAATTAATAACTAAAAAAAGAATATTAATGTAATAAATCAAATCTGGAAATAGTGGGATCCTAACTTCATTTAATAGTTCATTTAATTACCACCATCATGCAAGATTATTCACGTATCACAGGAAATTAGCCAAAAGCACGAATGTAGACATAACCATTTTTTAATGTATTATGACCTACTTACATAACATCCACATACAATAGACATCATGTAATCATCAATAAAACCAACCTCACTATATTTCTATGTGAAATTGCAGCCATATTGAATTTAAGCACAAGCCCTCATATAACTTATATGGTGAAACAGTATATGTCTATCTGATTCACGAAATATAAAGCTAAGCAAAACAGCCCCATATACGAATGCTATCATGATTACAACCATACTCACATGTTATTTTTCAACTCTATACAAGCACATAAAATGAATGGTGATCAATTATTCATGCATTCAAATAAATTATAATAGAAATTCCTCACGATACACAAATAGTCCAGCAATCAAGCAATCGATTAGACTAAATATTAAACTCTGTTAGAATCCCATAATTGAGTTTAGTTCATCGCTGAACCAAAAGCCATTATGGGATTATAGCAACACATGATAAATAAATAACAATTAAAAGAGAGAAGATAGAATTGATCAAACCCAATTGCTGATTACAATCCAAACATAACGTTCAAATCCTCACTAATATCCAGCAACATAAAAGTAGTTCATTCACAATGATTGAATTCCCAAAGATGAAGTAGAAAATATTAAGTCTAAACTTGGCTCCACATTGAAATTTGCTTAAAGCGTAAAACCCTAGTTCTATATTATGAAAAACATGTAAAAACTAAAGATAGATACGACTGGTGCCAACCATAATCATTTTTATCAACTAAAACACTTCAATTTTAAAAATTAAAATAAAGTCAATAGTTTCGGTCAACTACGCACGCACGTACAAGACGCGGTCCCTTTGTAATCATAGCTTGGTAGTGCCATGAAAGTGCAAAGTCGATTATGTCTCGTGATGGGTGGTGGCGCTTAGTTTTAGCTTATATATCATGCATTGTAGCTGGCTCCTCGTAATCTGCATTATGTGCTCTGCTGCTGCTACTGCTTCTTGTTCAACTGTTGATCCTTCTTCCTTCACCAATGCTTAGTTGCTTATCTCCACTTGTTCATTGCGTCTTGCTTCCATTAGCTTCATTTCCACCAACCAACGCTGAGCTATGCCATTTCCTGCATTTTCACACCAAAGGAGTTCTCAGTACATGCAATACAAAATATCATAAAATGTAACTAAAAATGTACAAAAATATACTTGAGATGAGCGTAGTTCTCATGAATTGATATCCAATAAGTAGGTATAAAACCCACTTATCACACTATATCCGGTATTCTAGTCAAAAGTACTGTCCTTTTGAGGTAAGGGATGTTATTTTTTTAAATGATATTATTTCTTTCAATATCATTATACTGGAATATTGGTAAGATTTTTTATGTGAAATTCTTGTCTTTTAGTGTTGGGGTTACTAGTCACGCATACGACACTATTCACGTATACGGCACTATTCACGAATAAGGCACTATTCACAAAAAAAAAATTAAATTTTCTCTTCTTTGTCCCAGATGTCTATTTTTGTTACTATCTTTGATTGTATCTATATTTTGATATTCATTCTTGAATTTTACTCCACATAGTATATTATAGGGTGTTTTTGAACATGGATAAATCGAAGTACGAATCCCTCATATTTGTTCTTTTGTCTCACTGGATTCGATTTTTATAAAATATTTTTCATCATCCTTAGTCCTAAATGATGTTATAACTGAATATCTTTGGCCTGTAGTGCAAAGATGAATGATTTTTTGATGAACATCTTTAGCTCGTAGTGCAAAGATGAATAGGTGTTGAGATGAACATGACCAATTGATGAATATCTTTGGCATGTAGTGCAAAGATGAATATTTGATTCAAAATGTATATTGATTGATATTACACGGATAAAATATTGATGATGGACTTTACAATCATAGAAGATAGTAGATTTCATTCTCAACTTAACTCTTCTAAATGAATTGTTATTTCCACTGCGAATATTGATTTAAAACTTGTTATCTATTATATTCTATCAGATTTTTCCCTGTTGAGACTAACGATAATTTGTTCTATATTATCTTAGTCATAATACTCTTTACTGGGCTAGTTGAGCTCACCCTTTTCCTCTTTGTTCCATTTTTCTTCTTAGGAGGCAAGAATGTAGCGAGTACTAGTCGAGGTATGGAATGATGGTTCTAGAAAGTTATTTTAGTGGTCCTCACTATTTTTGTAAAATAGTGTATCAATAATTATAATAAGGACTTATTTGAGTGTGGATATTATCTAGAAGACAATATTTGTATTTAAACTCACAGTTTATATGTTGTCGTATTTTGCACGATAATTGTATTAATAAAGTTATAGTTGTTTCTATACCATGTATTTGGCGACTAAGAATGGGTGATGTATACAAATTTTGGGGGCGTCACATATAAGACCTTTTACGGAGTGCTGTTGTCGAGAGCTACACAAATGACATGGGATTAGAGATTGTAAGAAGTCAGGAAAATGGGACCTTGCCCATGGTCTTCAAGCTTCAGATGCTATCTGGTGTGCTATCATGTGTAGTAGTCACTTGGGATTGCAGTTATTTGGTTCTTATAGGACACTGTTGTGTAGAATGTATGTTGAAATGTGTTGAGATGGCGTGCGTGTAGAATCGAAGTGGCAGAATGATGATTTTTCCCCTCACCGGGGTTATCTCGGTTCAAGGACGTCATGATTGTTGCTCGAGTTATCATTGAGAGATTGAAATGCAAGCAATCTTGGATGTCCTCATGGTTGTCTCTGAGGTGTGCCTGACCTCCCGGGGTTATCTCCGGGTTTGAGACTGAGTGCCTCGGGGTTATCTTCGAGGTTGAAGCTGATTGCAACGGTTAAAAGAGCATCTCTGGGGTTATCTCCGGAATTGCAACTGCACTCCTCAGTGTTATCTCCGAGGTTGAGACTGAAACTCCCGATGTTGTTTCCAGGATTGAATATCTCGGGGTTATCTCCGAGATGGAAAAGGCTTCTCTGGTGGGATTTTTAGAACTGAAACTATTTTGTCCTCCAGGGTTATCTCTGAAAGACGATTTTTCCCTCCTGCAATGTTAGTGTGAGACCCCAAATTTTATAAATAAAGATTTAATTTTTTTGAAATATTTTTTAATATTATGGTGTAGATTTGAGATAATGTTATAGTTGTGGGTAGTATTTATAAATTTTGCAAAGTATGCAAGTTGTTGTATTATATTCGATTGGTCAAGGAATATTATTTTTGTCAGGGAATATTCGTACGACAGCACAATCATTGGTGGACCCCACAACGGAATTATTGTCGAATTGAGAAAACGACAAAAAAAATTTATGAAAATAACGGCGGAAGTTTTACCGTTAAAATTGTTGAACTACTCGGTAGTAAAAATCTGATGTCTGGCATGTGGTTGCATAGTAGCAATACGGTATTGATTATTGATGCTTACGTGAGAAGTCACTTTCGGTTTTGTTCAATTATTGCTATAGTAATTGTTGCATAGTATCTCACGTTATTTGATTCAATTATTATCGATATTTTATATATTATTAAATCAATAATTGAGATGACATGAGTTATTAATATTATTATTTACAATATTAATGATGTCTAGAAGTTCGCCAATGAGAGGTTTGGTCACCTAATGCTTGGCATGATAGGAGAAATCCTTATTGAAAAGCCCCTCTTTCTTGGGAGCGACACAGTCGATTAATATTGTGAATTATAATAATGATGATAAATGTTGTTAAATATATTGAAGTGTCTTTTTATGAAGTGTGAAAGTTTATATATATATATAAATTTTGTTTTATTAGTATTATTAATGTAATAAAAAACGGAAAAGCTTTTTATATAAAATGAATACTTTTATAAAGTTATTTGTTTTATTAGACTATAAATAGAATATATTATATTCTATTATGCATAGTATTTTGCATAGTAAAATCTTTTTTATATAAAGCGAGAATACTTTTATAAAGTTATTTGTTTTATTAGACTATAAATAGAATATAATATATTTTATTATGTATAGTGTTTGCATAGTAAAATCTTTTTATATAAAGCAGAATACTTTTATAAAATTATTTGTTTTATTACACTATACATAGAATATATAATATTCTATTATGCATAATGTTTGCATAGTGCACTATATAGTATTTTGCATAGTAAAATCTTTTTATATAAAACAAAATACTTTTATAAAGTTATTCGCTTTATTAGATTATAAATAGAATATATTATATTTTATTTAAAAGATTTTGTTTTATTAGAATATTTTATTAATCTTTTGCATAGTAAGTCATTATGGACCGTAAAAGTCTAAAAGTAAATCAATCTGGACTAGTTCATGAATTAGTTACTATTCAGTCCATTCTCCTATAAATAGAAGCTCATTCCTTCATTATTTCTTATGAATTCACTGAAACTCTAGAGAGAGAAACAATATAGAGAAAGAAGAAAAGTATAATGCTACTTCACTACTCCTATATTCAGTTTCTTCTAAGGTAAGGGATATTATTTGTTGTACTCGTAAGGGGTATTATTTCTTTCGTATTCATGAAGAGAACTTTTGTTATTCCATTCCTTATTATTACATTGGAATAACTTTGTATATCTGCAATACCGCATACATGGTGAAATTCTTACATTATTCCATTCTTTATTATTACGTTGGAACATCCTCATGCAATGCGTTTTACGCATGACACGGTTCCATTATTTATTATTCGTTGGAATATCACATACATGCGTTACGCATGACTGAATTCCGATTATTTATTATTACATTGAAATATCACATGCGAATTTACGCATGACTGGTTCCGTTATTTATTATTACATTGGAATATCACATGCGTGCGTTTACGCATGACTGGTTCCGATTATTTATTATTATGTTGGAATAACTTTGTCTACGCGATTCTATCGTATGCCTGGTGATTTCTTTTGTTATTCCATTCTTTATTATACGCAGTTGGTTAACGTTTTGGCTTTTATACTCCATGAAATTAGTGGAATATCATTGATATTTACGCTTCATCCAGTATCTTTTTATGGAAATATTCTTCTGAGCATTCTTGAGTTTTACCCCATAAAGCAGTATCATGTTGACAATTTGGACGTTATTGGTTCCTGGATAAATTAATTCTTGAACTTGTTTTTATTGAATTCTTATATCATTGTCATCATCCTCATGTTTATATTATGTTGAAAGTCATCTGTGGCCTGTAGTGCATAGATGGACTTGGTATGATTATGACCAGGGATTATTCGGTATAATCATGACCGTAATGTTACAAATGATGTGATAAAAGTCCTCATTGGCCCGTAGTGCATTGATGGATAGTTGTTGGCATGATCATGACCATTGATGAATACACGAATATCCTTGGCCCGTAGTGCATGGATAAATTGTGGTTGTGATACTAATGAATATCATTGGCCGTAGTGCAGGGATGATGTGGATTATTTATTAAGCTGAGTCTTAGTGATAAAAGTGATGAAAAACCTTTTAAATCATAGAAGATAGTAGGATTTATTCTCTACTTGACTCTTTTAATGGATTGCTTATTCCGCTGCAGTTAAACTTGATGTTGGCTCGAGCTATTAAAGATTACGATCGTACCATTCAATACCATCGTGGAAAAGCGAACGTGGTAGCTGACGCGTTGAGTAGAAGATCGTATGCGTTTACGAGTGCGAATATACGAACCCACGTGAAGATAACGAATATACGAGTAGAATCGACTTTAATCGATAAAGTTAAAATGGTGCAAGCTACATACTCAGACCTGATGAATGTGAAGAAGAAGGTTCAAGAGGATGTTATTCTAGAAGTAAGAATCGATGAAGAGAGGAAATCTCAACCCTCGATTTTATTGGCCCATTTGAAATCCTCGATTAAGTAGGAACTGTGGCTTATAGACTCATTTTACAGCCAAGTATGTTGTGACAACACGAGAATTTAGAAAAAATTTAAAATCATAATTGATTGATTTAAGGTTCACTGTTAGAACCTAGACAGAAAATAAGTGTATGGAATTGGCAGTTCTGTAATGAAATTTTAAGGATTTCAAAATTTTGTGAAAGATTTTAATAATTTATGAGTATATAAATTATTTTATGATTTATGAAGGACGTGTATGTAGACGTAATATGGTAAATATATTAAATTTTATTTGCTATAAGTAAATAAATTTATATAAACAATTTATAAATTGAGAAAATAAAACTATTAATTATTTTCTATATGTAACGTGTGCATGTTTGGTGTAATTGGTAATTGGGAGTTAGTGAATATATTATATATATATATATATGTTTATTACACGGGGAAAATAAAATTGTTAGGATCAATTTGCGTAATGAAGCAAAACAGAGGTGGGTTAAGCATGTAATATTTATAGATACATTACCCAAGAGTATTAGAATAAATTCTTTTACAAAATTAATTTAATAAAGAAAATGTATTATATTTATCTTAATATCTTAACGAAGTAAATAAATTCTTCATTGAATTTATGTTACTAAGGTAAGGATATTATATTATAATATATTGGGTATGTAAATAATTGTATTTGCATAAGGAATTATATGTAACATATTTTTGTAATTATAAAATAAATATGTAATTTAAGTAAGTTATGTTATGTTTTATATAAATTATATATCAAAGATGGGATATTTAAATTATATGATTTCATGAGGTAAAATAGTTTAAGGAGATTTATGTATTAACTTATTTGATTAAGTAATTAAGTTACTAAGGTTGAGTAATTAAACTACTTAACAAAAGTATTAAAAGAATAGTTGAATTAATTATTTAATTATTAAGTCAAATGTAACAATTAAATTATCAAATACTAAAAACCAAGACTGGGCCAAAAAAATGTGGCATGGTCTGTGTAAAGGAAGGAGTAATAAGTAGGTGGAGTAAATTTTTACACTCTTCCCTTATGTGTTACTCCTAAAGTCTAGCCATTATTTTACATGAGTTTGCAAGCAACTTGAAATGCGAGAAAGAAAACAAATAAAAAAAAAAAATTGGGCAAAGGAGGAGTGCACTCGGTCAAGGAGGGAGTAGTATCACATACTAATTAAATTTCTTTGACACCTTGCATATCTTCTAGGATAGGAAAGAGAAAGAGAAAATATTTAGTAGATATGAAAGATTAGAGAGAGAGAGAAAGGAAATCTAGCAAAAACAAAACAAGAGAGAGAAGATGGGAGATTGTGGGAAGATATTGCATATATGTATATATTGTAAGTATACATATTATAGTTCTATAAATACCTCCCTATTCATTCCACATTAAAACTTTTACTTCATTCCTAAAAGCTAAGAAAATAAAATAGAAAGAGAGAGAGAGCGTGAGGGGCTGCTACTGCCATGGGAATAAGAGAGGAGGAAGAGACTATTTTCTTTGCCATCTATGATAATCAAGGAGAAGAATAAAGCCATAAGAATAAGGTATAAAAATCAAACCATAATAAGTTATTTTATGTAATTTATTTTGGTTGGTTGTGATGAAATAATGAAGTTATGTTTCTTGAACTTTAAAAATCTTAGATCTACATGTTATATGGTGTGTTATGTGTAGATCTAGACATTTTAGGTGTTACAAGTTTTATCCAAAGAAAGAAAAGCAAATCAGTTTTTAAAACTAAGAGAAACTAGTGGACTACTGCCCCTATAATGAAGATTTGGTGTTAGTTAGGATGTTCAGAAAATTCTGGGCTTTTGATATGTTGTAGTACACTGAATAAGCTTTCTATAGACTCTGGAACGGACTAAATCCGACATCGGAGGAGAGAGTTATGACATTTCAAAGTAGTAGTGTCAAAACTGTCCAACAAGTGCGGTGCAGTCCACTTGATCGGAATTTCTGGGCTGATATTTTCGGAATCTGGAAAAAAATCAGTAGGGAAGAGTTGTAGTCCCGAAAGTTAGCTTCGCGTGGGATCAAGAATCGCCTAAAAATGTTTTAAAACTAAAACGTTATGATTGTTTTAGCGAAAGAAGGTAAATCTGGGAAAAAGATGAAAATTGTTGCGAGTGGACATTTTTGGGGCCTGTTTTAGGCTGCCTAAGAAGTCCGAAATTACTGGGTTATATTTTTTAAAAATACTTTGGTAAACCATGTATAACATATCCAAAATTGGAATCAATCCGATTAACGAGCAATGCGTAAGAAATTCGCGAAGTAACTAGTTCGATAAGCGGGCAACAAAGCAAATGACAACAGAGCTGGAGTTGACGCTTGCTTAGCTTTAGCGTCTTGACATGGCGCTGCTGGACAGCTGCCTGACATGCTTTTTGCTCGATATTTTGATTGATTTCTGTGATTGGTTTTAGCGGTTAGAAATTTTTCTAAAATACTATGACTTGAGGTCTATAACATGCCCAAAATTTCTCTATAATATGACTTAGGATTTGAAAATTAAAAATGAGCAAACATACATGTCAGGATTAAAATTTGAGCGAACGCTAAGCGCCGGCGCATCAAGCGACTTTGACGTTCGACGTTCCGAATCGTGTTCCGGCAAAATAGTAAGTCATAATAAATATAATAAAGTCCTATGGGACAAGATTCAACTATAAATGATATTTTGAGGTTTCCGGGGCTCAAAAGGAGGTTTTTGAGTTACGATTTTCATAACGGAATATATATACTTAATATATAAAGCAAAAATGCGAATCATTATAAAACGAAAAATAAAGCGAATGTGCTAGCAAAATAAAATATGTATATATGAGAAAAGCAGTGCATGTTGACTGGGGAATGGACAAAATAATATAAAATTCATTTAAATTAAAGAAATAATATAGTAAATTGAGTTTTAGTAGCTATGTGTTACCTGTTTAAACTTTGAAATTGCGAGTAAAGGTAAAAGATATTTCTAAAATGGAATATAAATAGTTTAAGCTTCATGATGTAAAATATTTACATATTAAAATGTATGAGACCTTTATTATTTTTATTAATAAGTGATTTGAATATTATTAAGAATGACTAAAATATTATTAAATGATTAATAATATTAGATAATGAAATAAATACTATTAAATTATATAAAAATTATTACAAGCCTATGATTAATGTTTTGACTAATAATAAATTATCTAAGATAATTGTTAAGTGTCCAGGCAGAGTTTAATTAAACTTAGACTCGAGAAAAGTCCGACTAGACCGTCGGGATGTTAGAATTGTACCGAACTCAACTCGGACTGCAATAGTTTGACTTGAGGCTAGGTGTTATGTGTTGTATAGACTGATAGGGTTATGTGTTATGTGTTTAGGTTATTTTTAAATACTGTGATGATATTATTCTAACTTAGAAATACATATTATTAATAATAGGTCTTTAGACAAAGCTTATAAATTGCATAGCGGTAATCAACGGTTCAGGCAAGTTTTACTTAACTCTACTAAGAGTTGTTTCATTTAGATATGCTTATGGTTAATCATTGCTGATTGCCATGGATAATTGTACTCTGTACATATTGCATGTATAAGTCAGGTATGAAAGGTTGATCACCTTCATTACCAGTTGGTCCAGATATATTTGTTCATGTTCAATACTTGTTCAGTCAAAAGTTTGTTCATGCTAGTTCTCAATTATATTGATAAATTATAGCCAGCTTATTATTCAGATTCTTTCAATCATGATATATCCTTAAATTGTATTTAAACTTGTTGGGCAACTTTCATGCTCACCTTCTATATATCATGATAAACATTGCGAGATAAATGAATGCGTTCGGATCTGAAAAAAGGATAATGCCAAGTTCAGCTTAGGATAAAATGTGCAGCTAATTTGTAATAGTATAGTTTGATAATAATGTTAGGTGTTAGATAGTTTATGAATTGTGTATAAGTTAAGGTTACTCGATTTTGGGGAATAGTATGTAGTGTGTACTGTACAAACAATTTATGTTTATATCTTCCGCAATAGTTATAGAATGATTGATCCGAATTCGCGGTGATTTGGGACCCGGATTTGGGGCTCTCACATATGTCGCGTGTTCATAATGTTTTTAACGTATCGATATTATGTAAATATGTGGACGACCCGAAACACATTATTGATTTAGAACCGGATGAGATAGCAAAAGATTTAATGTATGAGGGGATACATGTTAAAATCTTGGATAAGAAGGATCCTATTCGACACTCAAAGGTTATACCTCAAGAGTTAGAATCTGACAAGGTATCCTCATCTCTTCGGCATACAAGGTACGTACGTAAATTTTGAGGGCGAAATTTCATAAGGAGGGGAGATTGTGAGACCCCAAATTTTACGAATAAAGATTTAATTTTTTCAAAATATTTTTTAATATTATGACATGGATTTGAGATAATGTTATAGTTGTGGGTAGTATTTATAAATTTTGCAAAGTATGCAAGTTGTTGTATTATATTCGATTGGTCAGGGAATATTATTTTTGTCAGGGAATATTCGTACGACGGCACAATCATTGGACCCCACAATGAAATTATTGTCGAATTGAGAAAATGACAAAAATATTTTATGAAAATAACGGTGGAAGTTTTACCGTTAAAACTGTTGAACTACTCGGTAGTAAAAGTACAGTAATACACGTGGTTGCATAGTAGCACATGATATTGATTATTGATGCTTACGTGAGAAGTCACTCAGTTTTGTTTAATTATTGCTACAAAAATTGTTGCATAGTATCTCACGTTATTTAATTCAATTATTGTCGATATTTTATATATTATTAAATCAATAATTGAGACGATAGAGTTATTAATATTATTATTTGCAATATTAACAATGTCTAGAAGTTCTGCCAAGGAGAGGTTTGGTCACCTAATTGCGTGCCAATAAGGAGAAATCCTTATTGAAAAGCCCCCTCTTTCTTGGGAACGACCTGGTCGATTAATATTGTGAATTATAATAATGATGATAAATGTTGTTAAATATATTGAGGTGTCTTTTTATGAAGTAACGAAAGTTTATATATATATATATATAAATTTCATTTTATTATTCCATTCTTTATTATACTTAGTTGGTTAAAGTTTTAGCTTTTATACTCCATAAAATTAGTGGAATATCCTTGATATTTGTGCTTCATCCAGTATCTTTCATGGAAATATTCTTCTGAGCATTCTTGAGTTTTACCCCAAAAAGCAGTATCATGTTGACAATTTGGACGTTATTGGTTCCTGGATAAATTAATTCTTGAACTTGTTTTATTGAATTCTTATATCATTGTCATCATCCTCATGTTTATATTATGTTGAAAGTTATTTGTGGCCTGTAGTGCATAGATGGACTTGATATGATTATGACCAGGGATTATTCGGTATAATCATGACCATAATATTACAAATGATGTGATAAAAGTCTTCATTGGCCCGTAGTGCATTGATGGACAGTTGTTGGCATGATCATGACCATTGATGAATACACGAATATCCTTTGCCTGTAGTGCATGGATAAATTATGATTGTGATACTAATGAATATCTTTGGCCGTAGTACAGGGATGATGTGGATTATTTAGTAAGCTGAGTCTCAGCGATAAAAGTGATGAAAAACCTTTTAAATCATAGAAGATAGTAGATTTTATTCTCTACTTGACTCTTTTAATGGATTGCTTGTTCCGCTGCAGTTAAACTTGATGTTTGTTATATTGTATCAGTTTAACACTATTAAAGGCTAACGATAATTTATCTCGCATTATCTTAGTCATAATATTTCTTCTCGGGCTAGTTGAGCTCACCCTTTTGCTTTCATTGTTCTTTTCGTGGAATGAGAACGTAGCGAGGGACTAGTCGGGGAAGCAGATAGCGGTCCGGATGATAGCATTAGTAGTCCTCACTATTCTATGAAATAGTGTGTTAATAAATGTATTGAGGACTTATTTTGAGTTTGAATACTGTCTAGAAGACAATATTTGTATTAAAACTCACAGCTTATGTTGTATATTTAGGATTGTATTTGTATTCTGTACCATGTATTTGGCGACTCAGAATAGGTGATGTATACCTATTTTGAGGGCGTCGCAGTTAGTAACAGGAATGTAAAATTTTGAGTGTCTACAGATGCCCCTCTTTATCATATTCATGCAATGCAATGGCATGGATAGGATAAAGAATACTAGACACTTGAAATGTGACAGGATAATCATGATGCAATGTACAGTAGCATGATGCAAATGTATGTGGTTTGTTAGACTATTCTCCAACAAAGTGGGATGACTGCCGACTCCTATTACTTCTGCCGGGGTGCAGTCATTGCTGACAACCTTGATGAACTGTCTTGGATGTGCGATCCAAAGTTCTCATGAACTTCCAGGATGTTGACGTTGGTGTTATCACCAAAGTCCTTAGTCCTTGGTATAGACTTTCCACTGAAGATGTATCTCTCATGTACAAGAGACTCTATGGGGATGCGTTTTGTTTGTTGAGGATATGTATAACATATTCCATCATCCTTCCTCCTCGATAAGGATGTTCTTCCCTGGTTTGTATCGCCAGGTCTTTTCGCTGTTTTGTCGGAGGTACTGCCAACAGTCTGTGTTGTTAAGGACCTTTGTTGTTATGTTCATCAACGGATGAGATCCTTGCTGGATAGTGTCAAGGCTACTTGACCTTCGTCGACGTGTATATTAACGGATGAGATCGTCGGATGGTTTCTGATGCTTTGCTAGATTTACTTTCCAGCTGCTGAATGCTATCAAGGTTGATTGACCTTTGTTGATGTGTTCATCAACGGCTGATTTGGATAGAATTTCCGCTGGGGAAGAAAGGTTTTGGGGTTCCGACCCCATACAGATGGCATTCAGACCTTCGTGAGGCATTACCGAGTGTGGTATGCAACTGTTGTGATCATTAGTATAGTGAACCATGTGTCTGGGCGAATACCAATAAGTGACATATAGACTCACAGTTTGGTCTTTAAAAACCAGGATTTCATGATATTCCGCTCAATCACGTAGCGTTTTTATTCCTGATTTGGCATTTTCAGATTATGAGATCTCCTTTATAACTCAAATTGGACTGAGCCAAAGGGGTGGGCCCCACCTAAGGGAGCCGTAGGTACACCTGCGGTAGCTATAAGTACACTTGCAGCCAGTCATGGGTGGCCTTTAAGGCACTTGTGGCTTTCACAAGTCATTTTTAAGTTACGCCGTACAGGAAATCCAAGAGCTCTTCTTCAGATCTGCTGAGTTCAAGCGTCTTTCTGCTAATTTTGTCACCGTACAAGTGTTCTACACTGCCCTGGTAACATATGCATGTCTTCTTTTCCAATTTTTTTATGTTAGAAAATGAATTATCACATGAAATGCTTCTAAACACATAGTAGTGAATATGCATGCTCATATGACTTGATAAAAAATATTTAACATAGTAAATGTTAGTATTTAACCATGCTGAACATAATGATGTAAAAAAATTTAACTTTTGAAACAGTCAAATTGGTACCTTTTTTCATGCTATTGCTTATCCTATTTGATGACAAATGAGCTAAGGTGAAAAAGAAAAGTAATCCTGGTAATTTGGCTACCCTTACGGATTATGTCTTTGATAGTGTAATGCATATAGGATGTTTATGACTGTGGGTAGGTGTGCTACTGAATGGCCAGCTAGTCATGCCTATGTGCATGTGGATAGTCCTATTTACAAAGGGGACTATGTTAAAAATTTTCCAAAATGTAGGCATTGGGTAGACATGCATTTTTAACTCTACTATAGACGTATGTTAAAATAATGCATGTATGCATGTAGTCATAAAATGCATTTGAAAAAGCTCCAAGGTAGAGTTTACCGCACTATTTTCTGAGGTGATTTGGAGACTTGTGTCCAGATATATAGATCCGGATCAGCCGAGTAGTTCTCACAAGACCACTTTAAGTGTGCAGAGGAGGGCTTCTTATGTGCCTCGACCCTGTTCAGTTAGACAGCCTCGTCGTCTGGCGGAGGCGGTGATATGTCATGTCCGGGTTGAGGTACCAGATGTTGAGGATGAGGAGGAGGATGTACTGGTTGTGGACCCCGCTCCTGCTGCTCATGTTCCCCGTAGGGATTTCCCAGGCATTCAGGTGATGATCCCAGAGCTTCAGGGTGATTTGAGTCGACACCCCTTAGTTTACTTGCATGCAAATGAGGTACTAGCTGGATTTTGATTCTTCCTTTTTTCCTATTGACGAGAAGTAAGGATTCTGATGTTGATTTACTTTATGATGTAGGTTCCCAGCTTCACACGGCCTAGAGGGAACTGGTTCAGTATTCACTCTATATATTAGGCTCTGTATCCTGACTATCAAGCGATTATGTGTGGCTGGGGTTTTGGGGTGTTCTTTTCCATCCTTCCCCATTATTGTCCCTAGGGTTCCCTCAGGGAATTGTCTGAGCACTGGTTTCACCATACTCGGTCTCTCCATTTGTTGGATTGTGAGGTGATGATAACACTGATGGATTGGGGATTTATCACTGGTATGGAGTTTGGAGGGGTCCTAGTGCCATGTACGTCAGACATTACCCCGACTACCATTAGATCCTTGCTAGGAGTCCCGGCTGAGGCGCTCAAGGGTAGGACAGTCCATACAGGTTCTTTGAGCATAGATGTTATGAGCAGGCTGTTGAGTAAGCCCATACCCGATGATGTGATTGTCAGGGATCGCATTCTTCGGCGATTGTTCCTGATAATCATTAGGGGCTGCTTCATAGTAGATAACTCATCCACGATATCATTCGCTTTGGTGAGCGATACACGAGATATGGACTGTATTGGAGAGTATGATGGGGCTCCTACACCTTCGCCTATTTCCTTAGGGGTATGCGCATGCGTTCACAGGGCTTTACAGAGGCTTGGCTAGGATTTTACCCATTTCTGTTGGTGAGTATTTCTCTTGTGATTTCCCATGTACATGTTAAGAATGTTGACTGTTAGCAGATGTTTACCTTTGTGTTGGCAGTTTTGGGCTTATGAGAGGCTCCCATGTTTACGTCATGTGAGTGTGCTAGGCTTGGAGACCTATCCATGAGGACAGCAATGGAATCACTCCATTTTGATGGAGGTTCCTGCAGCTGAGGGTTTCACAAATTGTCGACTATAGTTGGAGTTGTTGATAACTAATGTCATCACTTGGATTTCCTGCTCTGGGGAACATTTTTCCATTGGGTTTGAGGATGGATACCCGACTAGTGTCGAGTACGTGATTTCCATCCGTAGGGTTCCTCTCTTTACTAATGGATGATGGGAGCTCTATTTAGAAGAGCGTGCTATTAGGAGCACCACAGGGGAGATCCGTATACCGATCTTGCCTCCTACCAGGCATTATTAGCTTGTTTCACAATCACCCACCATTGATATCCCATTGATGGGTGTTGACGGTTTTACACGGTCGGAAGATCCTCATACTCAAGAGGGGTTCCAGCTTTGGTGGTTCCCTCGTACCATCGGAGCCCAGACCCGCGCCACGCAATTTATGGGGATATGGTTCCTGGATCCGTGATGATGATGGATTGGATGGCCTGTGTCAGAGATCTAACTCAATTGACACAGATTGACAGTTTAACCCAGCAGTTGGACCAGGCACATTTATTTATCCGGTATTTGGGAAAAGATCCTTTAGAGGCAGATACTTTTGATCCTTCCAGCTCAGCCGCTGGGACCCATATGGTTTTGCCGGTGAAGATCCTCTATTGTATAGGCATGATATCCCCATTGATGGAGATCTGGTGACTCAGGAGGAGTTACATCAGGTGGACAGGATTGATGATGTAGACATTGACACCATTATTTTCTTTTGATGTATATTCTCGCAATATCTTTTGATAGGCATCTGTTAGATACTGGGTGGTTGTGCCCCATTCTCGTTATATCTTTCGATAGGCCTCTATTAGTTGTTGAGAGTCTCTGCCCCATTTCCCTGTAATTTTAGCTTTATAAAGATGTATTAGATGATGATGTACTTAGGAATGTGTATACTATTATTCCCTACATCATATTGCCATCTATTATTTATCATGCATGTATTATGTTATGCATATGTATGTATGTCTAGAGATATTTAGCATTGACCCCTAGATGGTCTTATGATACGGCCCACACAGATGTCTTCCTTGACAGTTAGACGCATTGATCATACCCCACCAGTGTTGGTGGCATCCCGTCTGAGATTGTGGTATGATATTATGTCACCTTTAGACATGATGACTATAAATCAGTTATTATAGCATTCTATGACCCTCTTGATGTTTCAGGTTCCCATAAGCTTTCTAGAGGTTATGCTGGAGCACTGGATAACAGAGAGGCAGGTTTTTCGATTTGGTATCCATGAGTTGACTCCTACTTTAGAAGAGTATGCATGGTTGACGGCGCTGCCATTAGACAGACCTTGCACGTGGATGGCTATCGGTGACATGAGACAGCAGTTTATGACCCTCACCAGGCTGAGGCATAGAGTTGCGCATGATGAGATCACATCCGGCCATGTGGTATCCCAGTGTTTTCTGATGGACAAATTTAGCTCAAAGGATAGTTATACACGGCACTCCGGGGATTTTACCATGCCGGAGGATCATTGGAGTTTAACCAGAGTAGACATATTATTGATGTGTTTATTGTCATACGTGTACATGCCACGGTATATGGATGAGCTGGACATTGGCATCAATATGGTAGTGAGAGCTCTTAGGGAGGGTAATACCATTGTGTCGATGATTATAGCAGAGACACTGAGATCAGCCACATATTGTAGTACCTATCATGCAGGGGTATTTACATGTAGCTCGGTCATGTTGTACGTGTGGTTCATGTCACACTTGAGACCGATTGGCACTTTCCGACGGCACGAGTATTGTTTTACCCATGAGATAGCCATGTCTTACTCCTTCCAGCCAGCGGAGTGTACAGACGCTATGTCTTGGTCGATATTCTTGGCAGGGATCGGAGATCCATTCGACATCCTGCCATGTACAGGGCTCAATTCACCCTATAGCTTTATTACTCATGCTCTTGGCATGGATTATCTCCCTCTGGATGGTTTTTGGGGCATGACTACTTACCACCCACTGGCTGTGATGTTACAGTTTGACCAGTTTTAGGTCATCCATCCTTCTGTGGGGACATTCAATCAGCGCTTGGATTCTTGCCACTTGTCAGCTGAGGACAGATCCAGGGTGTATGCTTGTTGGGATCAGCGCGAGCTAGATGCATTTTCTATTAGCCATCTGGGTTGTTTAACAGAGTAATCTGTGTGGACGGAGACAGAGACAGCATCAATTGCGGTAGTATCCACAGTGTCAGGTATTGATTCTGATGACGAGTAGCCCATAGAGGACACTAATCTTCCCACCGAGGAGGAGCTATTCACTGGGTTGATAGCAGCTCTTGCAGATTCTCCTAGTACGAGTGCTACTGTGATCCAGCATTCAGCACGTTATTTAGAGCAGATTCTTCATCTGATGACCTTTGAGAGAGATCAGGCTAGGGCCTTGATGTTGAGAGTTCTTGATGGGAGAGATGCCACTCGATGGGAGAGAGAGGAGGTTGTAGCTCATTAAGACACCGCTATTACTGAGCGGGATGAGGCTAGGTCATCTATAGATGCATTGATTATTGAGCGGGATGCTGCCATATCTGCCAGGGATGTAGCAGTTATAGATAGTACTACAGTGAGATCCCTTAATACTTGCATGATTACCGATATGAGTGCATATATTGATGAGCATCATGCCACCATGTAGTTGGCTACGGATCTATTAGCTCGTGTAGATACCCTTGGGCAATAGCTTGCCGTGTTGCCTCCTTCTTCGGAGAGAGATGCCATGTTGGACTTGATAGTTCGTATATCCACGGGATTGTAGATAGGCTTGTATTTTCCTGCACAGACTAGCTTAGCCATTTTGTCATGTACAACACATATTGTATATATCAAACAACATTATATATTGTAGGGAAATATATTTTGATTCACTTCTTTTTTAGTTGTGCCTTGATACTTGCTTGATATTTGTCTGCTTCTTTAGGACTTGTGATCTTGATTTATTCTGAACTCATCCTTGATGGGTGGACATTAAAATGTCATAGGATCTTTCAGAATGGATCGTTGATCTATGTGTATCCTTACCCTCTTTGGTGTCTTGGGACTGGTTTCTATATGTAGATGTGGAAAGGAGTGTGACTTTTCCTCTCTTAGATTTACCGCACCACAGATGGTTGTCGGTACTCCTATTTAAGAGGAGATCCCAAATATTTCCATCTCTTATGGATTGGTGTTGCTCTTTGAGGAATCAACCGCAGCTTAGATGGTCGCCAACTCTCCCATTTATGGGGAGGCCAGGTAGTTCCATCCATTTGGTCTGAAGCCGATGAAATGTGGTGAATTAAAGTTTGATCCAAGTATCGTTGAAAAGTATTTGTTTTGGTAGGGGTAAGACTAAACCATAAATGGCTGCCTACGTACTCCTATTGAAGAGGAGATCAGGTCTGCGTAGTTCGAACCTGGTGTAAAAGGTTCAACGTTATATGTGAAGGGGTAGAAAGTGTAGAAATGTTTTTTGTGTTTTTTGTTTGTAGAGAAAGGTGTAGAAATGTTTTTGTTTTTTTTATTGCGATCGAGCCATATAAAATGGTTACCTACGTACTTCCAAGTATCGGGGAGATCAGGTTGACATAGTTCACCCCATGTTCAGGACGATTTGCAGCCGAAAAAGTTTGATCCCATGTTCAAGAAAAACTACGGGGGAAAAGTTTGATCCCATGTTCAGGACAAACTGCAGGTGTGAAAAGTCTTATCCGTAATGGGATAAAACTGCTGGTGTGAAAGGTTCAATCCCTGGTGGGATAACCTGAAAGGTTTGAAAAAAAGTTGAGTGAAAGATCTGATGATCTAAAAACCAGGTTGCTAGCTTGAAGATTGTATTTCTATGATGGGGAAATGGGTATGAAGAAAGGTTGTGTGTAGAAAGGGTTAGAAAACCTAAAATGACTGGTGATCTGGTGATCCAAAACCAAGATGTTTACTTGATGGTAACTTCAGATATAGTACCGTTTCACGGTGTCTGAGTTGATGAGCTGTGGAAATTCGTCGCCATCCATTTCCTATATTCTGAGAGCACCTCCTGTCAATATCTCCTTGACAATAAACAAGCCTTCCCAGTTTGGAGCGAATTTTCCCTTTAATTGATCTTGGTTGTCAATGATCTTCTTCAAAACCAAGTCATATTTTTTAAACTGTCGTAGTCGGACTTTCTTATTATAGAATCTAGCGATCCTTTGTTGGTATAACTGACCATGGAAGATAGCATCACTTTGCCTTTTGTCTATTTGAGACAATTGGTGATATCTGTCTTGTAACCATTGGTCTTCATCCTGCTGAGCGTCAATCAACACTCTAAGGGATTCCATTTCCACTTCTATGGGGAGCACTACTTCCATCCCATAGGTCAATGAGTAAGGGGTTGCCCCAGTGGAAGTACGTATTGAAGTTTTGTAAGCTAATAGAGTCAGAGGCAAGAGGTCAGGCCATCCTTTGTGATTGGCGGACATCTTTTGCATGATCTTCTTGATGTTCTTATTAGCCGCTTCAACAGCATCATTCATCTTTGGATGGTAGATGATGGAGTTAAGGTGTTTGATGTGGAATTTACTGCACAACTCCTTCATCATTTTGTTGTTGAGGTTCTTATCATTATTTGACACAATTACCTCTGGTTGTCCATACCGACAAATGACATTATTTCTGATGAAAGGAATGATGACTTCTTTGGTAACCCTGGGGAAGGAGGTTGCTTCTACCCACTTGGTGATGTAGTCGATCATAGTGAAGATAAACCGATGCCCATTATTAGATTTGGGCTCGATGGGCCCGATCATGTCCATTCTCCACATTGGGAAGGGCCAAGGTGAACTCAAATTATGGAGTTCCCTCATAGGGGCATGGATAACATTCCCATATATTTGGCATTGGTAGCATCTCTCGACGTGATCATCACAATCAGCTTTAAGCGAGAGCCAATAATGCCCTATTCTGAGGATCTTTTTAACAAGTAGGGGGCCGCTCATGTGTGGGCCACATACTCCACCATGGATTTCATCCATGAGCCTCTGAGCTTGGTCCTTGTCTAGACATCTGAGAAGACCTATTCCTGCATCTCTTTTATAGAGTGTATCTCCGCTCAGGTAGAACTTCATAGTCAGTCGATGGATCCACCTTCTTTCAGTCGGGCTTGCCTCAGCGGGTGTAGATCCATATCGCAAGTACTCCTTGATGTACTGATACCAAGGGTGTTGGACAGGAGGTAGCTCATCTGATACTTCTCCAATATAATTCCCATAGGCTGGAGCCTTTTGTAGGGAAAATGGGATGTTTGGCATGTTTTCCTTGCCAGGTATGTTGATCAAGGAGGCCAAAGTTGCTAGTGTATCCACAAATTCATTCCTATTCCGAGGAATATGGAGGAAGGAGATTTCTTCAAACTCCGAAGCCATCTGTAAAACTTGGCAATGTTAAGGCAGCAAATGTAGTTCTTTGGTGTGATAAATTCTGGTGGTCTGTCTGATTACCAATTCTGAATCCCCAAATATAGTTAACCGCCTTATACCCATTAATTAGGCAAGTTTAAGTCCCATAATACAGTCTTCATACTCAGTTGTGTGTTGGTGCTGACAAACTACAATTTGACGGTGATGGGATACTGCTCCCCCGTACCAGATACTAGAACTGCTCTAGCTCCAGAACCTTCCATGTTAACAGCTCCATCAAAATATATTTTCCATGACTGGTGTGTATCGTACTGATGGTGTTGTTGCACTGTCATTACCCCTTCAACGGGAAAATATGTTTCTAAAGGTTTGAAATCCCCTGAAGGTGCAGCGACCAGTTGATCTGCAATTCCTTGACCTTTAATGGAATTTTGCATCACGTAGACGATGTCAAATTGTTGTACACGTACTTGAGAGGATCCATGCGGGATGTGAGATGGGTTGTGTGACCATGGAGGTAATGTTGTAACCTCATGGAAGCCCATGCTAAAGCACAACGAGTCTTCTCAATCTGAGTGTACTTGTGTTCATTGCTGCTAAATCTTTTGCTGGTAGTAGATAGCTCGCTCTTGGCCTCTATCATCTTTTTGTCCCAGCAAGTAGACAGGTACATGAACAAGGGAAAATCATCCCTGGGAGGTATCAAAACATGAGCGTTAACCAGCTTCTCTTTGATTGTAAGGAAGGCTTTTTTACACTCATCGTTCCATTTCATGGAGGAGTTCTTCCTTAACAACTTGTAGATAGGCTCACAGGTTGCTGTGAGTTGGGAAATGAACCAGCTAATGAAGTTGATTCTTCCCAAAAATCCCTGTATTTCCTTCTCTGTCTGAGGAATGGGCATTTCTGCAATAGCCTGGATTTTGGTGGGATCCGGCTCAATCCCTTTGTGGCTGACTAAGAAACCTAGCAACTTGCCTGATTTAACGCCAAAGGTGCACTTGGCTGGATTCAACTTCAAGTTGTACTTATGCAACCTGTTAAAGAGCTTTTTGAGATGGTCTATGTGGTCTTCTTCCCTTCAGGATTTGACAATGATGTCATCCATATAGATCTCTATCTCTTTGTGCATTAAGTTATGGAAAAGAGCCATCATGGCACGCTGGTAGGTACCTCTGGCATTGATGAGGCCGAATGAAAACCGTTTATAGCAAAAGGTTTCCCAAGGTATGATGAATGCAGCTTTCTCACGATCCTCTTCAGCAACCATAATTTGATGGTACCCCGTAAAACAATCAGCAAAGGAGTACATGTCATATTGAGCAGTATTGTCAATGAGTATGTGGATAAATGGCACTGGAAAGCTTTCTTTAAGGCAAGCTTTATTTAGATCCCGGTAATCCACACAAACTCGCACTTTTCCTCCCGATTTAGGCACGGGGACTATGTTGGATAGCCATTCAGGGTATGTAGACACCATGATGATGCCAGCTTGAAATTGTTTCACAATTTCTTCTTTAACCTTTAAACTCCACTCAAGTTTTAATTTCCTGAGCTTCTGCCTGACTGGCATGAATCCCTCTTTAATGGGAAGGCAATGGATGACGATGTCAGTGGAAAAACCCACCATATCTTCATGAGACCATGCAAACACATCCTAGAATTGGGTTAATAATGTAACCATGTCATTCCTTCGGTTTGGGGTAAGGTCTGTACCAATCTGGATTAACTTAGGGTTTTCTAAGCTTCCGAGGTTGAATGAGGTGGTTTAATCAAGATTTGTTTTGGGTTTATTCGTGACCCACTCCTTGATCTCCTAAGGTATCTTAGTGTCCTCTTGTATTTCCATCAAGTCTGAGTTCAAGTTTTCATCAAAGTTACATTCCTTGTGGAGAAAAGGCAGTTCATTAACAAGTATAGGCACATCTAAGTTCAGAGTCCTGAAAGAAAATATGCTTTCACTTAATATATGAAACTGTTCAATCATACAAGTGATGAAGTGGCGACATCTAAGTTCTGCCCTTTTTACCCTTGGCGACAAATGCAAAGAGTGTTGCTCCAATTGTCAAGGGTGAACTCCTAATGGATGGCAGTGATGAAGTGGCTATCATCGTCCTCCTTCTCTCAAATAATGACAATAATGTCGGGACATTCATCGTCTGGAGTGTATTTATTTGTGTGCTCATCATGTAAAAGGATGCGTAGGTGAGACAAACTCCTGACGATGTCTTGTTTAATTCTCCATTCCTATTCTTCCACTTCGGGATCAGGAATTAGGATCTCTTTTGCTCTAACCGGTATCGGTTTAGGAAATAGCATAGCCATAACATGGGCTGGAACCTTTACCGGAGACTGTACAGGCTTAGGATCTGTAGGTGGAGATAATCGCCGTATGGCTGAAGATGAAGGAATCTATTTGTACTTGTGAGGATTCCTATGACTGGAGCTAGCAGAATAGCCTAATCTAGTTGTCCCTGTTTGACTAGGAACTTGAATTGGGTGCTTAATGCCCTGATGATCTTTGCCCAACCCTTGTCCAAGTTGAGGACCCAATGACATCATCTCTTGAGTGGACGATGATAAGTGGGTTTTATACCCACTAATCTGTTCCTAATTCAAGCTTAATCGGTGTTAATTCCTCGCGTTTATGTTTGTTTTCACTTGTTTAGTGTTATTTTGTGTATAGGTTTGGGGGTGTTGCAATTGATCAAAAAGGGTGGATTAAGGTGCACTGTGGCAAGCAAATGAGCAAAGCAGGATAGAAGTTAGAAGCCACCCCCCGCCGGGGCAGGCATTTTTAAGCCTTACACCCCCACCGGGGCGAGGGGTCCAGAACTCAGGAGAAAGAATGCATGCCCGTCGGGGCAGGATATTTTAAAGTCAACACCCCCGTCAGGGCGGGGGTACGGGGGTAGAGTATTCTCCTAGTTGGGTTCTAATGTTGCAAACGTGGAGTTTAAGTGATGTTAATAGCTTATGACTCCTAATGCAAGGAATTTGAGTTAGATTTCATGTCTAAGCTAGATATATTATGGAAAATAACAAGATAGAAATAAAAAACAAAAGGCAATTAACAGAAAAAGAATACAGATTTTTCAGAGCAAGCATTGGAAGAAGATAATTGAAGGATTTTTGTATCAATTGAGAATTGGGCTGAAGAAAAGGGTTGTTCTGGATTCATTCTTTTCTTTTAGTTTATTTGTAATTGAAAGGATGATATCTTTAATTTATTCAATGTTTATTTCATTTATGATGAACTAATTCACTTTTTAGGCTTATGACGCATCTTTAAGTGAAACGATAGTTATGTAACTTTGATTTCCAGTTTAATAAGCTATTCCTCAGTTTATCTATATTAATTTGTGCTTGAATTTATGAATTGCCTGATCAACAATTCTTTGTGGACTTATATGAATTCGAGAGAGGAAGTACGAGTCTATACTTAGTTAATATAGCATGTGTTCTTGAATTTTGTGAATGAATAGAATCTTAATGAATGTTAGGGTAGAGATATGCTTAACATCGCATGTAATTGAATAGAGAACTTGAACTTAAACCTTCTTTGATTGTAATTCACATAGAGATATAGTGAGTTAGTTAATTAAGGTGTTTAACTTAATTCTATCTAAATTGTGGATTTGAGTTAATATGGTGTTAGTGCATCGAGAGGTGGCTAATTCTACTTTCGTGTTCTTGATTAATAAACTGGGATAGTAAATTAAACTGGAATAAAGGATAATAACCAGAGTGAAGCTTAAGGTGAAGTTGTAAGCCTAATTCTACAATATTAATTTAGAAATTCAATTTTTGAGATTTGTGATTATTTTGTGATCTTAGTATTTTTAATAATTTAGTTTTTATAATTTTAATCATTAATTTGGATAGTTTAATAAAATTGGGATTAATAGGAAACTGGTAATTGTGAGGTTGAAATTCTTACTAATTTATCTGTGGGAACGATACTCTACTTACTATTATATTACTTGTTGACCACGTATACTTGCATGTTATACGTATATAGATTTTACCCAACAAGTTTTTTGGCATCGTTTCCGGGAATTATTAGTATAGATTTTTATATTTTTTTATATCAGTTTAATTAATCCAGTTTTACTTAAACATTTTTTTTGTTTTGTTCGTTCTTATTTCAGTATTTTGAAGTTGGTTTATGCAAGCTCGATCCAAAAATCCAGACTTCCTTCCTTTTGAGGACGACATTAAGAGACGGTTTCAAAGGCTGAGTAAGTGGATTAAGGAAACAAGGGAAGACTTTGAAAATTCTAAAAAAAAAAAAGCAATGGCTGTCGAAGACTAGAAAGCGTTGAGGGACTTTGCTACACCCAAGGTGATTGAAGCTATGATCGAGTATCACCGAACTGCTATATAGTCATACGAACACATTTGAAATCAAGCTTGGGACTATTTAGATGATTCAAAATTCGGTTCAGTTTGGGGGTTTGGCAAATGATGATCTGAATGAACACTTAGTTAGCTTCTTGGGGATTTGTGAGACCTTCAGGTATAATGGGGTGTCGGATGATGTTATGAAGGCTTCGTTTGTTCCCATTCACTTTACGGGACAAGGCGAAGAGTTGGTTACACTCTCTCTACATGGGATCAATAACTACATGGGAAGACCTCGCTCAAAATTTCTTGCAAAATTTTTCCCACCAAATGAAAACGCAAAAATGAGGAATGAGATAACTATGTTTGAACAACAACATGGGGAATCTTTGTATGAGGCATGGGAAAGATACAAGGAATTGCTCGAAAAGTGCCCGCATCATGGATTGCCTAAGTAGTTGCGAGATGAATACATTCTACAATGGGTTGAATGGAAATCTCGGGACTAGTATTGATGCGACTTGGTGGAGCATTTATGGCAAAAAAAAAGTTATGAGGAGGCATATCAATTGATAGAGACAATGGCAGCTAACAACTACCAGTGGCCCATGACAAGAAGAACACAAAGCAAAGGCAAATTTGGAGTGTTAGAGTTAGATGGGAGTGATGACACTAGCAAAGACTGATTTCAAAGCTCTCTAAGAAGGTGGATGCTTTTGTCGAGGGTACAGACTCAACAGAGTTGCAGTTATTTATGAATTTGTATGGGTGAACATCCTCTGAAATAATGTGCAATCAACCCGGTGTCGGGTGCAATTTGTGGGTAGCTACTAACAGATTCCACATGAATATGTGCGAATGCATACAATCCGGGGAATAGGAATCATCCTAATTTTTCATGGAGCAATAATCAGCATCAGGAAGCTCCACGACCATCTTATCCCCCAGGATTTCAGAATCAGCATCAACAACCAACCCAACATTAAGAGAGGAAATCAGATTTAGAGGAGTTATTGTCAAAGTATATAACGAACAATGAGGCAGCCATGAAATCACAAGCAGTAGCCATCAAGTATCTAGAAAATCAGATGGGACAAATTGCCTTAGCATTCAACAATAGACCATAAGGGACTCTACCGAGTGACACCAAAAGAAATCTGAAGGGAAATCACGAATAGTGTCAGGCAATCACTTTGAGAAGTGGAAAACATCTAGATGGGAGAAGTGCAGAAAATTAAGTTAGACCAGATGATAAAGTGGTTGAGGAAAAATAGGGTGAGGAAAAGTAAGTTGAGCAAACAAAGTTAGATGACAAACCGGTTGTTTATCCTCCACCACCTTTTCAGCAGAGAGTCCAAAAATAGAAATTAGATAAGCAATTTGCAAAATTTTTGGAAGTTTTTAAGAAACTTTAGATTAACATCCCTTTCGCAGAAGCCCTAGAGCAGATGCCAAGTTATACGAAATTTATGAAGGGTATTCTATCTAGGAAAAAGAAGTTGGAAGATTTCGAAACAATGGCATTAACGGAGGAGTGTAGTGCAGTTTTACAGTGAAAATTGCCACCAAAGTTGAAAGATCTAGGGAGTTTTACCATTTCATGCACAATTGGGAACACGATGTTCAACAAGTATTTATGTGATTTGGGAGCAAGTGTAAATCTTATGCCATTATCAGTTTATACAGAATTAGGTCTACCTGCTCCAAAGCCTACGAGCATCTCATTGCAGTTGGCAGATAGGTCAGTCACATACCCGAGAGGCATTGTGGAAGACATTTTGGTCAAGGTTGACAAATTTATATTCCCTGCGAATTTCATAATTCTGGATTTTGAGGAAGATAAGAACATCCCAATTATCCTAGGGAGACTATTTTTGGCTACGGGTAAGACGCTCATCAATCTACAAAAAGGTTAACTAACTATGAGGGTCCAAGATCAAGAAGTAAAGTTTAATGTTTTCAAGGCCATGAAATTCCCTATGGATGAAGAAGAGTGTTTTAGTATATATATCATTGATCAGATAATCAATGAAGACATGGGTAAAAGTTTGGCTAATGATCCAATGGAAACGACATTATTGGGAGATGAAGATGTAGATGATCCAGAGTTTGTGGATTACTTGTAGATGTTATACTCCCTGCCACGAGTTAGCAGATTTAAAGCACCATTTGAACCATTTCACACAGAGGAAAGATCCACAACAAGAATGAAACCATCATTGGAGGAGCCACCTGCTCTTGAGCTAAAGCCACTACCTAAAAACCTCAAGTATGCGTATTTAGGCAATTCTAATACTTTACCTATTATTATTTTTGCTTAACTTAACGAATTGCAGGAAAGTAGGTTGCTGAGGGTGCTTAGAAAACATAAATCGGCTATAGAATGGACAATTGTGGATATCAAAGGAATCAGCCCATCCTTTTGCATGCACAAAATTCTAATGGAAGAGGATGCAAAGCCAACGGTGGAGCAATAAAGACGGCTCAACCCAATTATGAAGGAAGTTATGAAGAAAGAAATACTGAAATGGTTGGACGCCGGTATCATGTACCCAATTTCGACGAGAAGTGGGTCGAGTCGGTTCGATGTGTGTAGAGAAAAAGGGAGGAATGACCGTTGTACAAAATGATGACAACGAACTAATTTTGACAAAGACATTGACTGGTTGGAGGGTTTGCATGGATTACAGAAAATTGAATAAGGCAACCCGCAAAGATCATTTTCCTTTGCCTTTTATTGACTAGATGTTGGATAGATTAGCGGGCCACGAATTTTACTGCTTATTGGATGGGTATTTGGGGTATAATCAGATAGTCATTGCTCCTGAAGATCAAGAGAAGACAACTTTCACGTGCCCATACGGCACATTCGCATTCAAGAGAATGTCCTTCGGCTTGTGTAATGCACCCGTTACCTTCCAACGGTGTATGATGACCATATTTTTGGACATTATGGAGAAAATGCGGAAATCTTCATGGGCGAATTTTTTGTCTATGGAGACGATTTTGATGCATGTTTGGAGAACTTGGTGATGGTGTTAAAGAGAAGCACATAAAAAAATTTGGTACTTAACTGGGAAAAGTGCCATTTCATGGTTGAGGAAGGAATAATTTTGGGTCACAAGGTTTTAGCATAAGGATTAGAGGTTGATAGAGCAAAGCTGGAGACGATTGAAAACCTTCCACCACCAACTTCAGTTAAGGGAATACGCAACTTTTTGGGACATGCCAAGTTCTATATGAGATTTATAAAAGATTTCTCTAAGATTGCAAAACCATTGTGCAGTCTTGTAGAGAAGAATTCAGTTTTTAAGTTTGATGAGGGTTGTAAGTTAGCATTCAAGCTATTGAAGAAGAAATTGACTACAGCTCCAGTTATCGTTGCACCGGATTGGACAATGTTGTTTAAGTTAATGTGTGAATCAAGTGACTATGCGGTTGGGGCTATCTTGGGTCAACGACGAGAGAAGGTATTTCATGCCATATACTATGCAAGTAAGACACTCACGGAGACCCAAATGAATTACACAAATATGGAAAAGGAATTGCTTGCAGTAGTATATGTATTTGATAAATTTCGGGCATACTTGATCGGAACAAAGGTGGTAGTTTATACAGATCACTCGGCTATTCGGTACTTCATTTCAAAAAAAGATGTTAAGCCACGCCTTATCAGATGGATTCTCCTTCTACAGGAATTTGACTTGGAAATAAAGATAGAAAGGGGATGGAAAATCAAGTTGCAGATCATTTATTGAGGCTGGAAAATCAGGGTAAAGATGAAGAGGATAAATATGTAATCAATTATTCATTTTCGGATGAGCAACTGTTTGGAGTCAATGCGGAATTTCCATGGTATGCGGATTTCGCTAATTATCTAGTGAGCAATATACTTCCCCCTGATCTTACACGTTAGCAGAAAAAGAAATTCCTACATGACGTCAAGTGGTATATGTGGGATGAGCCATACCTATTTAAATAGTGCACCGACAAGATGATTAGAAAGTGTGTGCCTTACAGTGAGGTAAATAATATATTGCATTAATGTCATTTGTCTTCATACGGGGGACATTACGGTAGTGAGAGAACAATAGCGAAAGTTCTTCAAGTAGGGTTTTATTGGCCTACATTATTTAAAGATGCCCACTAGTTCGTAAAAAGCTGTGATAGATGTCAAAGGGTGGGCAACATATCGAAAAGGAATGAGATGCCACTACAAACAATCTTAGAAGTTGAGATTTTAGATGTATGGGGCATGGATTTCATGGGACCATTCCCTTCCCCGTTCAACAATCAGTACATATTGCTTGTGGTTGATTATGTATCAAAATGGGTTGAAGTCGTAGCACTCCCAACTAACGATGCCAAAGTGGTTCTCAAAGTCTTGAAAAAGAATATCTTTACAAGATTTCGCACGCTAAAAGCTATTATAAGTGATGAAGGTAGTCACTTCTGCAACAGATCATTTACAGCTCTCTTGGCGAAGTATGGGGTCAACCATAAGGTGGCAATGGCATATCATCACCAAACAAGTGGGCAAGCTGAAGTTTCAAACAGGGAGGTGAAGAGAATCTTAGAAAAGGTGGTAAACCCGAATAGGAAGGACTAGTCTCTCAGGTTGGACGATGCACTATGGGCCTACTGAACTGCGTATAAAACACCAATTGGTATATCACTGTATCAATTGCTCTATGGAAAAGCATGTCACTTGCCTGTGGAGTTACAACACAAAGCCTACTGGGCTATTCAGAAACTTAACTTCGATCAATCAGCCATGGGTGAAAAGAGACTACTTCAGCTAAAAGAGCTCGATGAATTCAGACTTCAAGCTTACAAGAACTCGAAGTTATACAAAGAAAAATTTAAGAAATGGCACAAACAGAAAATCATGCAAAGAACGTTCGAACCGGGGCAATCAGTACTACTATTCAACTCAAGGTTGAGGTTGTTCCTAGGGAAGCTAAAATCACGATGGTCGGGTTCATTTACCATTAAAAAAAATTTCTTACATGGCGCCGTTGAACTCTACAGAGGAATCCATTGGAAATGTTCAAGGTCTACGGTCAAAGGCTGAAGCATTATTGGGGTGGCGATTTTAATACGGATGACATCGCAATAACACTAGCCGATGTACCATAAATAGGGAGTAGTCAGGTTGAACGACTTAAAATCAAGCGCTAATTGGGAGGTAACCCAATCGTCCTTTTTTTCTCAGTAATTTTATTCATACTAGTTAGATGGTAGTTTAGAATGTTATTTAGTTTAGAATCAATTCATGTTAATTCAATATTTAGTAGTTAAAAGTATAAGTCATTTTTAAATAATCTTACCACCGTGCTTAAAATTGCTCAAAATATACTCACGTTTATGTTTCATGGTATTGCAGGAACTTAATATGATCATGGTTTGGAGTTGAAGGGAAGGAATGAGAAAATTAAGGTTCATTAGCAAAACCTATGCCCTGCCCGGGGTAAACCCTAAAATATAATAACCCCCGTGTGTAGAGGGGGTCCTGAATCCATTAATAGTTCATATATGCATGCCAGAAGTGAGAAGTAAGGGCTTATATATAGTATGCCCACAAGGCTGGGGTCCAAGGATTCTAAAGAGACTCGTGAAAGAAGAAGCAATTGCATTATTCCTCCACTTCAAATTCTATCTTCCAACACTGAAACTCCACTCTCCACTATATACCCACATTTTTGAAATTTAATCTCCATCGTCCAACTTCATTAGCATAATTATCCACTAACCCACTACTTCACTCCACTACTTCAACTCATAAATCTCCATCACCCCATCTCTATAAAAACACCCCCTCACCAAACCAATCCTTCACCCCACACACTAGCAACATATACTTACACTACTCAGAAGTTAAAGGTTAGAGTTTGAGCGAAGTTTTTCAGCCAATTTGGAGATACACTGAGAGTGATTAAGTTATCTTCCAATTCCTCCCTTCCTATCACCATAGTTGAAGCAAAGTCATCAAGTTTGGGGGGATAAAACATTGTGCACACCAAGTGTTCGATAGATTGCGTAAGTGAAGTTTAGGGGGAATATTGTTGTTAAAGCTTCCTGATTTCAATTTAATGGCGTCTAAACCCACATCAAAGAGGCAACATGGAGAGAGTTCCAGAACCACGCCACCATCACGAACCTTCGACCGACGCAAATTTATAAGTGTCGTCGCCGACCGTTATGATTACATGGTGTCAAAAGCTCTCACACCGGAGCGAGAGTTGGCACCAGACCATATCGACGGTGAAATGATGCAACAAATATATCAGAAAGGGTGGAATAAGTTCACGGATGAACCCGAGGCCGCCGTTGTAAGTGTGGTCAAAGAATTTTATGCTAACGCCAAGGACAAGGCCCCTTTCAACGCTTTTATGCGGGGAAGATTAGTCCCTTTCAGTGCCGATGCCATCAACACTTACTACCAGTTATGAGTGCCTAGACATGCCAGTATGCTCATTTATGTGATCATGATCTGAATTATGAGGTTATTATGAAGGAAATGACAAAATCGGGTACCACATGGATCAACGGTCACAAAGGTGGCACTGTGTTTCACATCAAGGATCTCAACAGGTATGGAAAGATATGGTATGCATTCTTTTGCGCCAAATTATTTCCATCCACACACACGTCAGACGTGACCAAGGAAAAGGTAGTACTCTTGTATGCCATTGTACAAGATTTCTTCATCGATGTAGGGGCTATAATCAGTTTTTTTTATCTGATGATGCTTATGAGGACCATTCTCGGGGGGCTTGCCACACCCATCACTCTTTTGTGGGTTGTGTAGGCAAGCGGGAGTTAGATGGTCTGATGATGAGATCACTCAAATGCCGCTTCAAACACTGGATTCAAGAATGATTGTCCGTTATGCGGTATGGCCCGGAGGCGAGTCGCATCTTAGAGGATTAGGCTTTATATTTCCTTCAGCATCGGAGGATGAGGCTGATGCTTTCAATAGCTCAGAAGATGAAGAGTTCCAGGGGGCTACACCAATGGGAGATGAAGGAACAGAGGCAACACCATAGCCCGAGGCCATATCTAGCCCTCAGTTCCTTAACTTTCAACGACAAGTGGATGAGTAAAATAAGGTAGCACGAAGAGAGATGTGGCGACTCGCAGTGAGGAAAGACCACATGTTTGAAGCCATGAAGCTATCCTTCACCTCATTTAATGTGACGCTCCAAAGCATCAATCCCAATGCACAATTCCCATAGCAGCAGCCAGCCCCAATGCCACGGCTTCCACCAAGTGACTCTGATGAAGAAGAACATACACCACCACCCCAGGCTTAAGTTATTACAGGGAAGTCCTCATATTCTTTATTGATATATCTATACAGTGAGGGCATTGTACTTTTCAAGTTTGGGGGATTTAATTTCATGTTTGCATATTTAATTTCATTAGTTAGGTTTGCATAGTCGTTCATTGTTTAGTTTTAGGATTATTAAATGTTGCATTCATGTAATCATGTAGTTGCATAGTAGCTTAGGAGCATAAATAGTTTTGATTTATTGTTGCATTCATGTTATGTTTACCATATATATATAAAAAATAAAAAATAAAAAAACTTAGTTAAGTATTGTGTAAATTTTGCATATGTCTAGCAGTTATTGTAGTTCATTTTATTTTGGTCAATGATGAGATTGGGATCAAATAGACAAGTACGGTACTGATTATTATAACCTTGATGTAGTTTCTGTTATGAATTGGATCTTGTGCTTGTTTAAAACTGGTATAAAAAGGGTAGCACGGTAATAACACCTGTGTCGACTGATTAGTTCAAATTGATACACAAGAAATTTCTAAAGGATAGTGTTAGTATAAATGAAAGAATAATGAGGATAGACAGTGAAGACGAAGAATTAGGCAAGAACCTAAGTTTGGGGGAAAAAGTGAGGTATATAAGCTTCTAAAAAAAGTGAATAATTGAGTCTTGTGGTGGGTTGAGAAGAATCATGAAAAGCACTCCCCATAAACACAGGCGTGAGATGGCGCGTAAAACGCACTCACTATCTATGAAAAAAAGGGGAATAAAATGGGAATTAAGAGAAAAAAGCCCCCGTGATAAAAAAAATAAAAATAAAAGAAAGCATAAGTACCCTATTTGGACCCTTAATATTGGTAATTGTTTTATTTTAGTTGGATCTCGTCTATTTTTGAAATTCTTGAGTTTTAACTGTATGATGCCTTCAAAGAGATTTGTTATATACTAAATTTGAATCTGTATCAGTTAGCATGGATGTTATGCACACACACTATACCAGTAATAACAGTGTAAGATTAAATGATTAGTGAGGGACTATTGATTAATTTTGATATGACGTGTTGTCATGTTTGCTTGATTTCTCTGAGGACGGTTAAATACCTTACTTCTATGATGACTGCTGGATGCGTAGGCATATAGGTTAGATTTATTGCATCATCATCGCATTGCATTGCATAATATGTTAGTTTGTTTTGTGCTTGAGGACTAGCACAGTTTAAGTTTAGGGGATTTTGATAAGTGGGTTTTATACCCACTAATCGGTTCCTAATTCAAGCTTAATCGGTGTTAATTCCTTGTGTTTTTGTTTATTTTTACTTTTTTAGTGTTATTTTGTTTGTAGGTTTGGTGATGTTGCAATTGATCAAAAAGGCTGGAGTTAAGGTGAATTGTGGCAAGCAAATGAGCAAAGCAGGATAAAAGTCAGAAGTCACCCCCGTCAGGGCGAGCGTTTTTAAGCCTTACACCCTCGCTGGGGTGGGGGGTCCAAACTTCGAGAGACAGAATGCATAGCTTGGTTAAGAAGCTGAGTAAGTGAGGCGAGTATTCTAAGTTATTTGGTTTTAATCTTCGTAAACGTGGAGTTTAAGTGATGTTAATAGCTTAGGACTCCTAATGACAAGGAATTTGAGTTAGATTTCATGTCTAAGCTAGTTATATTACCAAAAATAACAAGATAGAAAAAAACAAAAGGCAATTAACAGAACAAGAATGCAGATTTTTCAGAGCAAGCATTAGAGGAAGATAATTGAAGGATTTTTGTATCAATTGCGAATTGGGCTGAAGAAAAGGGTGGTTCTGGATTTATTCTTTTCTTTTAGTTTATTTGTAATTAAAAGGATGATATCTTTAATTTATTCAGTGTTTATTTCATTTATGATGAACTAATTCATTTTTTAGGTTTATGATGGATCTTTAAGTGAAACGATAGTTATGTAACATTGATTTCCAGTTTAATAAGCTATTCCTCAGTTTATCTATATTAATTTGGGCTTGAATTTATGAATTTCCTGATCAACAATTCTTTGTGAACTTGTATAAATTCGAGAGAGGAAGTACGAGTCTAGACTTAGTTAATATAGCATGTGTTCTTGAATTTTGTGAATGAATAGAATCTTGATGAATGTTAGGGTAGAGATATGCTTAACATCGCATGTAATTGAATAGAGAACTTGAACTTAAACCTTCTTTGATTGTAATTTACATAGAGATATAGTGAGTTAGTTAATTAAGTGTTTAACTTAATTCTATCTAAATTGTGGATTTGAGTTAATATGGTGTTAGTGCATCGAGTGGTGGCTAATTCTACTTTCATGTTCTTGATTAATAAACTGGGATAGTAAATTAAACTGGAATAAAGGATAATAACCAGGGTGAAGCTTAAGGTGAAGTTGTAAGCCTAATTCTATAATATTTGTTTAGAAATTCAGTTTTTGAGATTTGTGATTGTTTTGTGATCTTAGTATTTTTAATAATTTAGTTTTTATAATTTTAATCATTAATTTGGATAGTTTAATAAAATTGGGATTAATAGGAAACTGGTAATTGTGAGGTTGAAATTCTTACTAATTTCTCTGTGGGAACGATACTCTACTTACTATTATATTAATTGTTGACCACATATACTTCCATGTTGTGCGTATATGGATTTTACCCAACGGGCATAAAAGCGGTAGTTCAACTTCTGAATTGAAGCTGGTGAGTGGTATGTCATTGGTTCAACTTCTTGAGTTGCTCAAGAAGGGTGGAAGGGACGGCTCCAACCATATGAATCCACGGTCTTCCCAACAACAGGTTGTATCCTGTGGCGATTTTGAGCACATAAAAGGATACACTGAATGTATGTGGACCAATCTCCACAGGTAGCTCAATTTCCCCAACAGCATTTTGTCGGGATTCATCAAAAGCTTTGATAAACGTATGGCTGCTTTTGATCCTCTTGGGGTTGATATTCATCTTCTCCAAGGTAGCATAAGGACAAATTTTCAAAGATGACCCACCATCTATCAAAACTCCTCCCACCATGTATCCGGAGGACAGAACCGCTATGTCCAATGGTTTGCAATGACCAATCCCTTCGAGAGGTATGTCATCATCAGTGAAAGATATCACATTTTTGTTAAAAATATGATCAACTAGATGTTGGAATTTTTCCACATCTACTGATTTCGGCAAATGGGCTTCTTCCAAAACCCTTAGCAAGATCTTCTTGTGATCTTCAGAAGAGAAAACTAAGTTCAGTATGGAAATTTGTTGTGGAGCTTCTCTCAAGCTTAAACCACCTTGGATTATTATGGCCCATAGTACGGAGGAACTCTTCAATCCTCTTAATGGGAACTTTCCCCTTTGATTTGATGGTAGGCTTCATCACCGGATGGGGAAGATACAGTGGATTCTCCTTCGACACTGTAGCAGTTGTGTGGGATGTGGATCCTTCAGCCTGCCTATAATTCCATGGGACTTTTTTCAGGCTGACAACAGGATATTGTGGCCTAAATGGAAATGTTATTGGCTTTGGCAAAGCCACTTTCAAAGGATTGTCAACACCTTTCAGTTGAATTGCTTGTATTGTGGGCGGTCTGGCAACAAAATCATCCTCAATTGATATAACTGCTACGCTGTCTTTCCATTTTATAGGACATGTGTTTTCGCTCTTGAGTAACAAAGTGTCATCATCTGCCATTTGCAAGACACCACTTTCAATTAAATTCTGAATGAGGTGGCGGAGTGCCTAGCATTCTTCTGTGATGTGTCCGTGAGAGTGGGGGTGATATTGGCATACTCTATTAGAATTGAACCGTCTGGAACGGGGATTAATTGGAGGTAGAAGGGATGTAATTCTTCCTTCATTGATCAGCATCTAAAATATCTCCTCCATAGGTTGGCCAAGGTATGTAAATTCCCTTTTATTGGCCAAATTCCGACGGGCTTTGGCACTTGTTCTTTTTGCAACTTTATCCTCCAATGTTTCACTTTCTGAGTGCAATGATGGAGTATTCATCAGTTCTGCCAATTGCTCTACTTGCTTACAAAGAGCCTTCATCTCTCGTTCCATCATAAATTGGAACTATGCATAATCCCATTTATCAGCATCGTCCTTGCTAGTTTGGGAAGATTTAACAACGTAATTTGAACTTTGTCCACTGCTCCAATTAATCATATTAATCTCTTCTTCTTTGTGTTAAGGAAGAGGGTTGTCTTGCACATGAGGTTGGTCGGGTTTAGTTACCATAATCTCCCCGTTATCGATTAAATCCTGGATCTTGTGTTTCAAGGCCCAGTAATCCTGAGTATCATGTCCTGGAGCTCTAGCATGATAGGAACACTTCTAGGTAGCATTGAAACCCTTCACATTCGGGTTGGCTGGTGGAAGAAGATTTGTAATTTTCTTTTGATTAGTCAGAAGATTGAGAACATTCTCGAGCGAATCCCCTAGGGGTGTGAACACTCGAATGCGTCCAACTTCTCCACCCTTTGGCAATGTGGGGTTGGAAGACTGTGCTTGAAATGGGGAGTAGTTTTTCCTCTGGATAGGCATGTTTTGACTTCCTTTCTGACTTGTAGTATCAAGGAAACATCCTCCTCTTTCTTTTTATGGACCCTCCGGGGGTTGTTTCCATAAGTTCCAGACTGGATGTGCTCAGTAACAGCTTTTAGAGTGACTAGGTCTTGAATCTTTCCTGACTTTAATCCCATCTCAGCCATCTCTCCATGTTTGATCATTTCAGAAAATGGCTTACCAATGCCAGCTAAGACTCTCTCATAGAAATGAGCTTCTTGTATGTCTATAAAGGTTATCACCATTTCTGATTCTGTCATAGCAGGAATAACTTGAGTAGCTAGGCGCCTCCACCTTTGAGCATACTCTCTGAAAGACTCATTAGATGGTTTCTTAACTTTGGTAATTTAGTACTGGTCAGGAGCCATCTGAGACTGGAAACTGTACTAACTGAGGAAGGCATGAACTAGCTCTTCCCAGTTATGAATCTTAGAATTATCTAATCTGGTATACCACGATCGGGCTTCTCTAGTTAGACTCTTTTGGAACAGCTACATTCTAAGCTTCTCATTCTCGGCATAAGATCCGAGTTCTCCAATGAAAACCTCCAAATGTGTATAAGGATCTCCCAACCCATCATACTTTTTAAAGTCAGGAGTCTTGAATTTCTCTGGATAATGAACACCAGGGAATATACAGAGGTCAACATCTGAGACACTCCCGTGTGCTCCAATCCATTTTATAGACCGAATGTTCTCTTCTATTTGAAAGACTTTTTCCTGATATCACTGGTATCTGGATCTTCTTTGAGATGGGTGTTTTCAGGAATTTTGTTGGATTTATCCAACTGAAGCTCAGGTATTGGATTTTCTTGATCCGCACCTGGTGTTCCTCCATGTGCATAGGATTCTGTATGTACAGGTATGCATAGACCATGAGTAGATTAGTATAGTTCTTTAAGCAAAATAACCAAATCTGTAATTTGTTTGCTTAATCCGTCAAACTCCTCGCGAGAGACAGGAGCAGGATTAGACTGGTCAGATGAAGACATAATTGGTTGTAGGCTCGTGGCCTTCTTGGACTTTGATCAAGTAACAGGCCCAATTGGTTCCCTACAAAAACTTATGTAGTTTAGTCTTAGGGAATATATAAATGTTTACATGTTATCACAATGTATCCGTTTTAAAAGTATTATCCTGCAAAACAGATGTCAGTTGTTTGTAAGATAGCATGCCAGGATTTAATATGCATGTGCACATATTTTTCATATTTTCCATTACATAGAGATTGACATGGAATGAAATTACAAGTAATTATTTTTACAAGTAATTGAAAATAGAAAGCATGAAGAAACTTTCCTCCGCGTTTGGTTTATCAGAGGCTGGCCTATCTTAGGTTACTCTCGTGGATTTTTGACATGAAGGTTCCCAGATCATCACAATTTACTTGACGAGAAGTTAATCCGGTCTTTCAACTGGAGTAAATCTGGGTGGTGCCTTTCTTAAGCCTTGTTGGAATTAGTCTCACTATGAGTCCAGTAATCAAACACCGACAGGATAGCCTCCTGGTGGAGGAACGACACAACATACATTCACATACAACGTGTCTCACCGTTATAGGAATGATGACATGTACAAAGCACTAATATCATATACAAATATAGTGTAAAGCATTAAATGTAGTAAGTAAATACATTCGTACACATTCATCAAAATGTAAATGCAACATCCACACACAAGCATATAATAGTTTTTTAAAAGTTTGTAGTAGCAGCATAAGTCCTCTTACTGGAGTCCCTAGCAGAGTCGCCACCTGTTGATGTCAAGATTTTTACTATCCCTCTTCTGTTTTTCTCTTTTGGTGTTCTCATGTTAGGTGAGATTTGTTTGAAAAAATAAGTTGTGAAAAGGTCTGACATTTATATGTCGACGATTTGACTGTAAGAGTCACCAGTTGGTATTTTTAAATTGTTACACCAACTTAACCGAGAAAAGGTTTGCACATTGACCACGTGATGTAACACTGTTAAACTGGTCTGTGAAATTGAGATTCATTAGAGTCCGGGGACTTGCTTATGCGGAGGGAAGGTGTTAGGCACCCCCAGACATCCGTGTTACCATGGTGACCGCCACTTTTTAATTAAATTGTTATATAAATGTGTGTGTGTGTGGGTCAATGTGCAATTATTTAGAAGTAGTGTTATGCCTCATTCGCACCTATATACAAACGGTTTGAATTTATGTAAAAAATCAGTTTTAAACAAGATATAGCAGTGATGTTTTGTAAAAGAGGTTTTTCAAACCCTTATGCTCAATAGTAAGATGTATAGCAATGCCGAATTCCTCATGGGCATGATAGACATCTAAGGAAATGCAAACACCGTAAATAATGTATAAGCTGTTTACAGCCGAAAATGTCCATCACGGGAACCAAATCTAGATTCTGGAAACTAAATCTGTGATCTCATGATTCCTAGGCTCACATGATGTAGCAGTTTATATGAAAGCTGTAAGCAGTTATATATATATATATATATATATATATATATATATAGATAATCAACCACCACGAAGCGAACTTTATGGGGGATTGGAAATATAAATATATAAAAGCGGTAAATATATATATAAAGACACGATCAACCACCAAGAAGCACCTCCATGGGGGATCAGCAATGTAAATAAAGCAATAAAGACAATCAACTGCTACGAAGTAAACTCTGGGCGAGACGAAATGTAAATAAAGCAGTAAAAGGCCACGAAGTAAACTCCAGGCCTGACAAAAATGCACACACATATATATATAGTGGTAAACGCACCGGATATATATCGATTATGGCTCGGTTTATCATTTCAGCAATTTGTCGCTATATATATATAAAAGCACTAAACGCACCGGATATAAAATCTAGGCTCATCGAGCGTAGTCGACAACGCTTTATATATATATATATATATATATATATATATATATAAGCGAGAACGCTCGGATGTAAAATTGGGCTCATCGAGCGAGTTCGACAACAGTTCATATATACAAGTATATATATATATACATACATAAGCAAATAAACGCTTCAGACGTGAGTCCAGACTCAATCGAGGCATAACTCGATAATGTTAGTCCATATATATAAATATATATATATATATAAGGAAATAAAAAGCCACAGACCAAAGTTCGGGCATACACACGCAACACGACTCTCAACGTGAAGAAAAGTGTGTGCACAGTAGAAGAGAAAAGCTTTAAGAAGTGTAAGAAGGCTTATAGTGGACTGCCAAAGAAGACTTCTATAGTTTTAAATGGATGGACACTCGGCTCCCACCGCTAAAAATATGACAGTATATAAGCTTACAAGTGTTTAAAATGAGAAAACACTCAGTTTATAGTGTGTACAGAGCAAATTGGACAGGGCTTCCTCGCCATTTTCTCTTACAAAATGGCCACCTCAAGCCCTCTATTTATATAGCGGGAGCCGCAGGTGTATCTGCGGTATCCGCAGATGCACATGCGGCTGCCCGGGGTGCCTCGGGCTCCACAGGTCCCGTCGTCTCAAAGTATGTGCACGCGTGCAATGTGATGTCCACTCGAACTTTTAGAACTTCAATCCGAGCCTCCGATTGAGGTGTATAAGAACTTTTATGGAATACTATTGTTGAGAGCTACACAAATGACATGGGATTAAAGGTTGAAAGAAGTCAGGAGGATGGGACCATGCCCTTGGTGTTCAAGCTTCAAATTCTATTCGGTGTGTTGTCCTATGTAGTAGTCACTCGAGATTGCAGTTATTTGGTTCTTGTAGGACACTGTTGTGTAGAATGTATGTTGAAATGTGTTGAGATAGCGTACGTGTGGAATCGAGGCTGTAAAATTATGATTTTGCCCCTCACCGGGGTTATCTCCGGTTTGGCCTGATAAAGCAGTCGTTGCTCAAGGTTATCTCTGAGATTGGGCTGCTGCAAGTACTGGATATCCTCGGGGTTGTCTCTGAGGTGTGCCTGACCTCCCGGGGTTATATCCGGGTTTGGGATTGAGTTCCTCGGGATTATCTCCGAGGTTAAAGCTGATTTCAAAGGTTGAAAGAGCATCTCCGGTGTTATCTCCGAAACTGCAACTGCACTCCTCGGTGTTATCTCTAAGGTTGAGACTAAAACTCTCGGTGTTGTTTCTGGGATTGAATATCTCGGGGTTATCTCTGAGATGGAAAACGCTTCTCCGGTGGGATTTCTAAATCCGGAACTGTTTTGTCCTCCAGGGTTATCTCTGAAAGACGATTCTGCCCTCCTGCAATGTTAGTAACAAGAATGCAAAATTTCGAGTGTCTATAGGTAGGAACCTTTATCGGAGACTGTACAGGCTCAGGATCTGTGTGTGGAGATAATCGTTGTATGGCAGAAGATGAAGGAATTTGTTTGTGCTTATGAGGATTCCTTTGAATGGAGCTTGCAGAATAGCCTAATCAAATTGTCCCTGTTTGACTGGGAACTTAAATGGGACGCTTAATGCCCTGATGATCTTTGCCTAAACCTTGTCCAGGTTGATGACCCAATGACATCATCTCTTGAGTGGCCGACATTACCTAGGTAGAAATCTTGGGTGTTAGAGGTGGCACCCCAATGGGATGGTAATGAGTTTTGCTCACCTCCAGGGCATGGAAACTGACTGGCTCAACTTTTACATTGAAGCTGATGAGTGGTATGTCACCTTGTTCAGGACATTCTGTCTCAGCATTAACAGTGATTAGGCTATTATTGATAATATATTTAAGTTGTTGATGAAGGGTGGAAGGGACAGCTCCAACAATATGAATCCACGGTCTTCCCAGAAGCCGGTTGTATCCTGTGGCAATTTTGAGCACATGAAAGGATACGCTGAATGTATATGGACCAATCTCCACAGGTAGCTCAATTTCCCCATCAGCATTTCGTCGGGATCCATCAAAAGCTTTGATAACCGTATGGCTTCTTTTGATCCTCTTAGGGTTGATATTCTTCTCCAAGGTGGCATAAGGACAAATATTCAAAGATGATCCACCATCTCTCAGAACTCCTCCCACCATGTATCCGGAGGACAGAACCGCTATGTGCAACAGCTTGCACTGACCAGTCCGTTCGGGAGGTATGTTGTCTTCGGTGAAAGATATCACATTGTTGTTAAAAATGTGATCAACTAGATGTTGGAATTTTTCAACATCCACTGATTTCGGCAAATGGGCTTCTTCCAAGACCCTTAGCAAAATCTTCTTGTGATCTTCAGAAGAGAAAACCAAGTCCAGTATAGAAATTTATTGTGGAGCTTCTCTCAATCTTAAAACCACCTTGGCTTCATTATGACCCATAGTACAGAGGAACTCTTCAATCCTCTCAATGGGAACTTTCCCCTTTGATTTGATGGTAGGCTTCATCACCCGGTGGGGAAGATACAGTAGATTCTCCTTCGACACTGCAGCAGTTGTGTGTGATGTAGATCCTTCAGCCTCTCCTTAATTCCATGACACTTTTTGTAGGCTGACAACAAGATATTGTGTTCTATATGGAAAGAGAATTCGCTCTGGTGCAGCCACTTTCAAATGATTGTCAACACCCTTGAGTTGAATTATTTATATTGCGAGTAGTCTGATAGCCAAATTATCCTCAACGGATATAACTGCTACGTTGTCCTCCATTTTGTAGGACATGTGTTCCCACTCTCGAGTAACAAAGTGTCGGCATCTGCCTTCTGCAGGACACCACTGTCAATTAAATTCTGAATGAGGTGGCGGAGTGCCCAACATTCTTCTCTGATGTGATCGCGAGAGTGGGAGTGATACTGGCATACTCCATTAGAATTGAACCATCTTGAACGGGGATTAATTGGAGATTGAAGGGATGTAATTCTTCCTTCATTAATTAGCATCTGAAATATCTCCTCCATAGGTTGGCCTAGGTATATAAATTCGGACTTATTGGAAAAATCCCGATAGGCTTTGGCACTTGCTCTTTTTACAACATTATCCTCCAGTGTTTCACTTTCTGAAGGCGATGATGGAGTATTCATAACAAAAGGAAGGAGACTAGCATGCTCCTGACTGACTAATTGGCGTGTGACTTGGTGCTGATAGATCACCAGTTCTGCCAATTGCTCTACTTGCTTACAAAGAGCTTTCATCTCTCGTTCCATAACAAACTGGAACTGTACGTAATCCCATTTGTCAGCACCATCTTTGCTGGTCTGGGAAGATTCAACAACGTAATTGGAACTCTGTCCATTACTCCAATTAATCATATTAACCTCCTCTTCTTTGTGTTGAGGAAGAGGGTTGTCTTGCACATGAGTTTGGTCGGGTTTAGTCACCACGATCTCCCCGTTGTCGATTAAATCCTGAATCTTGTGTTTCAAGGCCCAGCAATCCTGAGTATCATGTCCTGGAGCTCTAGCATGATAGGCACATTTTTGGGTAGCATTGAAACCCTTCCCATTCGGGTTGGCTGGTGGAAGAAGATGGGTAATTTTCTTCTGAGTAGTCAGAAGATTGAGAACATTCTCGAGTGAATCCCCTAGGGGTGTGAACACTCGATTGCGTCTAACTTCTTCAGCCTTTGGCAATGTAGGGTTGGAAGACTGTGCTTGAAAAAAGGAGTAGTTTCTCCTCTGGATAGGCATATTTTGACTGCCTTTCTGACCTTGTAGTATCAAGGAAACATCATCCTCTTTCTTTTTATGGACCCTCCAGGGGTTGTTTCCATAAGTTCCAGACTGGATGTGCTCAGCAACAGCTTTTAGAGTGGCTAGGTCTTGAATCTTTCCTGACTTCAATCCCATCTCAGCCATCTCTCCATGTTTGATCATTTCAGAAAATGGCTTGCCAATGCCAACTAAGACTCTCTCATAGAAGGGAGCTTCTTGTATGTCTATGAAGGTCATCACCATTTTTGACTCAGTCATAGAGGGAATAACTTGATCAGCAAAGCGCCTCCACCTTTGAGCATACTCTTGGAAAAACTCATTGGCTTGTTTCTTGACCTTGGTAATTTGGTACCGGTCCGAAGCCATCTAAGACTAGAAGTTGTACTGAGTAAGGAAGGCATGAGCTAGCTCCTCCCAGCTATGTATTTTAGAATTATCTAATCTGGTATACCATGATCGTGCTTCTCCTGTGACACCCCCAAATCTAGGTACTTCATTCCCACAAGACTTGGTGTTCACTTTCCATTCATTCATGTCTATCTACCCAAATATAATAAAGTTAAATCAGAAATCCTCCCTTTAAAGGTTTACATCATTAATCAAAAATCTTCCCAGGTTGTCTAACCTTATACATCAATCAAGCGCAGAAAATAAAAAAATTACATCATATCCTTAAATATAAAATCCAACATCATGACAATAAATAGGATTACAAGTCTTCATCACTTGCACATTTTTCCCTTTCCTTTGATAGTCGAAGGCTCATCTAACTTCTCAACTTTAGCTGTAATAATTATAATTATGCAAGAGTGAGCAAAACAATTGCTCACTAGATATAACAATGAATCATCAAAAGAATAATAGCTGCCAATGAGTAGGCTCATCAAAACTAAATAATACTCTATCAACAATAACCAAAAGCTGAAATCAAAATGTGAAATATCTATCTGAGGGTCAAAAGACCACGAACTATGTCCACGGTTACAAGTAGTCTTTCAACTTTAACCTTAACAGTTATACTGCAAGGACTTCACGTACTTAGGGGGATCAGCCCTTCGTACAATGTATTGTGCACAAACATCTAAACGCATTGTGTAACCCCTATAATAGGGTTGTTCTCAGTTTTAGAGTATAAGTCCACACCAAAGAAAGTTTGGTTTGGATAAGCTCTAAGGGTAATTTAGAGTTTAACGACCATCAACTAAAGGATTAGTTGAATCAACAAAGTTTGATAACACTACAGTTGATCACTAACAACGTAATATGGAATAATGAATAATCGTAAGTGAACTAACTATATATTGAACTCATGCTTAGAAACAATTACAAAGCATAAGTATTGAATAACAATAAACCTTGCTTGAATAATATTAAGCTAGGGCTATGAATTATTGAATATATATTAATAATAGCAAGCTAAAAGTAAAACTTGCTCATTATGAGAATAACTTATGTCAAGTAATTAAAATAAGGCAATTTGACATTAGGAATTGGAATTCAAGAAATTGCATTCACAATACAAGAATGACATTAAAGAAACTTGTCTAACAATAAACAAGTTAGAATACATCAATAACTATTAGAATTTAAAACTTGTTTGAATAAAGTTAAAGTTATAGCTTGCTCAAATAATGATTAGGAAGACAAGAATTTGCTTAATTAAAGTTTAGAGTAAGAACTTGCTTAATGTAAAAAGATAAGGTTTAGAAACTTGCCTCGCGCATAAACTATAAATTACAACTCACGTTCACCTACACATTTTAATGGAATCATAATATCTATTAGACATGTTAACATCCACTTCCAAAATAACACCCAATTCTAGCTAAACTTGTTAATTTAGTACAAGTCTTATGCTACTATATAAATATCAGAAATTCCAAGTGTTAACCTTCAGAACACTTATTTACTAATCCTCGTGTTCAATAAATCACAACATGTCATTTTCATAGTTTACTAACTTCTTATAACTTTAGAATTACTAACCACATGACACTATGTTGTTTAAACCTCCACATTACATGTTTAACACATTAAGACAACATTGAAATAAATTACAATGGTATTCAAGGTCTATGGCAGAAAGCAGTAAACCTCGCCTTAGATCAATATATGGTGTAAACATTGCTTATACATAATACATAAGCTTTGGTACACAGTACTGCTCCAAGCTGTTTTGGCACCAAAGACAATGTATCGGTGCGTGAGTAAAATGTAAATGCAATGAATGAACAAGAGCCATTTTTAGCCATACTAACACGAATTTCACCCACAAAATAGTGAAATTAACACATACAATTGATATAAAACTATCACAAATATGTTTCCTCACATATTCAACCACTTAGAATGATTAAACACCAATTTAAACTAATTTAATTCCTTAAATTTCTTATTTTCATATAAAAACTAAAATTTTAACATCCTTCATAGAAATCATCATTGTGATCACAATTCTTGTCTAAATTACTTTGTTCAAACTACGTTCTCTTCGTTTCTTAATGGACTAGCATAATCAAGACTTAATTTACAAATTAACATACAAATTGACCACCATATTTGGTACTTTTACAAGACATATGCAAAATACATATTGTAATTACTTTTCCTACTTTTAAACGAAATTAGCACACAATTCCCTATCTAAACATAAACTCTAGCATTACAATTACTTACCATTGCAATAATTCAGTTGTAAAGCAACAATTCAAAAAAATTCGAATTCACAGAACATAGAATTTTATGCCATAAAATCTATATATATATATATACATAAGATATAAAAATTATAGAGAAATACCTTCTTATGCGTAAACAATCCTTGCTAATAAACTGATAATCACTTTGAAATCACTTACTTTCCCTCACTCTCTCAATTCTCTCTTAGCTTCTCTCTTAAATTCTCAGTTTAGCAAATAACCAAGCTAATAACCCAATATGCGTAAAAAAAACAAAACCCAGCATAATCCATTATAACTCGCATACTAAGTATATAGATTTTATAAACTAATTAAACGATAGATTATAAATACATTTTATTTATTAATTAATTAATTTTTTTATTTTATTTATTATAATAAAATTCAAAATAAAAAAAAATCCAAAAGCCATAAGGCTTTGTTTGGAAAAAAGTCTTTAAAATACAGACTTAGTATTTTAAGCAATGTTTGGGTAAATCAATTTTAAACTACTTTAATTTTATTTTAATAAACCATTTAGTTTAAAATTTATAATCACATATTATTTATTTGAATTTCCATATCCAACATTAATCAAATAAATTAATTAAACATACTATATTTTAAATAAATATTCCACTTTAACAAATATCACAAAATTATAATTTCATTATAATTTTATTTAATAATTTAACATACCATCTTAACTTATTAAATCAAAACAACAATTAATATAACATCTCATGTTATATTACAACTCTCTAAATTAAAAATTACATTAATTTAGAATTTTATTTTATTAATTCATAAATAAAAAATATTTAACTAACAATCACATCAAATAAATATTTATCTAATTTAATAAATATTTTAAATTACATATAATAAAATCTTGGATTGTTACATCCTTCCCTCCTTACAAGGATTCTGTCCCCAGGATCACAACTCAAACAATTAAATCGTCACATTTTTCCCTCCTTGCAAAGATTATGTCCCCAGAATCGAAGACACGGATTAAACAAATAACTCAGGGTAATTTTTCATCATATCAGCTTCGAGTTCCCACGTAGCCTCTTCGACATTGTGGTTCCTCCATATCACCTTCACAGAAGGTATCACCTTATTCCTGAGCACTTGTTCTTTTCTGTCAACTATCTGGATAGGAACCTCTTCATAAGATAAATCCTTGTTGAACTGTAATGATTCATATTTGATCACATGTTTGTAATCGGGTTTATATGGTCGCAACACAGACACATGAAAAACGTTGTGCACATATTCTAATTCTGGAGGTAAAGCTACTTCGTAAGCCACCTCTCCTACTCTTCGCAGTATCTCGAAAGGTCCAATAAATCTTGGGCTTAACTTTCCTTTCTTGCCAAAATGAATTTTCCCCTTCCAAGGAGAAACTTTCAGGAAAACGAAATTTCCTGCTTCAAATTTGCGGTTCTGCCTGTGTTGATCAGCATACTTCTTCTGTCAATCTTGAGCAGCTACCAATCTTGCTCTAATAAGTTTGATAACTTTCGTGGTCTGCTGTACCAGTTCTGGTCCTAACAGTTGATGTTCACCAACTTCATCCCATCATAGTGGAGTTCTGTGTTTCCTTCCGTATAATGCCTCATATGGCGGCATGCCAATGCTTGCATGGTAACTGTTGTTGTATGCAAATTTCACCAACGATAGATGATCATCCCAGTTTTCTTTGAAATCCATGATGCACGCTCTAAGCATATCTTCTAGCGTCTGGATTGTTCGTTCACTTTGACCATCAGTTTGCGGATGATATGTCATAGTCATCTTCAGTTACGTTCCCATGCATTCTTGTAATCTTTTCCAGAAATTTGATGTGAACTTCGGATCTCTATCTGATACTATTGACACTGGAACTCCATGTCTCGACACGATCTCTTTGACATATAGTTTTGCCAGCTGATCAAGATTAAATCTAATCTTTATTGGCAAGAAGTGTGCTGATTTTGTTAATCTATCAACTATCACCCATATCGCATCGTATCCTTTCTGAGTTATTAGAAGACCTACCACAAAATCCATTATGATATGCTCCCATTTTCATTCCGGTATTTCCAACGATTGAAGTAATCCGCTTAGCCTTTGATGTTCTGCCTTCACTCTCTGGCATATCAGGCACTTTGGAATGCATTTTGCAATGTCTCTTTTCATATTTGGCCACCAAAAATGTCGCCGCAAATCTTGATACATCTTTGTACTTCCCTGATGAATCGAATATCTTGAGGTATGAGCTTCTGTCAAGATTTTTTCTTTAATATCCTGTACTGCTGGAACCCAAATTCGTCCCTCGAATCTTAGTATTCCCTCAGTATCAAGCTTATATTTCACTTCTTTGCCCTTGACCACACTTTCTTTTATTTTTCTGCATTCTTCATCTTGCAGTTGAGCGTTCTTCACCTTGTCCACCAAAGTTGGACTAGCTTCCATCTGGTACAATCTTTCGTCATCTTCTTTTAGAAATTCGATTTCCAACTCTGGCCTTGCCATTGCTGAAATGAGCTCCTCCTTATCGGTTAACAACATAAACTTTTCTCGGCCTTTCCTACTCAAGGCATCTGCAACCACATTAGCTTTGCCCGGATGATAAAAGATCTTGCAATCATAATCTTTTATCAATTCCATCCACCTCCTTTGACGCATGTTCAGGTCCTTCTGTGTGAAAATATACTTTAGACTCTTATGGTCTATGTAGATCTCACACTTCTCTCCATAGAGAAAATGTCTCCATATTTTTAGCGCAAACACTACTGTTGCCAACTCTAAGTTATGAGTCGGATACCCTTTCTCGTAGTCTTTCAATTGCCTTGATGCATACGCAATAACTTTGTCGTTTTGCATAAGGACACAACCCAATCCTATGTGTGAAGCATCACTATACACCACAAAATTTCTCAGATTATCCGGTAATGACAAACACAAAGCCACATCGAGCCTCTTCTTCAATTCCGTAAAACTTTCCTCACATTTTTCCATCTAGAAAATTTTTATAGATTTTCTCGTCAAATTTGTCAACGGGATGGCAATCTTGGAAAAATCTTGAATAAATCGTCTATAATAACCCGCCAATCCCAAGAAACTTCTCACTTCTGATGGAGTTCTTGGTTGTTCCCAATTTATCACAGCTTTGACTTTTGATGGATCCACTGAAATTCCATCCTTGTCGATTACATGCCCAAGAAATTGTACACGTTCCAGCCAAAATTCATATTTACAGAATTTCGCGTACAACTTTTCTTTTCTTAGCGTTTCCAGTGTCAGACGTAAGTGTTTCGCGTGTTCGTCTTGAGATTTAGAGTACACCAGTATGTCATCAATGAATACCACCACAAACTTGTCTAAAAATGGTTTAAACACACTAATCATCAAATCCATGAACGTTGCAGGGGCGTATGTCAAACCAAAAGACATCACCAAAAATTCGTAATGTCCATACCGAGTTCGGAATGTCGTCTTCGGTACATCCTCCTTCCTTACTTTCAGTTGGTGATACCCACTTCTCAAATCTATTTTCGAGAAATATCTAGCACCCTTCAATTGATCAAACAAGTCATCTATTCTCGGCAATGGATACTTGTTTTTAATAGTGACTTTGTTTAATTCCCTATAATCAATTCAAAGACGGATTGACCCATCCTTCTTCTTCACGAATAACACTGGTGCTCCCCATAGTGACACACTCGGCTGAATGTACTTCTTATCTAGAAGTTCTTGCAATTGCACCATCAGTTCCTTCATCTCTACTAGAGCCATTCTGTACGGGGCCTTCGATATCAGAGCGGTTCCTGGCGCTACGTCGATCACAAACTCAATTTCTCTGTCAGGTAGAAGTCTTGGCAAATCTTTCGAAAACACGTCTACAAAGTCCCTAACCACTGATATCTCCTCCAGTTTCACACCCTTCTTCTTTTGAGTATCGACTATGTAGGCTAGGTACCCTACACAGCCCTGACTCAATAACTTCTTGGCCTGCATAATCATCAGTCACCTTGCCTGTCTAGGCGATTTGCTACCATGGAAAACTACTTTTGACGGAGTCATAAGGTTTACACACTTCTTTTGGCAATCAATTATCGCTCCAGAATTGAATAACCAATCCATTCCCAATATAACGTCAAACTCTCTAAGTTTTATCGGGATTAAATCTACTTTCATAACATTCCCCTTAAAGTTCACCCTACAATTCTTGTATACGAACCTAATAGGAATTACTTCCCTATTCGCAATTTCTATGTTTAAAGGGAAATTTAACTTTTCACTAGGTATTTCTAACTTCTTATCAAATTCATCAGATATAAACGAGCAAGTAGCACCCAAATCAAATAATACATATGCATTTATATCATTGATTGGGATAATGCCTGACACGACATCTTTTGATTGCACCGCGTCTCGCACCGTCATGTTGAAGGTTCTGGCTGTGGGCTTATTTGTTGACGTTGGCCCAGCAATAGTAAGTGTACCTCCACTGCCACTTCCCTTACTTTCATTTGTCTCACCAGATTTCTTCTTTGGACACTCGCGAGAAAAATGATCATTCGACCCGCAGGTGTAGCAAGCATTCTTCTTGGGTTGATTGTAGTTTGGGGCAATGTGACCTTCCTGGCCACAGTTAAAGCATACCCGTTTTCCCCTTAAGCACATACCCGTGTGAAACTTCCCCCATGTAGCACATGCGTCAATCTTCTTTTTCTGCTGATTACCTTGCTGATTTCCAGCTCCCACATTTGCATTCCACTTCCTCTTCAAATTATTGTTACCATTTCCACCGTTACCACCAATATTCTTAGCTTCACCATCATTCTTCTTCTTTATCTGCTCTTGGTTGTGCTTTATTATAGCCTCGCCTCCACTCTCAGCGAGAATTGCTTTCTCAAGCACTGTCGCAAACGTCTTTAACTGGAACAGTGAGACTCTGCTGTACAACCAGGGCTTCAGTCCCTACTCAAACCTCCTTACCTTGAACTCATTTGTATTCACTTGATATGGCACAAACCTCGCTAACTTGTTGAACTTCGCGGCATACTCTGATACTGACATTGTGCCCTGTTTTAGCTTTAAAAACTGCACTTTCATATGATTCTTTGAGCTTTCTAGGAAATAGGTCTCGAAGAATATTTTCTTGAATCTTTCCCAAGTCATTACCCCTTGACCTCCTCAAGTTTTATTGGCTTGACACCAATAACTAGCCTCTGCTTTCAACATGAATGTTACAAAAATAGTCTTCTGGTTATCCTCTACCCTAGCAACATCAAAAACTTTCTCTATCTCCATGATCAAGGTCTGTGCTTCAACTGGATTCATGGACCCACGGAACTCTGGTGGCCCAACCGCCTTGAAGTCCTTAAATGTCGCAGATTGATTCTGTGGCTGATTCTATAATGCTCCCGTCAGTAGCGTTATGAATTACTGAACTGGATTAGCCTCAGCATTGTTGTTATAGGTAGATCCCTGTCATGGTTGACGTCTTGGAGGCATTTTCTGTTAAAATACACCCATTAGATTCTATTCAACCTTTTAAGTATTACTACTTAATTTGCACACTATAAAAGATTATCATGTAACACATAACACTTTGAATAAAATAATAACTTTTATTCATTCATAATCTTTTAGGAAACATAAAACAATAGCATCACTGTTATTTACATTACTTTCCTGAACTACAAAAGTTTCAGGACAATTACATCATCATCCTATCCCATTGGTTATATCCTACCCGGGATTTACATCTTATTTAATCACTAATCACATAATAATTACATTTATGACGTCCTATTAAAATGTTGCATAGCCTTACGACGCTCTTCCTCTATAATTCGGAACATTGTTTGGCGATCTAAAATGTACGATGGCAGCATCTCGAACAGAATAGGATAACATATGACCCGATCTTGAGCTTGATTGATCACGGTGTTGAATACGTTATTCATCTCTTCCATCTTGATCCTCTTTACTTGTACCTCTCTCTCTGCCACCCTGGCTCGTTGAAAAGTTTCCTCATATGCGTCTTCGGCTCTTGCCCTATTCGTAGATTCTTCTTTCAATTTATTCTCCGGCTTTGTAATCTTCTCTATTAGTTGCTCGTTCTCTCCTTCAGTGTGGATCAGCTTCTCTTCGACATTATAAAGATGTTCATCTCGATCCTAAATCTCGTTGTCCTTCTGCGCCATTGCGATCTTCTATTCAACTACTATCTCTTGCAACTCCTTGATGGTATCCTGGAGTTCTACATTGCGATCGTATACCTCATCGTACATACGGGCAGTAATCGAGTTAAGTGGAAGCTCTTCCTCCTCGTCCTCCTCATCCTCATTCGACTGTGGCATCTCAATGGGGTCCTCCTTGTCCGTCTCTATCTCATCATCCTCATCAGGTAAACCCTCCTGCTCAACCACTGTAACCATCGGAGATGTCTCCCGTGGCAGTAGTTTTTCCCAAACCACCTGAATATCTCGAGGCTCCTCCTCTCTAGGCATTTGGGATCCTTCCTCCCTCGCCTGACTAGATTCTCCTACATTAGTCATTCTGAAAAAAAAAATTAAGTTTTTAATTACTAATCATTACTACTCGACACTCACGAGCACATAATTTAGAATCACATAAGCACATAAGTGTTTTATTACTTCTTTCTTAATAACTCGATAAGAGTTTATCACCACTATATTTTTAAAATTTACTTCCTAAGGTTTTTCCCCACCTAAGGTTCATAACCTAAAGCTCTGATATCAACCTGTGACACCCCTAAATCTTGGTACTTCATTCCCATAAGACTTGGTGTTCACTTTCCATTCATTCATATCAATCTACCCAAATATAATAAAGTTAAATCAGAAATCCTCCCTTTAAAGGGTTACATCATTAATCAAAAATCTTCCCAGGTTGTCTAACCTTAAACATCAATCAAGTGCGGAAAATAAAATAATTACATCACATTCTTAAATATAAAATCCAACATCATGACAATAAATGGAATTCCTAGTCTTCATCACTTGCACATTTTTCCCTTTCCTTTACTAGTCGAAGGCTCATCTACTTTCTCAACTTTAGCTGCAATAATTATAATTATGCAAGAGTGAGCAAAACAATTGCTCACTAGATATAACAATGAATCAACAAAAGAATAATAGCTACCAATGAGTAGGCTCATCAAAAATGAATAGTTCTCTATCAACAATAACCAAAAGCTGAAATCAAAATATGAAATATCTATCTGAGGGTCATAAGACCACGAACTATGTCCACGGTTACAAGTAGTCTTTCAACTTTAACCTTAACAGTTATACTGTAGGGACTTCACGTACTTAAGGGGATTAGCCCTTCGTACAATATATTGTGCAGAAACATCTAAACACATTGAGTAACCCCTATAATAGGGTTGTTCTCAGTTTTAGTGTATAAGTCCACACCAAAGAAAGTTTGGTTTAGATAAGCTCTAAGGGTAAATTAGAGTTTAACGACCATCAACTAAAGGATTAGTTGAATCAACAAAGTTTAATAACACTACAGTTGATCACTAACAACGTAATATGGAATAATGAATAATCGTAAGCGAACTAACTATATATTGAACTCATGCTTTGAAACAATTACAAAGCATAAGTATTGAATAAAAATAAACCTTGCTTGAATAATATTAAGTTAGGGCTATGAATTATTGAATATATATTAGGTAATAACAAGCTGAAAGTAAAACTTGCTCATTACGAGAATAACTTGTGTCAAGTAATTGAAATAAGACAATTCGACATTAGGAATTGGAATTCAAGAAATTGCATTCACAATACAAGAATGACATTAAAGAAACTTGTCTAACAATAAACAAGTTAGAATACATCAATAACTATTGGAATTCAAAATTTGTTCGAATAAAGTTAAAGTTATAGCTTGCTCAAATAATGATTAGGAATACAAGAATTTGCTTAATTAAAGTTTACAGTAAGAACTTGCTCAATGTAAAAAGATAAGGTTTAGAAACTTGCCTCGCACGTAAGCTATAAATTATAACTCACGCTCACCTACACATTTTAGTGGAATCACAATATCTATTAGACATGTTAACATCCACTTCCAAAATAACACCCAATTCTAGCTAAACTTGTTAATTTAGTACAAGTCTTATGATACTATATAAATATCAAAAATTCCAAGTCTTAACCTTCACAACACTTATTTACTAATCCTCGTGTTCAATAAATCACAACATGTCATTTTCATAGTTTACTAACTTCTTATAACTTTAGAATTACTAACCACTTGACACTCTGTTGTTTAAACCTCCACATTACATGTTTGACACATTAACACATCATTGAACTAAATTACAATGGTATTCAAGGTCCGAAAAAAGAGTAAAAACCTGCTTCCTCAGATCGATTAGGGTGTATTGCAATTGCTTATACATAAGTTTTGATCGCCAAGAACAAGGCAAATAATTCAAGGCATTTAAGCTTGCTTCCTCAGTAGAAGAATAGTAAAATTGCTACTGGGTGTATGACAAAAATAGAAATGCAAAGGATGAAAGAGCCATTTTTAGCCCAACTAACAAGAATTTCACCCGCAAAAAAGTAAAATTAACACATACAATTGATATAAAACTATCATAGACATGTTTCCTCACATATTCAACCACTTAGAACGATTAAACACCAATTTAAACTAAACCAAGGGAAATAGGGATTGATGAACTTAATGCATTTTTCGCAATATCAGCATAGATTGAAGAACTTTCTAGGATGTTGGACGTTATTGTAGCCCAAAGGAGTTAAAGGATGGCAGTTACGTGTGACTATTGTGCTGGAAACCACCAAAGTCATCAATGCACCGTCAGTTTTGAACCGGTACAATATAGTGGTGATTACCTCAACAACTATGTTAATCCAAACTATCACCAAGATTGGGGGTGTCACCCGGATTTTTCATGGAGCTACAACTATGATGACCAACATTACGCTCCAAATCCATCATACACACCGGAATTTTCAAGTCCACCTCCATTTCTTCAAGAAGAAAAGCCAAATCTGATGGATGTAATATTGAAGGGCATAGCAGACCTAGAGGAGATGAGGATTAGCTAAGAGTTGTCAACCCAAAATTTTAATAATTGAATGGAACAACTCGTCACTACCTCAACCAATGGTCCTCAATATATGGATTCCAAAACTGAGACAGATAATTCGAGATTGGAGGAATTGGTGTCCAAGTTCATAGCATCAAATGAGGATAAAAGGATTAATTAAGAGAAGTCAATTAAGAATCTTCAGAATAAGATAGATCAAATAACCAAAGCCATAAGCAACCTTCCTCCAAACACTTAGCTTTATGACATGGATGACGAAATTGACGGAGAACCCGAACCAAATCTGCGACTGGATGAGCTACAAGATATCGGAAGTGTGGAGACAATTGGGGATAATGAAATAGAGGTCGACGAAGATCTAAATGGGTCTCCACCAAAGATCAAAGAGTCAGTCAGATTTACAAAATCATGCCCACTTGGTAGTCATGTCGTCGGCGAAGCTCTTTATGATATAAGAACGAGTACAATTTTGAATCCATTATGGGACAAGAAAGAGAAGATAGACGAAGAGCCCATTTATGTGTGACAAGCTTCCATGCCCCAAAGTGATCACATACACAATGGAGAAAACACCTAGTTATGGGATGTTCTTGATTGAGATCATACCAAATCAGAGCATGCTAGGTGACTTTGATGCATTGGCCATCACAAATGGGAACCTACCAAAAGCTATATTATTTTCGATGGATGCAGGGTTCCTCAATTATCCAAGAGGAATTGGATAGGGTTGACCAGACAAAGTTAGGCTAAAAGACTGTAATTCAAGCGCTAACTGGGAGGCAACCCAGGAATTTTTTATATTTATATGCTTTACTAGTTTATTTAGTAGATAGGGATTAATTTTCTTATTAAGTTCTCTTACCAATCTAAGTGCTATTCTAATCCATGTTGTCTCTCTTAATTGCAGACATTGGAGGTTTAATGGACAGGCAAAAGATTATGAAAAGGTTATTCAAGTCAAATTCAAGTGTGGTGCCCAATTTGTTCCATGTGCCTAATCTATTCTCCAAACTTAGCGGACAATGAGGAGAATTGCTATATTTTCAGGGAAGTTTTTTGCTTTACTTTTTTCTATTTCAGCCATTGAGGACAATGTTTAGTTTAAGTTTGGGGGAATTTTAGTGTCGTATTGCATATAGTTAATTATTTACATTGTAGTTCGTATAGTTACATATTAGTTTTTGCATTCAGTTTTTTTAAAATTAAAAAATTAAAAAATTAAAAAATTTGAAAAAATGAAAATTTTCAAAAATAGTAGTTACTTTACTATGTTTATATAGCATTTAGTACATCTTGAATGAGTCCAGCTGTTTGATATTTAAAGTTTATTTTGGCCAATGATGAGATTGGAATTGGGTAGACAAGTATAGTACTGACTATTAGAGCTTTGATGTGATTTCTTGTTAGGAATTGAGTCTTTTTCTGTTTGAAACTTGTATAATAAGGATAGCACAGTAAAAACAACTTGTTGATTGATTGAGTATAAATTGATATATAATGGGACTCTAAAGGATAATGCTAGTTTGAATGAAAGAATGACAAGATTAAGTACTGATGGCTAAAGTTAGACAAGAACCTAAGTTTGGGGAAATATTTGGGGTATATAAGCTATATAAAAAAAAGAAAAAAAAGTATGAAAAAACACTGTGGCGTGCTTGTCTAGTTTTATGGCCTTTGTTACTTGAAAAGTAAGCCTTAGGGGATTGTCTTTACACCTAGCGCCCTAAGGTCTTAATGGTCTGGGAGTCGTTGGTCGAAAGCTCGTTAAGGTGGCATTGAAAAGCCTAAGGGAATAAGACATTGCATAACTATGTGTATATAAACAAAAAAATGAATAAAACGGGAAATAAGAGAAAAAAGCCCCCGTAGATGAAAAATAAAGCATAAATATCCCATGCTGACCCTCGATATTGGTAATTATTTGATTTTAGTTGGATCTAGCTTATTTTTGGATTTTTTGAGTTTACACTGTATGATGCCTTCGAAGAGACTTGTTATGTGTTAAATTCGAATTTATATAAGTTAACATTATTGTGGAGCACACACACTATATTAGTGATAACAGTCTAAGATTTGATGATTGATTGGAAAAATATTGATTTGTTTTAATATGATGTATTATCATATTCTCTTGATTTCTCTAAGGCCGGTTGATTTTGTTTCTGTCATTACTGTTGGATTCGTAAGCATGTAGATTAGTTGCATTGCATAGCATTGTTGTTTTGTGTTTTTGCTTGAGGACAAACAACGGTTTAAGTTTGGGGTTATTTGATAAGTAGGTTTTATACCTACTTATCTGGTATCTATTACTTGAATTAGTTGCTTAAACCTATGTTTCTTAGTTACTTTTCATATATTTTATGTTATTTTGTAGGTTATGACATAACATTGGCATGAAGAAGTAAGGAAAAGAAATTCGGACATCTTTTGGACTAAAATATGCAAGCAAATACAAGAATGGAAGATTGTAGGGCTTTTAACACCAAGTTGGATGCATTTTCTTGGCTTGAATTTGGATTATATTGTAGATCTTCTTCTTATCTTTCCGAAACATCTTGAATCATCCCAATCGGATTTCGGATGCGAGAGTTATGGCCTTTTTATCAACGAAGATCAAAACTAAGAGTTGTCATGCTTGCAATTTACACAGCATCTACTTAAAGCTCGATTTCGATCTTGTTCCGGCCAGAATTTCTCAATTCTTAAAGAAATAAAGTTGTATAACTCGTCAATAGCTTCAATTTGATAGGTGGCAGGCCTCGTAACACCTTCCAGATCAAATGTTATGGCCATTTTACCGAGAGGATCTGCTTGGCAGAAAAGGACCCCGTAGCGGGCATACCAACAAGAAAAAAGAGGGACCCCCCACCGGGTGGCCCCATTTAGTTTTATAACCCACCGGGTGGGGTACATGTAGAAAAGTTATTTTTTGTCCGAATTTGAGTTGGAGAAGGATTGTTTTGATCCGATTGACTCAAGGACTTCTAAGAGGACTTAAAGACAGATAAAGAGACTTATAAAAGGAGGAGAATCACATAGATTAGACGAGAGAGAGAGAGAGAGGATTCCATTATATTAGATTTTAGTAGAATAGGAGAAAACACTAGTTCTTATGAGATTTGGAGATTGAAGCACTTGGAAGCCATTGGAGATCAAGATCAAGAGCGAGATGGAGGACGAATTTGCCGACAACAGATTAGCTTCTTTTCCTTAATCTTATTCTTATCTTTTAATGTTTATTCAAGTGTGGATTCTTAGTTTTAATTCAATAAACTAATTCTTTGTTTTTGATTACAATGGATCTTATTGTGTAGTTTATTTTAATATGATTTGCTATCAATTATTATGTTCTATTGTGAGGATTGTCTATTGTGATTTGGACTTAATTGTTTAATTGATTGGCCATCAATTACCGTGATAATCTATATGAACTCGAGAGATGAAGTTTAGATTTAGATCTGATCATGATAGCATGTGTTTGTGATTTCTACATAGATGGAATTCATGATTCGTATTTAGGATAGAGATATGCCTTTACGCCATATGTAATCTTATAGAGAACTTGTGCTTTAAATCCTTTTTTATTGTAATTCACATAGAGATATAGTGGATTAGTTAATTAGGGTGTCTTGCTTAATTCTATCATTTGTGGATTTAAGTGAGTATGGTTATTATGCATCGAGAGGTGGTTTTATCTGCTTTAGTGTTCTTGATTAACAATTCAGGATAGAAAATAATTGATGAGAAGTGTGTTAACTTAAATGAAGCAATAAGTGAAGTTGTGATCTTAAATCTCCATAATCTGATTTTTAATTAGTGGTAATTAGAATTAGTTTAGTTAAATAATTTAATTTATAACATTAAATTCATTCGTTTAAATAAGATTAGTTGGTTATAGGTTAGTACTTGGTGATTTTTATTAAACAATTCATCGTAGGAACGATACTCTACTTTCACTTTATTACTTGTTGATCACGTATACTTGCGTGTTGTGCGTAATTAGATTTTACCCAACAAGCACCTCCATGGAGGATCAGAAATGTAAATAAAACAGTAAATACAATCAACCGCCACGAAGTAAACTTTAGGCGGGACAAAATATAAATAAAGTAGTAAAACAATCAACCGCCAATGTAAGTAAACTCCAAGCGAGGACGAAATGTATGTATGTATATATATATATATATATATATATATATATATATATATATATATGGACTAACATTATCGAGTTATGCCTCAATTGAGCTTGGACTCACGTCCAAAGTGTTTATTGCTTATATATATATAATCGAAAATGTAAATAAAGCAGTAAATACAATCAACCGCCACGAAGTAAACTTTAGGCGGGACAAAATATAAATAAAGTAGTAAAACAATCAACCGCCATGAAGTAAACTCCAAGCGGGACGAAATGTATGTATGTATATATATATATATATATATATATATATATATATATATATATATATAGGTAGAGAGCCTTCCATGTAATGGAATTGCTATGGATTTGTAACAACACCCTTTTTGGACCGTTGATAAACTTATTGGAACGCAATGAGAAAACATAAATACAAGCCGTAAAGCTTCTTAAGCTTTTATTTTAATATGAGGAACCCACCATAGTCAAATATTGTCGGTTTGTTTAAATAAAATGAATTTTTAATATTAAATAATGCCCGATCGACAAGCTCTTCACAGTACGTTAAAAAAAAAAATTACTAAAGGGACAAGCTCTTTACGACTAAAAAAAAAAAAAAAATCTAAAGCAAGACAACTCTTTAAACTTGTATAAAAATCTACTAATGCCCTTTATTTGCTATTTTTATAACAATATTTGTTATTTTATAAAACAAATATTTTTATAAAACAAATATTTTATAATAACAAATAAAGAATATAAAATATTTTATAAAAACAAATATTTTTATAATAACAAATATTTTTATAATTTTTATTTGCTATTTTATAAAAATATTTTATATTCTTTATTTTTATTTTATAATAGGATATAAAATAGGATATAAAATATTTTTATAATTCTTTATATAACAAATATATGCTATTGTTATATAAAATAGGATATAAAATATCATAAAGAATTAATATTTTAAATTAAAGTGGGAAGAAATTAATATATTTGTTATATAAAGAATTATAAAAATATTTTTATATTCTATTTTATATCCTATTATAAAATAATAAATATTTTATAATTTTTATTTGCTATTTTTATAAAAATATTTTATATTCTTTATTTGTTATTATAAAATATTTGTTTTTATAAAATATTTGTTTTTTAAAATATTTTATATTCTTTATTTGTTATTATAAAATATTTGTTTTATAAAAATATTTGTTTTTATAAAATAACAAATATTGTTATAAAAAATAGCAAATAAAGGGCACTAGTAGATTTTTATACAAGTTCAGGAAGAGGTTGTGCCGGTTTAGATTTTTTTTTTTTTTTTTTTTTTTTTTTACAAGTCGTAAGAGCTTGTCCCGGTTGGTATTTTTTTTTTAACAGCCGTAAGAGCTTGTCTCGGTCGGGCATTATTTAATATTAAAAATTTGTTTTATTTAAACAAACTGACAACATGTTGACTATGGTGGGGTCCTCATATTAAAATAAAAGTAGGTACAAGTTGTGCCGGCTTGGTATATTTATGTTTTAATCTCACCTTCCAATAAGTTTATCAACGGTCCAAAAAGGGGTGTCAAGAGATACACCCATAGCAAACCAAATACTTTATAGAAAGGCTCTATATATATATATATATATATATATATATATATATATATATATATATATATATATGAATAAAGATTAATTTCTCTCAAAATATATTTTTGAATATTATGGTGTGGATATAATATAATGTTATAGTTGTGGGTAATATTTACAAAATTTGCAAAGTAAACAAGTGGTTATAAAATATTCGATTGGTCGGGGAATATTCGTTTTAATAGGGAATATTCGTACGATGGCACAATCATTGGTGGACCCCATAACGGAAGTATTGTCGTAAAACGATAGAATTATCTTTTTATAAAAATAACTACATGTATGTTACCAATTAAAACCATTGAACTACCGGTAGTAAAAAGTACAAGAATGTCGCGTGGTTGCATAGTAGTACACGATATTGGTTATTGATGCTTACGTAAGAAGTCACTCAGTTATACTCAATTATTGTTATAGTAATTGCTGCATCATATCTCACATATTATTGATTCGATTATTGTCACAGTATCATCTGCATAATATGATATACTATTAAATCAATAATTGAGACGACAAAGTTGTTCATATTATTAAATTGCAATATTTACAATGTCTAGAAGTTCTGTGAAGGAGAGGTTTGGTCACCTAATTGCGCGCCAATATGGAGAAATCCTTATTGGAAAGCACCCTCTTCCTGAGAACGACCTGGTTGTTAAATATTATGAGTTATAATATTAATGATGAATAAGTTCGTGTTGATTATAGATGAATTTGATAGTTCCATTGTGTTGAAATTATTTGTGTTAGTGGAAATTGACATTTATTTCGATAATAATTGATGTCTGGAGGTTATATTGTTCAATCGGGTATTCGAAAAACTTTTTGTGTCGGAATACTATTCACGAGTAAATATTCACGAGTTACTATTCATGGGTTACTATTCACCTGATTACTATTCACTCTAGTATTATTCATTTGGGTATTTGAGACACTTTTTGTGTCGGGGTACTATTCATGGGGTTACTATTCCTGAAATACTATTCACGGGGTACTATTCATGCAAAAAATATATTTCTTTTCGGTCCAAATCATTTTTGGGTACAATATTATTCCATGAGGAGATGTGCCAGACCATTGGTTGAAATTATAATAGTAAATCAATATAGATCGTTGGTTTAAAGTTTTAATAGTAACTTGTCCTTTCGATTTTCCAAGAGTTATTTGTCCCTTCAGTTTTCCAAGAGTTACTTGTCTCTTCAGTGTTCCAAGAGTTAATTGCCCCTTCGCAAATAGTAGTTGTCTCATCAATATTACCAAGAGTCATTTTGACCCTTCGTTATGACCAAGAGCCACTTTCAGTTCTTCTATAAATAGAAGCTCATTCCTTCATTATTTCTTACGAATTCACTAAAACTCTAGAGAGAGAAATTATAGAGAGAAAGAAGAAGAGAAGTCTGCTACCTCATTTTTCCAATATCCATTTTCTTCTAAGGTAAGGGATATTATTTGTTGTACTCGTAAGGGGTATTATTTCTTTCGTATTCATGAAGAGAGCTATTGTTATTCCATTCCTTATTATTCTGTTGGAATAATCTGTATACGCGGACTACCGTATACATGGTGAAATTCTGTTGTTATTCCATTCTTTATTATTCTGCTGGAATAACCTGTCTATGCGAAGTACCGCATATATGGTGAAATTCTGTTGTTATTCCATTCTTTATTATTCTGTTGAATATCCGTCGAAGCAATTTACTTTGACACTGGTTCCGTTCTTTATTATTCGCCGGAATATCCATGCTCGTGCTTTTACGCATGACTGGTTCCATTATTTATTATTCTCGCCGGAATATCACGTCTGCGTGCGTTACGCATTTGACTCGTTCCATTCTTTATTATTACATTGGGAATAACACATGCATGCGAGTCTATCGCACGCATAGTGAATCCTTCTATTATTCCATTCTTTATTATTCTATTGCAATAACCTATCTATGTGGATTACCACATGCATGGTGAATGATCCTTTATATTCATTCCTTATTAAATTGTGGAAATGATCTGTATACGTGGATTACCGCATGGCGGGCGAAAATCCATTTGCAGTTTCATATATTCTATTATACTCAGTTGGTTAAAATTTTGGCTTCTATACTCCATGAAATTAGTAGAATATCCTGGATATTTGCACTTCATCCAGTATCTTTTAATGAAAATATTCTTCTGAGCATTCTTGAATTTTTCTCCACAAAGCAGTATCATGTTAACAATTTGGACGTTGTTGGTTCCTGGATAAATTAATTCATGAACTTGTTTTATTGAATTATTATGTCATTGTCATCATCCTCATGCTTATATTGTAATGAAAGTCATCTTTGGCTTACGTGCATAGATGAACTTAGTATGATTATGACCAGGGATCATTCGATATAATTGTGATGCCCCAAAAATTAGGTATACATCACCCATCTTGGGTCGCCACTTACATGGTACAGAATTTAAATACAACTTACTAACATAACTGTCGTGTACAATACGACATAAACTGTGAGTTTAAATACAAATATCGCTTCACTAGATATTATACAAACTCAAAAAGGAGTCCTCATTACAATTATTATCACACTATTTCACGAGAATAGTGAGGACTACTAATGCTATCTTCGGGACCATCACTCGCTTCCGACTCGTCCCAACTATATTCTCATTTCACAAGAGAACGGTGAAAGAAAGAAAGGGTGAGCTCAACTAGCCCAAGAAGAAATATTATGACTAAGATAATGCGAATAAATTATCAATAGTCTTCAACAATGTTAAACCGATAAAATATAATAGACAACCGGTTTAAGCTGCAATGAATATGCAATCCATTAAAAGAGTCAAGTAGAAAATAAAGTCTACTATCTTTTAGGTTTTAAAAGGTTTTTCATCACTGTTATAGCTGAGACTCAGCTTTAATAAATATTCCACATCATCGAATCACCCCTGCACTACGGCCAAGGATATTCTTTAGTATCACGACCACAATTATTCATGCACTACGGGCCAAGAATATTTGTGTATTCATTAATGGTCATGATCATGCCAACAAGCGTAAACCAATGCACTACTACTAATCGAGGATTTTTATCACATCATTTGTAACATTACTACAATGATTACACCGAATAGTCTCTCGGTCATAATCATACCAAGTCCATCTATGCACTACTGAGCCACGTAGATGACTTTAAAAAAATATAAACATGAGGATGATGACAATGATATAAGAATTCAATAAAACAAGTTCAAGAATTATTTTATCCAGAATTATTAAAGTCCAAATTATCAATATGATCTTGTTTTGTAGAGTAAAATTCAAGAATGATCGGAAGAATATTTTCATGAAAAGATCTTTGGATGAAGAAACGCAAATATCAAGGATATTCCACTAATTTCATGGAGTATAGAAGTCAAAGTTTTAACCAACCGGGTATAATAAAGAATGGAATAACAAAAGAAATCACCATGCATGCGATAGGCCACGCATGCATGAGTTATTCCAATGAATAATAAATAACGGAACCAGTCGGGGTGAAATTCACACCGCAAGCGGGATGTTCAAAAGAATAATAAAGATTGAACCGCATCCCGTGTAAAACACACAGATAGGATATTCCAACGTAATAATAAAGACGGAACCAGTCCGATGTAAAACACACGAGCATGTGATGTTCCAACAGTAATAATAAAGAGGCGGAACCAGTCCGGTGTAAAAACACATGCATGGATGTTCCAACAGAATAATAAAGCGGAAACCAGTCAGGTGTAGTAAAACACATGATGAGGATGTTCCAATGTAATCATAGAAGAATGTCACCAAGTATAGGGTAAACCTGCGATACAAAAGTTATTCAGCAGAATAATAAGCAATGGAATAACAGCAGTTCTCTTCATGAATAAGAAAGAATAACACCCCTTACATTTGGTAGGAGATTGAATCTGCAAGGTAGTGTAGTAACAAAATACTCTTCTTCTTTCTCTATTATTCTCTCTATACTTTCTCTCTCTATAGCTTGAATGAATTCGTGAAAATAATGAAGCCCTAGGCCTCTATTTATAGAAGATTTCTAGCTTACTTTTCGCCGTGTGAAAAGCAAGTGGCTTGACGAATTGGTTTGACGCTTTGTAATGTGAAACGACAAGTGGTTCGGCCTTCGACGCTCGTAATGTGAAACGACAAGTGGTTGACGTCTGGTAAAGGTAATTACTATTAACGAAGGTAAATACTATTGACGAAGGTAAATACTATTCACAAGGGTAATTATTATTGACGAAGGTAATTACTATTGACGAAGGTAAATACTATTCACAAGGGTAATTACTATTGACGAAGGTAATTACTATTAACGAAGAGACTCTTAGATGATGACATATGAGCCCCCCATAAAATAATCAACTTACCACAAATCATTTTTTTTTCATCAACACATATTTAATCTTTCAACAATTATTAATCATTTATAACTTGTCGTCTCAATTATTGATTTAATACTATAACATATTATACAGATGATACTGTGACAATAGATGAATCAATAATATAAGAGATATGATGCAGCAATTACTGTAGCAATAATTGAGCATAGCTGAGTGACTTCTCACGTAAGCATCAATAATCAATACCGTGTGCTACTATGCAATTCACGCCAGTATTCATCGTACTTTTACCCACAAGGGTAGTTCAACAGGTTGTAAGCAGTAACACCTCGCCGTTATTTTTATAAAATATTTTTGTCGTTTTTTCAATCAAACAATAATACATTGCTAGGGGTCCACCAATGATTGAGCCATTATATTTAATATTCCCTAACAAAAAGAATATTCCCAAACCAAACGAATATTTTATAACAACTTGCATACTTTGCAAAATTTATAAATATTACCCACAACTATAACATTATATCAAATTTATTCCATAATATTCAAAAATAATATTTATAGAAAAATTCATCTTTATTTATAAAAGATGGGGTCTTACAACCTCCCCTTCTTATAAAATTTCGCCCTCGAAATTAGGGTACGTACCTGGTATGTCGAAGAGGTAAGGATACCTTGATTTCATTTCAGATTCTAACTCCCAAGTCATTTCCTCAACATCGTGGTTCCTCCACAAAACTTTGACTTGAGGTATAACCTTGGAGCGTAGAATATGTTCCTTCTTATCCAAAATTTGAACAGGAACCTCTTCATACGTCAAATCTTCCGCTATTTCGTCCGGTTCTAACTCAATAATATGGTTCGGGTCTTTCACATATTTACGTAACATAGATATGTGAAAAGCGTTATGAACACGAGACATATTTTGGCAAGAAAAGCGAGTCTATAGGCCACGATTCCTACTCGATCGAGGATTAAAATGGATAGATGAATCGAGGATTAATTTTCCTCTCTTTCCAAATCTTGTAACTCCTTTCCATGGAGCAACTCTTAACAACACATGATCTCCTATATCGAATTCCACGGCCTTTCGATGAAGATCAAAGATAATTATTTTGTCGATTTTGTGAGGTTTTTATACGTTGTCGGATCGTTTGAATCTTTTCCGTAGTCATACGTATTTCAACTCCCGGTCCCAACAACGTTGCTTCACCCACCTCATCCCAAAGATCTTGGAGAACGACACTTTCTTCCATACAATGCTTGAATGGAGCCATGCCAATACTTGCTTGATAACTCGTTGTTGTAGGAAAACTCCACCAATGGTAAGAACTTGTCCCAACTCCCTTGAAATCAAGGACACGAGTCTTAATAGATCTTCAAGAGTTTGAATAGTCCTCTCCGATCGTCCGTCCGTCTCGAGGATGATATGCCGAGCTAAATCGTAAGTGAGTGTGCCCATAGCTTTTTGCAAACTAACCCAAAATCGTGAAGTGAATCTTGGGTCTCGATCGAAACTATGGATACCTAGGCATACCATGCGATCTTACAATCTCGTTTATGTACATACTGAGCAAGACGTTCAAGTGTATAAGTTTCTCGATTTCGGAAGAAATGAGCGAGACTTGGTCAATCTATCAACAATGACCCAAATCGCATCAATACCTTGAGAAACTTTAGGAAGGCCAGAACGAAATCCATGGTAATGTGCTCCCACTTCCATTCCGGAATTTCAAGTGGTTGCAATGGACCTTTTGGTACTTGATGCTCCGCTTTAACTCGTTGACAAGTTAGACACCTTGAGATAAACAAACGCTATCTCTCTTCATATTGCTCCACCAAAATGTATGACGAATATCATGATACATTTTGGTACTCCCGAGATGGATTGCAAATGGTGTGTTGTGCGCCTCCATCATGATATTATACTTTAAATCGTGGTCGTTAGGAACACAAAGTCCGGAGTTGACTCAAGTATTCCTTCTTCATCGATTCTTGCTTCCCAGATAGCACCTTCTTGCACTTTTTCTCCTCATACGCATCGCCTCCGTGTCCGTAGCTTGAGCAACTTTAACTTTATCGATTAAAGTCGGTTCTACTCGTATACTCGCTATCATCACACGCGTCCACGAGTCTTTAACTCTATCTCCATCCTTTGCAAGTCACACAAAATGGGCCTTTGCGTTGACAATATCGCACTCAGACTTGCATATGATTTTCTACTCAATGCGTCGCCTACCACGTTCGCTTTTCGAGGATGGTATTGGATGGTATGATCATAATCTTTCAACAGTTCAAGCCAACGTCATTGTCGCATGTTGAGTTCCTTTTGAGTGAAGAAATATTTGAGGCTTTTATGATCCGTAAAGATCTCCACTTTCTCCCCATACAAGTAATGCCTCCAAATTTTAAGTGCAAAGACAACAGCTGCCAACTCTAAATCATGAATAGGATAATTCCTCTCATATTCTTTGAGTTGTCGCGAGGCATAGGCTATAACTTTTCCATGTTGCATGAGAACACATCCCAACCCTTTTGCTCGAAGCATCATTGTAGATGACAAATCCTCCGAGCGGATGGTATTGTCCGAGCAGTCTTTGAAATAAGTCTCCTCTTGAGTTCTTGAAAACTCTTCTCAAATTCTTCGCTCCAACCGAACTTTGTATCTTTCCGAGTCATCATTGAGTCGATGGAATAGCGATTCGAGAAAATCCTTCCACGAATCTCAGATAATAACCAGCTAAACCGAGAAAGCTACGACTTGGTCATCGATTTAGGTTGTTCCCGACTTTGAATAGCTTCAATCTTTCTTTGGGTCAACAGATATTCCATGACTTGATACCACGTGCCCAAGGAATGCTACTTCTTCAAGCCAGAACTCACATTTCTTCAACTTGGCATAAAGCTTATATTCACGAAGCTTTTGGAGTGTCAGCCTCAAGTGTTGCTCATGATCTTCACGGCTTTTGGAATAAATAAGGATGTCATCAATAAAGACGACCACAAAGTGATCTAAATATTCCTTGAATACTCTGGTTCATCATATCCATGAAGGCGGTAGGAGCATTAGTCAATCCAAAGGACAATGACTAGGAATTCATAATGCCCGCATCGAAGTTACGAAAGCCGCTTTGGAATGTCGTGGTTCTAATCTTCAATTGGTGATATCCGGAACGAAGATCAATCTTTGAAAAGAATTTGGCTCCTTGCAACTGGTCAAACAGGTCATCAATACGTGGCAATGGATACCTATTTTTGATGGTGACATGATTCAACTCCCGATAATCAATACAAAGTCGCATACTCCCATCTTTCTTCTTCACGAATAGAACAGGAGCACCCCAAGGAGAAGTACTAGGACTAATAAAGCCAATGTCTAACAATTCCTGCAGTTGGGTCTTTAACTCCTGAAGTTCAATAGGAGCCATTCGATATGGGGCTTTGGAAATAGGTTTTGTAAGGGTTCAAGGTCGATACAAAATTCAATTTCACGCCGGGGTAGGCGGGGAAGTTCTCTGGGAATACGTCAGAAATTTATTAACAATAGGAATATCGTTTAAAACCGGCGTATTTTTATTTAAATCAGTAATATGAGCTAAGAAAGCTTGACATCCGCTTTTTCAATAAACGAATAGCTTTATGGCTTGAGATGACCGTGATTGATTTTAATGGTTTGGTCGTTTGAATTCGCATAATAGGTTGATTAGGAATATGAAAGCTAACAACCTTACGAAAACAATCATTTTTGCATGATAAGTAGTTAACCAATCAATCCCTAGAATCACGTCAAATGCAAGTATGTTTAATGAAATAAGATCGATGTATGTGAGGGTATCGATTTGAACCAAACAAGACTTATAAACAATTGGATGTAATGAAGGTTTCTCCCAACGGAGTTTCCACGAGATAAGTCAAAGTCTAATTTCTCCGAGTCAAATTTAATCGATGAGCGCAAGTAGGAGTAATAAAAGAATGGGTAGAACCGTATCAAATAAAGTATAGACTTCATTAGAGTTTATGATAAGCTTACCCGTGATGACCTCATTCGGATTCCTTGCTCTTTGGGAGGTCACAACACAAACGCCTCCTCAGACTACTGGGTTTTGAATTTTCTAGGATGGCCTTTGGTGCCTCCATCCTAGCTTGAATTTGTCTTCAGAAACGACAAAATTGAGCTAAGTGACCTTCTCTTCCACAATTATAACATGCTTTGGATGGCATGACGCAGCTTTGATCGATGTGTCCCTCTCCTCCGCATTTGAAGCATATGATAGGTGGTCTTTCTCCTTCCTTAACAACTAAGGTCTTTGGTGTCGACGTCTTTCCACCATTGTTGAATCTTCGTTTCTTGAAATGTCCATTCTTATTGTTTTGCCACGATTACCACCAAGTGGTTACCATATCCGCCCGTTGATTCCCTCCACGCTTGTTATCACCGCTCGATGACTACTCTCATTTGGTATTATAATTTTGTTACCGCTCTTTTAGTTGTGTTGACTCATTATCGCGTTCCACTAATCGAGCCCTATTTACAACATCCGAATACAAACACGGTTTATGAGAAATAAGATGTGGACGTATCTCCGCTTCAAACCTCTTAAAAACATTCGCGCCATTCTCTCTTCATTATCCACCAGTGGGACGAACCGTGATAACTCCGCAAATTTTGCCTCGTATTGCGACACGGCCATATTGTTTTGTTCCAACTTGATAAACTCCACCTCCTTCATGTGGCGAATACTTTCAGAAAGTATTTGTCGTTGAATGACTCCTCGAACTTCTCCCAAGATATCTTCAAGACAAAGAAGTTGAGTACGCTTTTACCGATCCCACCAAGAATCCGCCTCCGCGCTAAACATAAAGGCGTAAAAGGAAACCTTTTGCTCCTCGGAGCATCCCAAGACATCAAATATCTTGGTAATCTGTTTTATCCATGCTTCCGCCAAGTGGTTTTGGCTCTCCTTAAACTCGGTGGTCCCAGCTCCTTGAATTGTTTAGCGGTGACCGCCGAGAGTTTTCCGTGTTTCCACCCCCACGTTTTGGACAGAGTCGCTCCTCGCCTCATTGTTGCATAAATTCGCATAAAGCCTCCGAACATTTGATCATTCATCATTTGGTCGGTTGTTGTTGTTTGCATGAGGATTGTCGCCTTCACGATGCACATTATCCTCGATTATTGATATGTGGTGAATCAACGATCGTCTGCGCTCCATTGCTATTCTCAACATTCTCGGATGTCATTTTCGAGACATCGCCACAAAACAAAAGGTTAATTGACATGTAACAAATTATCCCTATCTTTCGACCAACCAATAAAATAGCACATAAACTTAGGTAGTAGGTCATACTAGCGAAGGTATTCCGTGCTCTCCTCCTAGTACTATTCTCACATCTTAGCCAGGATCATATCCCTAAGCTCGATACCAACCGTGACGCCCCAAAATTAGGTATACATCACCCATCTTGGGTCGCCACTTACATGGTATGTAATTTAAATTCAACTTATTAACATAAGCGTCAGGTACAATACGACATAAAGCGTGAGTTTAAATACAAATATCGCCTACTAGATATTATACAAACTCAAAAGGAGTCCTCATTACAATTATTATCACACTATTTCACGTAATAGTGAGGACTATTAATGCTATCTTCGGACCATCACTCGCTTCCCCGACTCGTCCCAAATTTATATTCTCATTTCCTGAAGAGAACAGTGAAAGAAAGGGTGAGCTCAACTAGCCCAGTAAGAAATATTATGACTAAGATAATGCAGAATAAATTATCAATAGTCTTCAACAATGTTAAACTGATAAAATACAATAGACAACCAGTTTAATCTGCTGCAATGAATATGCAATCCATTAAAAGAGTCAAGTAGAAAATACGATTCTACTATCTTTTAGGTTTTAAAAGGTTTTTCATCACTGTTATAGCTGAGACTCAGCTTTAATAAATATTTCACATCATCGAATCACCCCTGCACTACGGCCAAGGATATTCTTTAGTATCACGACCACAATTATTCATGCACTACGGGCCAAGAATATTTGTGTATTCATTAATGGTCATGATCATGCCAACAACTGTCCACCAATGCACTACGGCCACTGAGGATTTTTATCACATCATTTGTAACATTACGGTCCATGATTACAACCGAATAGTCTCTCGGTCATAATCATACCAAGTCCATCTATGCACTATGAAGCCACGTAGATGACTTTAAAAAATATAAACATGAGGATGATGACAATGATATAAGAATTCAATAAAACAAGTTCAAGAATTATTTTATCCAGAATTATTAACGCCCAAATTATCAATATGATCTTTGTTTTGTAGAGTAAAATTCAAGAATGATCGGAAGAATATTTTCATGAAAAGATATCTTTGGATGAAACGCAAATATCAAGGATATTCCACTAATTTCATGGAGTATAGAAGTCAAAGTTTTAACCATTTGGGTATAATAAAGAATGGAATAACAAAAGAAATCACCATGCATGCGATAGATCGCATGCATAAAAGTTATTCCAATGTAATAATAAATAACGGAACCAGTCGTGAAATTCACACCCACGGGATGTTCCAACAGAATAATAATAAAGATGGAACGGATCCGGTGTAAAACACACGATAGGATATTCCAATGAATAATAAAGAGGCGGAACCAGTCCGATGTAAAACACACATGCATGTGATGTTCCAACGTAATAATAATAAAAGCGGAACCAGTGCCGTGTAAAACACATGCATGGATGTTCCAACGAATAATAAAGAGGCGGAACAGTAAAGGTGTAAAACACACGCACAGGATGTTCCATGAGAATAATAAAAAGCGAAACCAGTCCGGTGTAAAACACATGCATGGATGTTCCAACGTAATCATAGAAGAATGTCACCAAGTATAGGGTAAATAGCGATACAAAGTTATTCCAAGTAATAATAAGCAATGGAATAACAACAGTTCTCTTCATGAATAAGAAAGAATAACACCCCTTACATTTGGTAGGAGATTGAATCTTTGCGGAAGTAGTAGTAACAAAATACTCTTCTTCTTTCTATTATTCTCTCTATACTTTCTCTCTATAGCTTGAATGAATTCGTGAAAAATAATGAAGCCCTAGGCCTCTATTTATAGAAGATTTCTAGCTTAGCTTTTCTTAGTGTGAAAAGGCAAGTGGCTTGACGAATCGGTTTGGCGCCTGTAATGTGAAACGACAAGTGGTTCGGACGCTGTAATGTGAAACGACAAGTGGTTCGACGTCTGGTAAAGGTAATTACTATTAACGAAGGTAAATACTATCGACGAAGGTAAATACTATTCACAAGGGTAATTATTATCGACGAAGGTAATTACTATCGAGCGAAGGTAAATACTATTCACAAGGGTAATTACTATATTGTGAAGGTAATTACTATTAACGAAGAGACTCTTAGATGATGACATATGAGCCCCCATAAAATAATCAACTTACCACAAATCATTTTTTTCATCAACACATATTTAATCTTTCAACAATTATTAATCATTTATAACTTGTCGTCTCAATTATTGATTTAATACTATAACATATTATAGATGATAATTGTGACAATAGATGAATCAATAATATAAGAGATATGATGCAAACAATTATCGTAGTAATAATTGAGCATAGCCGAGTGACTTCTCACGTAAGCATCAATAATCAATACTATGTGCTACTACGCAATACGACTCAGACATATTCTTTTACTTTTACCACCGGTAGTTCAACAGTTGTAAGCAGTAACACCTCCGCCGTTATTTTTATAAAATATTTTTGTCGTTTTCTCAATCCGACAATAATTACATTAATGGGGTCCACCAATGATTGAGCCATTAGTATGCGAATATTCCCTAACAAAAGAATATTCCCAGACCAAACTAATATTTTATAACAACTTGCATACTTTTGCAAAATTTATAAATATTACCCACAACTATAACATTATATCAAATTTATTCCATAATATTCAAAAATAATATTTATAGAAAAATTCATCTTTATTTATAAAAGATGGGGTCTTACAATAATCATGACATGTTATGTTATAAATGATATGGTAAAAGTCCTCATTGGCCTGTAATGCATTGATGGACAGTTTTTGGTATGATTATGACTAGGGATTATTCGGTATAGTCATGACCATTGATGACTTAATGAATATCCTTGGCCCGTAGTACAGGGATGATTAGATGATGTGTTTTAGTTATTAAGCTGAGTCTCAGCGATAAAAATTGATGAAAACATTTTAAATCATAGAAGATTGTAGATATAATGCTCTACTTGACTCTTCTAATGGATTGCTTGTTCCGCTGCAGTTAAACTTGATGTCTATTATATTTTATCAGTTTAACATTGTTAAAGACTAATGATAATTTATTCTGCATTATCTTAGTCATAATATTTCTTCTTGGGCTAGTTGAGCTCACCTTTTCTTTCACCTTTATTCTTCGTGAAATGAGAATATAAATGGGACTTAGTCTGGGGAATGGAGTGATGGTCCAAATGATAGCATTAGTAGTCCTCACTATTACATTAAATAGTGTGACAATAAATGTAATGAGGACTCCATTGAGTGTGGATATTGTCTAGATGACAATATTCTTATTAAAACTCTCAGTTTATGTTTTGTCGTATTTACACGACAGTTGTATTATTAAGTTTTATTTGTATTTTTGTACCATGTATTTGGAGACTCAAGATGGGTGATGTATACCTATTTTGGGGGCGTCACAGTTGGTATCAAAGCTTAGGGATATGATCCCTAGCTGAGATGTGAGGCAAGAACTAGGAGGAGAAAGACGGGGGAATTCCTTCGCTAGTATGACCTACCTAAGTTTGTTTGGTATTTAATTGGTCGGTCAGAGTATGGGGATAATATGTGATATGTTAATTAACCCTTGTTTTGTTGCAGTATTTGAAAATGGCATCCGAAAATGTTGAGATAAGCAATGAAGCACATGAGACCATTGAGTCACCAACGATCAATGCCCAGGGTAATGTGCAACAAGAAGACAATAATCCTCATGAAAACAATAACACCGATGAAATGGTGAATGATGGGATGGTCAGAGGCTTTATGCAATTCATGCAACATCAGGCGAAAGCGGCTCCTGTCCAAAATGCAGGTGGAAACACTGACAACTCTCGGACGGTCACCGCTAAGCAGTTCAAAGAGCTGGGACCACCAGAGTTTTTTGGAGAGCCAAAACCACTTAAGGCGGAGACGCGGATAAAGCAGATCAACAAGATATTTGATGTCTTGGGATGCTCCGAGGAGCAAAAGGTTGCCTTTGCCACCTTTCATGTTGCGTCTGAGGCTGATTCTTGGTGGGAATCGTAAAGCGATTTAACTCCTGCAAAGATCAAGATGTCTTGGGAGAAGTTCCAAGAGCTGTTCAACGACAAGTACTTTCCCGAAAGTATTCATCATATGAAGGAGGTAGAGTTCATCAAGCTTGAGCAAAAAAATATAACCGTAGCGCAGTACGAAGCTAAGTTTGCCGAGTTATCTCGGTTTGCGTCCCACTTGGTTGATAATGAGGAGAGAATGACGCGGATGTTTCTAAGAGATTTGAAGCCCGAGATACGTTAATACCTTATCTCTCATAAATTGTGTTTGTATTCATATGTTATGAATAGGGCTCAGTTATTGGAGCGCGATAATGAGTCAACCCAACCAAGAGAGAGCAGTCGATAAGTCGATAATACCAGTGGTAGTAGTCATCGAAGCGGTGACAACATACGTGGAGGGAATCAACATGCCAGAAATGATAACAACTTCGGTGGTAATCATGGCCAAGACAATAGGTGTGAAAAGTTCAAGAAGAGAAGGTTCAACAAAGATGGAAAGACGTCAGCACCAGCACCCGTTGTTAAGGAAAGAGAATGACCGCCGGTCATATATTACAAATGTGGAGGGGAAGGACACATAAGTCCAAACTGCACGATGCAGTCCAAAGCATGTTATAATTATGGAAAAGAAGGCCACCTAGCCCGATTTTGTCGTGCACCAAAGTCAAGTCCAGTTGGGATGGAGGCATCAAATGGTGTCCCAGACAAGACAAAATCGGTAGTTCAAGGGAGAGCGTTTGTCGTAACCTCCCAAAAAGCGAGGAGTCTGAATGAGGTGATCATGGGTAAGCTAATCATAAACGCTAATGAAGTTTATAATTTATTTGATACCGGTTCTACCCATTCCTTTATTTCTCCTACTTGCGCTCAACGTTTAAATTTGACTCCGGAGAAATTAGACTTTGACTTATCTGTTGAAACTCCGTTGGGAGAAACTTTCATTACATCCACGGTTTATAAGTCTTGTTTGATTCAAATCGGTAACTGCACGTTACCTATCGATCTTATTTCTTTGAAAATACTTGCATTTGATTTGATTTTAGGGAGTGATTGGTTAACTACTCATCATGTTAAAATCGATTGTTTTCGTAAGGTTGTTAGCTTTTATATTCCTAACTAACCTATTATACGAATTCAAGCAACCAAACCACTAAAATCAATCACTGTCATATCAAGCCATAAAGCTATTCATTTATTAAAAAATGGATGTCAAGCTTTCTTAGCCCATGTCATTTAATTTAAATAAAATACGGTGATTTGAATGATATTTCTATTGTTAATAAATTTCCTGACGTATTCCCTAAAGAACTTCTTGGCCTACCCCCAGAGCGTGAAATTGAATTTTGTATCGACCTTGAAACCGGTACAAAACCCATTTCCAAAGCCGCATATCGAATGGCTCTATTGAACTTTAGGAGTTAAAAACCCAACTCTGTGAATTGTTAGACATAGGTTTCATTCGTCCTAAGACGTCTCCTTGGGGTGCTCCTCATTTCTATTCGTGAAGAAGAAAGATGGACGTATGCGACTTTGTATTGATTATCGGGAGTTGAATCATGTCACCATCAAAAATAGGTACCCTAATTACCTCGTGATGATGATCTGTTTGACCGATTCTAAGGCGCCAAATTCTTTTCAAAGATTGATCTTCGTTCTGGATATCATCAGTTGAAGATTAAAACTGATGACATTTCAAAGACTGCTTTCAGAACTCGGTATGGGCATTATGAATTCCTAGTCATGTCTTTTGGATTGACTAATGCTCCTGCTGCCTTCATGGACATGATGAACTAAGTATTCAAGGAATATTTGGATCACTTTGTGGTCGTCTTTATTGATGACATCCTCACATACTCCAAAACCCGTGAAGACCATGAGCAACACTTGAGGCTGATACTTCAAAAGCTTCGTGAAAACAAGCTATATGCCAAGTTGAAGAAATGTGAGTTCTGGCTTGAGGAAGTTGCATTCCTTGGGCACGTGATATCAAATTATGGAATATCTGTTGACCCGACAAAGATTGAAGCAATTCAAAGCTGGGAGCAACCTAAGTCAGTGACCGAAGTACGTAGCTTTCTCGGCTTAGCTGGTTATTATCGGAGATTCGTAGAAGGGGTTTCTTGAATCGCTACTCCATTAATGCAACTGAATTGAAAAGATTCAAAATTCGATTGGAGCGAGAAATCTGAGAAGAGCTTTCAAGAACTCAAGAGTAGACTCATTTCAGCACCTGTTCTGACAATACCATCTGGTACGGAGGGATTTGTCATTTACAGTTATGCTTCAGGAAAAGGGTTAGGATGTGTTCTCATGCAACATGGGAAAGTCATAGCTTATGCCTCACGACAAATCAAAGAATATGAGAGGAATTATCCTACTCATGATCTAGAGTTGGCCGCTGTCATTTTTGCGTTTAAGATTTGGAGGCATTACCTGTATGGAGAGAAGGTGCAAATCTATACGGATCATAAAAGCCGTAAATATTTCATCACTCAAAAGGAACTCAACATGCGGCAATGACGTTGGCTTGAGTTGTTGAAAGATTATGATCATACCATCCAATACCATCCTGGAAAAGCGAACGTAGTAGGTTGACGCATTGAGTAGAAGATCATATGGCACGAATGCGAGTGCAATATTGTCAACGCATGAGCCCATTTTGTATGACTTACAAAGGATGGAGATAGAGTTAAAGACTCCAGGGACCCATGTGATGATGGCGAATATACGAGTAGAACCGACTTTAATCGATAAAGTTAAAGCTTCTCAAGCTACAGACATGGAGCTGATGATTATGAGGAAGAAAGTGTATGAAGGTGCTATGCCGGAAGCAAAAATCGATGAAGAATGAATACTTCGAGTCAACACCAGACTTTGTGTTCCTAACGATTCTGACTTGAAGTATAAAATCGTGATGGAGGCGCACAACACACCGTTTCCAATCCATCCTGGGAGTACCAAAATGTATCGTGATCTTCAACATATATTTTGGTGGAGAAATATGAAGAGAGAGATAGCGGGGTTTATCTCAAGGTGTCTAACTTGTCAACGAATCAAGGCGGAGCATCAAGTGCCAAAAGGTCCATTGCAACCACTTGGAATTCCATAATGGAAGTGGGAGCACACAACTATGGATTTCGTTATTGGTCTTCCCAAGGTTTCTCAAGGCATAGATCTGATTTGGGTCATTGTTGATAGATTGAGCAAGTCTGCTCATTTCTTACCGATACGAGAAACTTTTACACTTGAACGTCTTGCTAGTATGTACATAAACGAGATTGTAAGATTACATCGTATGCCAGTATCCATAGTTTCTGATCGAGACCCAAGATTCACTTCAAGATTTTGGGTTAGTTTGCAAAAAGCTATGGGCACGGATTTACGATTTAGTTCGGAATATCATCCTCAAACAGATGGGCAATCGGAAAAGACTATTCAAACTCTTAAAGATTTATTAAGACTCTGTGTCCTTGACTTCAAGGGGAGTTGGGACAAGTTCTTACCATTGGTGGATTTTCCTATAACAATAGTTATCAAGCAAGTATTGGCATGGCTCCATTTGAGGCGTTGTATGGAAGAAAGTGTCGTTCTCCAGTATGTTGGGATGAGGTGGGTGAAGCAACGTTGTTGGGACCAGAGTTGGTACGTATGACTATGGAAAAGATTCAAACGATCCAACAACGTATAGAAACCTAACAAGATCGACAAAAGAGTTATGTTGATCTTCATCGAAAAGACGTGGAATTCGATATTGGAGATCATGTGTTGTTACGTGTTGCTCCATGGAAAAAAGTTATAAGATTTGGAAAGAGAGGAAAGCTCAATCCTCGATTCATTGGCCCATTTTTAATCCTCGTTCGAGTAGAAACTGTGGATTATAGACTCGCCTTACCACCAAGTATGTCTCGTGTTCATAATGTTTTTCACATATCTATGTTACGTAAATATGTGAAAGACCCGAACCACATTATTGAATTAGAACCGGACGAGTTAGAGGAAGATTTAACGTATGAAGAGTTACCTATTAAAATCTTGGATAAGAAGGATCATATTCAACGCTCCAAGGTTATACCTCAAGTCAAAGTTTTATGGAGAAACCACGATGTGGAAGAAATGACCTGGGAGTTAGAATCTGAGATGAAGTCAAGATATCCTCACCTCTTTGATATACCAGGTACGTACCCTAATTTCGAGGATGAAATTTCATAAGAAGGGGAGGTTGTAAGTGTGACGCCCCAAAAATAGGTATACATCACCCATTCTGAGTTGTCAATACATGGTACAGAAACAACTACAACTTTTATTATTACAACAGTAAAACTGTGAGTTTGAATACAAATATTATCTTCTAGACAATATCTATACTCAAATAAATCCTCATCACATTTATTGATACATTATTTTACAAAAATAGTGAGTACTACTAAACAACTCTCTCTAGAACCTTCATTCCAAACCCCAGGCTACGTACTCGCTTATATTCTCGCCTCCCGAGAAGAAAAATGGAACAAAAAAGGAAAAGGGTGAGCTCAACTAGCTCAAGTAAAGAATATTATGACTAAGATAATATACAACAAATTATCGTTAGTCTTCAATAGGAAAAATCTAATAGAATACAATAGACAACAAATTTTAAATCAATATTCGCAATGAAATAATAATTCATTAGAAGAGTTAAGTAGAGAATGCAAACTACTATCTTCTATGTATGAATTTAAAAGTTCATCGCTCATCTTTTATCCTGTAACATCAATCAATATATATATCGGAATCAAATATTCATCTTTGCACTACAGGCAAAGATATTCATCGATTGGTCATGTTCATCTAAACATATGTTCATCTTTGCACTACTGAGCCAAAGATATTCTTGAGAAATCATTCATCTTTGCACTACGAGCCAAAGATATTCCATAATATCATCATTTAAGGATGAAGATGATGAAAATATTTTTAAAGAAACGAATCCGGTGAAACAAAATGACAAGGATTAAGGATTAAGGATTCAGTACTTTGTTTTATCCACGTCAAAAATACCTCAAAAATAATCACAAGTGGTGTAAAATTCAAGAATGATCAAAACATGGATACAATCAAAGCTAGTATCCAAAATAGATATTTTGGACTTAAAAGAAAATTTTTCATTTTTCGATGAATAGTGGTCAGATACGTGAATAGTGCCGAGTATCGTGAATAGTAACTCACAACCAAAAGTTCCAAATTTGATAAAAACTTCAGATCGATACTTCTAAGATAATGATATTGAAGAAATAATATCATTACTAAAAATAATAATATCCCTTACCTTGAAAGATCAAGACTTTTAATTTGAAACAGGATATAGGCTATGACTTGGACTTGCACCGTATAGCAATACTCAAAGTATACTCAAAATACTCACAAGAATACGCTCGATAATATAGAGAGAAAACTTCAATTTACGGTGTGATTTTCAATTCTAACCTAAGCACCCTATTTATAGGAAATTGCTTAGAACACCAAAGCGTAAAATTTAATAAATTAATAATATAATTATACAAATTTCCTACGCATGCCTAGAATCTGATTTGACCATCAAACACATGTTAAAGATGCCCCAAACATTCCAAAAACGTTTTTCTTATTTAAAATAATTTAAACTTCCAAAAATCAATTATTTTGGACTTGAACTTCAATAATTCATAATAAATAGCCCTTTATCGAGAAAATTGAGTCTCGCAACTTTTATAGGAAATTCAATTCTCTACAACTTTACGTAAGAAAGTTTTTCCAAATTCCAAAGAAAAATTGAAGAAATCCACAAAGCAGACGATTTTACAAAAGCTATAATCAAATTTTAGTAAATAAATGGGGTCCACCGAGCATGTTTAACATGTTTTAAACATTTATTGCAACAAAAATACTCTTCCTCCTCGTATACTCATATATCCCACATTAGTTGTAAAAATATCACCATTATTATATTATTAAAATATAATAATATATTTAAATGAATTATTTTATCAAAAAATATAAAATTTCAATTTTCAACAATTGTCACATTAAAATTTTCTCCATCTATATCCACATAAAATCAATATTTTTCTCATCATATGAATCAATAATTAATTATTCACAAATAATATTACTGTAATCACAATATTGACAACCAAAGCAGTTCCTCAGAAAGAGGGGCTTTCAATAAAGATTTCTCTTCTTTGGCCAACTTAATTAGGTGACCAAACCTCTCCTTGAGCGTAACTTTCTAGACATTGCCAATAATATTATCTAATAATATTATTGAGATAATATGAATTATTGCTTCGATAATGAAAAGTCTTGTATAATGACAATTATTGAAACAACAACAATATAAAATATCAACGCAAAGAATTATTAAATCAACAAAGAATTATCGTAACCATTATTGAGTAGTGCCTTCGCACGTAAGAATCAATAATTGGTGCAATACTGGTGCTATCAGTGTTTTAACCATCGAGTATTTTAACAAGATAATCTGTAACAACTACGCCTGTTATTTTTAAACAACTTATATTTGTCGTTTTCTTCATCCAATCGCTTCCGTTATGGGGCCCACACACGGTCGCTACCGTCAGACGAATATTCTCGACAAGATAAATATTCCACGACCATCGAATATTCCCCGACAACAATGAATATTTTATAACCACTTGCTTATTTTGAAATATTTGCGTATCTTACCCCTAACTATCCACATTAATTAAATCAACCCTTACTATTTCAAAATAATAAATAGAGAAAATTAAATTTCATTAATAATAAGCTGGGGTCTTACAGTAAGACCCCAACTTTTATGAATAAAGATTAATTTCTCTCAAAATATATTTTTGAATATTATGGTGTGGATATGATATAATGTTATAGTTGTGGGTAATATTTACAAAATTTGCAAAGTAAGCAAGTGGTTATATAATATTCGATTGGTCGGGGAATATTCATTTGAACAGGGAATATTTGTATGACGGCATAATCATTGGTGGACCCAACAACGGAAGTATTGTCGTAAAATGACATAATTATCTTTTTATAAAAATAACGTTGGAAGTGTTACCATTAAACCATTGAACTACCCCATGAGTAAAAGAAACAAGAATATCGCGGGTGGTTGTATAGTAGTACACGGTATTGGTTATTGATGCTTACGTAAGAAGTCAGCCAGTTATACTCAATTATTGCTACAGTAATTGCTGCATCATATCTCTCATGTTATTGATTCGATTATTGTCACAGTATCATTTGCATAATATGATATATTATTAAATCAATAATTGAGACGACAAAGTTGTTCATATTATTAAATTGAAATATTTACAATGTCTAGAAGTTCTGTCAAGGAGAGGTTTGGTCACCTAATTGAGCGCCAATAGGGAGAAATTCTTATTGGAAATCTCACTCTTTCCTAGGAACGACCTGGTTGTTAAATATTGTGAGTTATAATATTAATGATGAATAAGTTCGAATTGATTATAGATGAATTTGATAGTTCTATTGTGTTGAAATTATTTGTGTTAGTGGAAATCGACATTTATTTCGATAATAATTGATGTCTGGAGGTTATATTGTTCAATCGGGTATTCGGGGCACTTTTTGTGTCGGAATACTATTCACGAGTCACTATTCATGAGTTACTATTCATGGGTTACTATTCACCAATTACTATTCACTCTAGTATTATTCACTCGGGTATTTGGGACACTTTTCGTGTCGAGGTACTATTCACGGGATTACTATTCCCGAAGTACTATTCACGGGGTACTATTCACCCAAAAAATATATTTTTTTTCGGTCCAAATCATTTTTGGGTACAATATTATTCCATGAGGAGATGTACTAATTTTTCAGACCATTGGTTGAAATTATAATAATAAATCAATATGGATCGTTGGTTTAAAGTTTTAATAGTAACTTGTCCTTTCAATTTTCCAAGAGTTATTTGTCCCTTCAGTTTTCCAAGAGTTATTTGTCTCTTCGGTGTTCCAGGAGTTTATTCCCCCTTTGCAAATAGTAGTTGTCTTTTTAATATTACCAAGAGTCATTTTGACCCTAGGTTAAGACCAAGAGCCACTTTCAGTTCTTCTATAAATAGAAGTTCATTCCTTCATTATTTCTAACGAATTCACTAAAACTCTAGAAAGAGAAATTATAGAGAGAAAGAAGAAGAGAAGTCTGCTACCTCACTTTTCCAATATCCAGATTCTTCTAAGGTAAGGGATATTATTTGTTGTACTCGTAAGGGGTATTATTTCTTTCGTATTCATGAAGAGAGTTATTGTTATTCCATTCCTTATTATTCTATTGGAATAATCTGTATACGTGAACTACCGTATACATGGTGAAATTCTGTTATTATTCCATTCTTTATTATTCTCATTGAATAACTTTAATACATCAAGTACCGCATACATGGTGAAATTCGTTGTTATTCCATTCTTAATTATTCTGTTGGAATATCCTGTCAGTGCGAATTTCGCCTGACCTAGTTCCGTTCTTTATTATTCTGTCGGAGTATCTTGTCTGTGCGTTTACGCATGACCTGGTTCCATTATTTCTAATGCTGTCGGAATATAATGTCTGTGCGTTTACGCATGACCTGGTTTCATTCTTTATTATCCTGTTGGGAATAACCTGTCTATGCAGTCTATCGCACGCATGGTGAATCCTTCTATTATTCCATTATTTATTATTCTGTTGCAATTGTTAGGTTTTTATGAAAATCAAAGTAGCAATCAAAATTGCAAAAATAGCGGAAGCGAGATAAAATCAGATTTTAAAATTTTTCACAAACCAATTACCCGGATCATCCTTTATGCATATTATTAATTAAACGAAGAATAAGAAATTATGAAATCATACCCTTGTAGAAACGAGCTTCCTCGTGCACGAGTTCACCTCCTACTTCTTCATGATCTCCTGAATCTAGGGTAGATTCCTTCCTTTGATCAATGTAAGCCACCCAAGTGTATGGCCTCTATAGGTGATCCACCAAAGAAGAATACTTATCAAGAAGAAGGGATATATGGCTCAAACCCTAGTTTTTCCTATCTGTATAGAAAAGGGGTGTACTCTCCAACTCTAGGAATTACGTATATTAGATATCTGATATAAGACTCCTCTTATAAAGATATCATGTAACCCTATTTTAATTAAAATAAGGTATTATTTATTTAATTAAACTCTTTTAATTAAATGGGCTCCCTAATCCTATCGAGGTTAATTAATTAAACTCTTTTAACTAATTTTCTTTCCTAATCCAATTAGGAATAAATGAGAGTACTAATATTAAATTAATTCCTAAACCTTTTAGAAATTAAAATAATAATAATTGTAATAATATTAATAAGACTCCTCTTATTAATTTATATTTAATATTTCTAAAATATTAAATAATAATATTAAGCTATTTAATTTATTCTATCACCATAGATTAAATTAAATATACTTAATACATTATTACAATTATGCCATTAACTTCTTAAATAATTATTCTTCCTTTTATGGTGTGACCCTTTAGGTTCTCCATATTAAATAGGTTGTGAATAAATCAATTAGAACAATTCTAATCTCATTTAAATAAATAAATTAAACAAATAATTTATTTAAATAAATAATATTTATTCTACAATAGGGATAAGCCTCCCTAGCGATCAACGACTTTCCAGATAATATAGATTTCAACATTAATCATAAAAGAACCTTTGAGTAAATAGTTACCGTACAATTCAATCCTTCCACCATACAATGTTCCAATAAAATATAAGACATGGAATTACTGTCAAGTCTTGTTTTATTTAATTATATGTATTTCGATTCCTAAATGAACAACTCCTAATGAATGCAAATTAGAAACTACTTTCTAATTTCATTCCACCTTGGCCAAGGATTCCTGGGTTGTCATTTATCGAATCACATAGGACATTTCTCCTTTTACTAGAAGTGGTAGATTCTTTATTGATCATTCATTATCTTCATATATAACTTATTACACCCAAGCATACCCTTTGATATACTCTAAGAGTCTTAAGGAATAAGTCAAAGTGTAATTCATTATATATAAGATACTATGATGATCGCAAGTCTAAGGATCATTTGTACTACTATCACTACAGAATTCTATTGACGTGTAAGTAAAACTCCATTAGGTATTCCTTAGCGAGTCACGCGTTCAAATGAACTTATTCTCTAATAAGCACCTACATACTTGCTTTTAGTGTCTCCACACAAATGATCATGAGATCAATCATCCTCATCCAATGAGCAAGCAACGATGTACCAATCTATCCGGATTCACTAATCCCCAATTTAGTAATCCAATGATTGGGAACTATTTTAGTTTTTAAGCTTTCTAAGAATTTAGATCTCATTAGAATGATCATCATCATTATTCTAAAAGCGTTGCTTAAAACTATGGGTTTATCACATATTATTAAAACAAAGACCATGTAGATAATAAATGCCTTTAATAAATAATTCTTTTATTAATAAATAAATAAGATTGATTACACAAGATATGCTTTATCATCATACATGATTGGCTTGTATGCATAATACTTTCAATCTCCCACTGCACTAAAGCCAATCGCCGTGGTATCTCATACCCATCTTCTCTAAGTGACGATCAAACTGCTTTGTTGTGTTAACGCTTTAGTAAATGGATCTCGCAATATTGTCTTGAGAGTCCACACGCCTGTGGTGACGTCTCTCTTTCAATGATCTCTCCGATCAAATGAAATCGCCGCAACACGTGTTTGGATTTCGATGAGACACGGGTTCCTTAGCTTCGTAAGCAATGTACTCCAAATGTTGTCACGAATAAAAGGCATTTGGTCCTTTAATGCTAGGAACCACACCAAGTTCGGTAATGAACTTCTTCATCCAAACAGCTTCCTTTGCAGCTTCACTTGCAGCTATGTACTCTGCCTCTGTCACTGAATCAACAACTGTTTCCTGCTTGGAACTTTTCCAACTCACTGCGCCACCGTTTAAGGTAAACACATACCCCGAAACGGATTTACTTTCATCTTGGTCTGTTTGAAAACTTGAGTCTGTGAAGCCCTCTAGTTTTAATTCAGACCCACCATAGACAAGAAATACATCCTTAGTTCTTCTTAAGTACTTTAGGATATTTTTCACGCCTTCCAAAGTGTTCTTCTCCGGATTCGATCGATATCCGCTTGTTACACTAAGTGCATGAGCGACATCCGGTCTAGTACATATCATACCAGTACATGATAGATCCTATTCTTCAAGCATAAGGAATCTTACTCATACGGTTTCTCTCCTCAGTGTCTTTGGGGCTTGTTTCTTGGAGAGATGTATTCCATGGCTCATCGGCATGAGACCTCTTTTGGAATCTTCCATGCTAAACCTTTTAGCATCAAGTCAATGTCGTTCCTTGGGATAAGCCAAGCATCCTATTAGATCTATCTCTATAGATCTTTATCCCCAAAATATAGGATGCTTCTCCCAAGTCCTTCATGGAGAAGTGTTTAGATAACTTGATTTTAATTGTTCATAAAGATAGGAATATCATTCCCTATCAAGTAATATATCATCAACATATAATACAAGGAATGAAACAGTAGCTCCCACTAACCTTCTTGTACACACATGGTTCATCCTCATTTTTATAAAATCAAACTTTTTGATTGTCTCATCAAAATGGATGTTCCACCCACGAGAAGCTTGCTTTAATCCATAAATGGATCGTCAGAAGCTTATGAGACTTGATTTGTTCCAACCTTTGAAACAAATCCCCTCCGGTTGTGTCATATACACATCCTCCTCAAGTTTTCCATTGAGGAAGGCCGTTTTCACGTCCATCCGCCAGATTTCGTAGTCGTGGTAAGCTACAATCATAAGCAAAATCCGAATGGACTTGAGCATTTACTCTTGGTGAGAAGGTTTCGTCATAGTCAACTCCTTGTCTTTGTTTGAAACCTTTTGCAACCAACCGGGCCTTATAGGTCTCTACCTTGCCGCCCCGCTTCCATCTTTCTTTTAAAGACCCATTTACACCCAATAGGCTTAATGCCTTCGGTGGTGAGACCAAAGTCCATACTTGGTTCTCTCACATGGAGTCCATCTCGGATTTCATGGCTTCTTGCCATTTCTCTCGAGTCTTTCCTACTCATAAACTCGTTCAGTAATTCAATGGATCATCATCATCTATGATGTACCTCATTGTCATCTTCTATGACAAGTCCATACTGTCTGGTATCTTTGGTACTCTTCCAGATTTCTGAATAGGGTGTGGTATGAAGGAATCTCTACTTGATTAGGTACCTCACTTTGATCAGTAGTATTTTGTGGTTCTTGAACTTCTTCAAGATATATCTTACTCCCAATCGACCCCTTCAAGAATAAACTCCTTTTCCAAGAATGGCATGTTTCGCAACAAACACTTTTTGATCGGTTGGATGATAGAAATAATACCGATGATGTTTCTTTAGGATATCCCACAAATCTACATTTGTCGGATCTAGTTCATGACTTTATCATTTTCAAACTTTTTGACATAAGTGGACAACCCCAAGTCTTAACATGCTTAAGATTTGGTTTCCTCCCGTCCATAACTCATATGGGGTCTTTGGGACGGATTTTGTAGGTACCTTGTTAAGTAGATATGCAACCGATTCTCAGGCATATCCCCGTAAGAAAACCGGAAGGTCCAGTAAAACACATCATAGATCAAACCATGTCCAACAATGTTCGATTTCTCCTTTCAGATACACCATTCATCTGTGGCGTTCCTGGTGGAGTCCATTGTGAGATTATACCATTTTCTTTGAGACAATTGAGAAACTCACCACTTAAGTATTCTCCTCCTTGATCGATCAAGAATCTTAATACTCTTACCAGTTTGCTTCTCAACTTCACTTCGAACTCTTTGAACTTTTCAAATGATTGATTTGTATTTCATTAAATACACATATCCAAATCTTGAGTGGTCGTCGATGAATGTAATAAAATAAGAATACCCTCCTCGTATGTGGTCGTTGTCATAGGTCCACATACATCCGTGTGTACCAACGCTAACAACTCAGTAACTCTTTCTCCTTTTCCACTAAAAGGAGATTTAGTCATTTTACCCATGAGACGAGATTCACAGGTTGGATATGATTCATAATCGATAGCTCTAGAGCCCATCTTTATGCAACTTGGATAATCTTGTTTCATTAATATGACCGAGTCTACAGTGCCACATGAGGTATAATTAACATCATCTCTTTTCCTTTTCTTAGTTTGTTCAATTTGAAATATATTTTCATGCAAGTCAAGTATATAAAGTCCATTTCGCAAATTACCAACACCATATAAAACATTATCATTATAAATGGAACAAATTGTTGTTCTTTATTATAATATTAAAACCATCCATATCCAATACAGAGATAGAAATAATGTTTCTAATGATATTTGGAACAAAATAACAATTATTTAAATTAATGAACTTGCTCAGTAGGCGGTGTTAAACAATAAGTCCCTACGCCTAATGCAAAGAACCTTTGCTCCATTTCCCACTCGTAGAGACGACCTCATCCTTCTTTCGACTTTCTACTTACGACGGTCCCTCAGATATTATTACATATGTGAGAACCACATCCCGGTATCCAATACCCAAGTAGAAGATTGACTTTCAGAAAAATTAATTTCAATCATAAACAAACCTTGATTAGGATTCGAAGCTTCTCCAAGCTTCTTCTGCTTTTGTTCTGCGAGATAATCCTTGCAGTTCCTCTTCCAGTGACCCGGCTTATTGCAATGGAAGCAAATTCCCTTGCTAGCTGGATCAGGTTTCTTTTGATCCTTCATTTTTGCCTTTCCCTTAGCCTTCTTAGATTTCTTCTTTTCATAAGATACCTTGGGCCTTTTCCTTTTCTTGGAAGAATCATCCACCGAAGAAGACATGGTTCTTCTTGGATGGGAAGTGACCTTCAATGCAGCTTTTCAACATGTTAAGTAATTGAGCAAGTCGACATCCAACTTGTTCATGTGAAAATTCACAACAAATTGTGAGAAGTCGTTCTGGGAGTGACTGCAAGACTAAATCTTGACTCAACTCCCCATCCACGACGAACCCAAGCCGTCCAAGACGTTCAATCAGATTGATCATCTTTAGGACATGAGTCTCAACCAGTAGTGCCCTCGGTCATCCAGAGATCGGAAGAGCTCCTTAGATATTTCATATCTAGCAGATCCTACTTTGCTCACCATACAACTCTCCAAGGTGAAGAGCACAAGAGAGCATCCATGTTTTCATCTTCGACGCCGAAGTCAAGCTCGTTACTCATGGATGCGAGCATGATGCATTGAGCCACAGATGCATCATCTTGCCCTTTGCTTAAAAGTAGCAATCTCTTCCTCGAGTCTCTCTGCAACTTTGCGAGTGCAGGCGTAATTTAGGACATAAGAAATCTTTTAAAGAGGTGAGAACAATTCTCGATTCCTTAACCAAATTGGTGTAGTTCTATCCCCCATTCGGTTTGTAAGCATCAAGTATGCTTCGCAGATGAAATTAGTGAATGTGACATTTTCAAAATTTCGCATGTAAAAAGACAATATTTTAGCAAACATTCATTTAATTAATTACCAAAATAAATTAGGTCTTATTTTATATTGGTATCTCCCACTATTTTCTTCAAACTATATTACCCTCATTTATATAGTTGGCAAAATCTAATTAAAGTTTTTTGCTAGTGAGAATAAGGATCCCATTTCAAATATATATAGCCTTGTGGTGACACAACAAACTATATATAAATAAATAGGTAGACAACTCCTTGTCAATTACATCAACATGTAACTCCTTATGTTTTGCCTCTTGGATTATTTTGATCAAGTGGTGGCACATCCGAATTAAAATTATCTAAGTTAAGTCCAACCTAGCACTTCCATATATATCAAAAAAAGAAAAATATCGCCCTTGTGGTGACACAACAAAACAATATTGTTCAATTTTCTTTATAAGCATCAAATGTGATAAATTAACATCTTAAATACTTAATACTTGCCTTGTGGTGACACAACAAACTCATATTAAATATTTAATACTCTATTAATTTTATCATGCTAGAAAGGCTTACGCTCGATATTCTAAATATCTTTGAACGCTTAAGACTTAATAAAAACTTTGAGGATTTGTTATTATTTGTCTCATCTTGTTTTAGCAGCGTGCAAATATATATATAAAATACGCGTCATATTATTAAACATGCGAAGCATGTTTGCATAATATATAATATATATAATACTAGCATGCACATATAGAATACTATATTCTACCTGGATTGATTATGGACTTTTATTCTAGTTTGGTTCACTAGAGCCACCAAGTGAACCAAAAGGTCAAACCCTAGGTGCAAAGAATAAACATTTAAATATAACTATTACATTTAAACCCGGGCTCCATTACAAACGGGTCTTCAAGCTCCTTGATCTCGGTTCTTCTTCAAAATTCTAACTAATCCTATTACATTAAACTATTTAATTTAAATAGAAACCTTGATCAGCAGTCAAGGGGAAATACATAGGAGAGAGATAAAATTTACATCAAGAAGAAAACCAGAAAAGACGAGGTACGCAGACCCCATTTAATAAAACCCATTCATTCAAACATCCAACTAAAATAAATCCAATCATATTGGTCAAATTGTCCATAATCAATCCCATTTATTATCATACATATCACCATATGTATCAATAAATAAAATCATTCCATATATATATGAGTATCATTTAATGGGCAAATTTATGTTGCATGAAATCCAATTTCAAGATTAAAATAAACTATTTATTTTAATTATAAAATTATTAAGATTAATATATATATTTAACAATTATATATATATATAATAAAAGTCTTACTTTTAAAAAAATGGTCGGACCTGCTTTTAATATCCTGGACCCTTAAGTATTTTATGTTTTGGACAAAACATATATTTATACATACTGCCAAACGGATTCCTAAAAAAAAAAAAGCAGGCGTTGTTGTTGTTGTATTTTTTTTTTTAAATGCCGTCCCACGTGATTTCCTTGTATATTCGGTATAGCTGCATGACAGGAATTATAATATATATTAATTGAGCCATACAGGATATATCTAAACACATAAAATCCGGCTGAATCAAATCCTTTTAAAAAATGATTCCTTGTTTAAAACAAACAACAACCGCCATTGTTAGCATGATACTCGGACATCCGTGGTGCCTAAAAAAATCTGGACAAGCAGGTTACGGTATAGCTGCTACACGGATTGCATAAATTTTTTTAATAAAATAATAATTTTATACAACAAATTATGCCCAATAAATTATTCAAAATACATACCCATACATATATGGAATCAAAATAATTAATAATTCGCATAAAGTTTGGATAAAATCAGATTTTAAAATTTTTCACAAACCAATTACCCGGATCATCCTTTATGCATATTATTAATTAAACGAAGAATAAGAAATTATGAAATCATACCCTTGTAGAAACGAGCTTCCTCAGGTACGAGTTCACCTCCTACTTCTTCGCGATCTCCTTGAATCTCCGGGTAGATTCCTTCCTTTAATCAATGTAAGCCACCCAAGTGTATGGCCTCTATAGGTGATCCACCAAAGAAGAATAATTATCAAGAAGAAGGGATATATGGCTCAAACCCTAGTTTTTCCTATCTGTATAGAAAAGGGGTGTACTCTCCAACTCTAGGAATTACGTATATTAGATATCTGATATAAGACTCCTCTTATAAAGATATCATGTAACCCTATTTTAATTAAAATAAGGTATTATTTATTTAATTAAACTCTTTTAATTAAATGGGCTCCCTAATCCTATTAGGGGTAATTAATTAAACTCCTTTAACTAATTTTCTTTCCTAATCCAATTAGGAATAAATGAGAGTACTAATATTAAATTAATTCCTAAACCTTTTAGAAATTAAAATAATAATAATTGTAATAATATTAATAAGACTCTCTTATTAATTTATATTTAATATTTCTAAAATATTAAATAATAAATATTAAGCTATTTAATTTATTCTATCACCATAAATTAAATTAAATATACTTAATACATTATTACAATTATGCCATTAACTTCTTAAATAATTATTCTTCCTTTTATGGTGTGACCCTTTAGGTTCTCCATATTAAACCTAGGTTGTGAATAAATCAATTAGAACAATTCTAATCTCATTTAAATAAATAAATTAAACAAATAATTTATTTAAATAAATAATATTTATTCTACAATAGGATAAGCCTCCTCAGAGATCAACGACTTTCCAGATAATATAGATTTCAACATTAATCATAAAAGAACCTTTGAGTAAATAGTTACCGTACAATTCAATCCTTCCACCATACAATGTCCCAATTAAATATAAGACATGGAATTACTGTCAAGTCTTGTTTTATTTAATTATATGTATTTCGATTCCTAAATGAACAACTCCTAATGAATGCAAATTAGAAACTACTTTCTAATTTCATTCCACCTTGGCCAAGGATTCCTGGGTTGTCATTTATCGAATCACATAGGACATTTCTCCTTTTACTAGAAGTGGTAGATTCTTTATTGATCATTCATTATCTTCATATATAACTTATTACACCCAAGCATACCCTTTGATATACTCTAAGAGTCTTAAGGAATAAGTCAAAGTGTAATTCATTATATATAAGATACTATGATGATCTCAAGTCTAAGGATCATTTGTACTACTATCACTACAGAATTCCTATTATCGATGTAAGTAAGTAAAACTCCATTAGGTATTCCTTAGCGAGTCACGTTCAAATGAACTTATTCTCTAATAAGCACCTACATACTTGCTTTAGTGTCTCCACACAAATGATCATGAGATCAATCATCCTCATCCAAATGAAAGCAAGTTAACGATGTACCAATCTATCCGGATTCACTAATCCCCAATTTAGTAATCCAATGATTGGGAACTATTTTTGTTTTAAGCTTTCTAAGAATTTAGATCTCATTAGAATGATCATCATCATTATTCTAAAAGCGTTGCTTAAAACTATGGGTTTATCACATATTATTAAAACTGACACCATGTAGATAATAAATGCCTTTAATAAATAATTTTTTATTAATAAATAAATAAGATTGATTACACAAGATATGCTTTATCATCATACATGATGGCTTGTATGCATAATACTTTCAAAGAATAACTGCTACATGTGGATTACCACATGCATGGTGAATGATCCTTTGTATTCATTCCTTATTAAATTGTGGAAATGATCAGATATCGTGGATTATGCATGGCATGTAAAATCCATTTCGGTTTCATATATTCTATTATACTCAGATGGTTAAAGTTTTGGCTTCTATACTCCATGAAATTAGTAGAATATCCTGGATATTTGCACTTCATCCAGTATCTTTTCATAAAAATATTCTTCTTAGCATTCTTGAATTTTTCTCCATAAAGAAGTATCATGTTGACAATTTGGACGTTGTTAGTTCCTGAAAAAATTAATTCTTGAACTTGTTTTATTGAATTATTATGTCATTGTCATCATCCTCATGCTTATATTGTAATGAAAGTCATCTTTGGCTTACGTGCATAGATGGACTTAGTATGATTATGACCAAGTATCATTCGTTATAATCATGACCTGTAATGTTATAATTGATATGGTAAAAGTCCTCAATGGCCTGTAATGCATTGATGGACAGTTTTTTGTATGATTATGACCAGGGATTGTTCGGTTTAGTCATGACCATTGATGACTTAATGAATATCCTTGTCCCGTAGTACGAGGATGATTAGATGATGCATTTTAGTTATTAAGCTGAGTCTCAGCGATAAAAATTAATGAAAATATTTTAAATTATAGAAGATAGTAGATATCATGCTCTACTTGACTCTTCTAATGGATTGCTTGTTCCGCTGCAGTTAAACTTGATGTCTATTGTATTTTATCAGTTTAACATTGTTAAAGAATAATGATAATTTATTATGCATTATCTTTGTGACGCCCCCAAAATAGGTCCATTCCATTCAACCCATTCTGAGTCGCCAAATACATGGTACAGAAATAACTACAACTTTATTATAACAACATATAAACTGTGAGTTTAAATACAGATATTGCCATCTAGACAATATACACACGCAAATAAATCCCCATCATAATTATTGATACATTATTTTACAAAATGGTGAGGACTACTAAACAACTCTCTAGAACCTTCATTCCATACCCCGACTAGTACTCGCTACATTCTCGCCTCCCGAGAAGAAAAATGGAACAACAAGGAAAAGGGTGAGCTCAACTAGCCCGGTAAAGAATATTATGACTAAGATAATATACAACAAATTATCGTTAGTCTTCAACAGGAAAAATCTAATAGAATACAATAGACAACAAATTTTAAATCAATATTCGCAATGAAATAATAATTCATTAGAAGAGTTAAGTAGAGAATGCAAACTACTATCTTCTATATATGAATTTAAAAGTTCATCGTCGATATTTTATCCTCGTAACATCAATCAATATACATCCGAATCAAATATTCATCTTTGCACTATGTGCCAAAGATATTCATCATTGGTCATGTTCATCTAAACACTGCTCATCTTTGCACTACGGCCAAAGATATTAATCGACTTACCATGTTCATCTCAACACTGCTCATCTTTACACTACGGGCCAAAGATATTTATCAAGAAATCATTCATCTTTGCACTACTGTGCCAAAGATATTCAATAATATCATCATTTTAGATCGAGGATGATGAAAAATATTTTTAAAGAAACGAATCCAAAGGAAACAAAATGACAAGGATTAAGGATTAAGGATTCAGTATTTTTATTTTATCCACGTCCAAAAATACCTCAAAAATAATCACAGTGGTGTAAAATTCATGAATGATCAAAACATGGATACAATCAAAGCTAGTATCCATAATAGATATTTTGGACAAAAAGAAGAAATTTCATTTTTCGGTGAATAGTGTCGTATTCGTGAATAGTGTCGTATACGTGAATAGTACCGTATACGTGAATAGTAACTCCGACGCCAAAAGATAGAAATATCACAAAAAAAACATCTTCACGCTTCGTGAATAGTACTCGTGAATAGTAACTCGTGAATAGTAACTCATGAATAGTAACTCGTGAATAGTAACTCATGAATAGTAACCCCGTCATGAAAAAGTTCCAAATTTGATGAAAAGTTCCAACCAATATTTCAGCATAATGATATTGAAGAAATAATATCATTTGAGAAGAAAATAACATCCCTTACCTCGAAAAGACAAGATTTCTAGTTGAAACACCGGATATAGGCTATGACTTGAACTTGCACCGTATAGCAACACTCAAAGTATACTCACAAGAATACGCTCAAAATATCGAGAGAGAAATAGAGAGAAAACTTCAGTTTCTGGTGTGATTTTCAATTCTAACCTAAGCTCCCTATTTATAGGAAAATGCTTAGAACACAAAAATAGAAAATTGAATATAATAATATTATTTATAAAAAAAATTCCTTTGCCCACCTTTGAAATCTGATTTCAGCCATAGCACATGTTAAATGAGGTTCACAAACTCACCAAAAACGTTTTTCTCAAAATAATTAATTAAAACTCCCAAAAATCAATTATTTCGGAACTCCGAAACTTCAATAATTCATAATAAATAGCCCTTTTATCAGAAAATTCGAATCTCGCGAGTTGTTATAGGAAATTCAATTCTCTACAACTTTACAGAAGAATGTTTTTCCAAATTCCAAACAGAAATTGACCGAAATCCACAAACGGTCGATTTTACAGTTTATAATCAATTTTCTATTCAAGAAATGGGTCCACCAACACACAAAACATGTGTTAAACATTTAATCCAACAAAATACTCTTTCTCCTCATTTATTCATATATCCCATATTCATTGTAAAAATATCACCATTAATATATTATTAAAATAATATATTTAAATGAATTATTTTATCGTAAAAGATAAAATATTAATTTTCAACAATTGTCACGTTAAAATTTTCTCCATCTATATCCACATAAAATCAATATTTTTCTCATCATATAAATCAATAATTAATTATTCACAAATAATATTACAGAATCACAAGATCGCAACCAGCCGCCTCCTTAGAGAAAGAGGGCTTTCAATAAGGATCTCTCTCATTGGGCGCGCAATTAGGTGACCAAACCTCTCCTTAGATGTAACTTTCTAGACATTGCCAATAATGTTTTCTAATAATATTATTCAGATAATATGAATTATTGTCTCGATAATGGAAAATACTTGTAATGACAATTTATTGAAACAACGATAATATAAAATATCAACGCAAAGAATTATTGAATCAATAAAATAAAATAATCGAAGCAAGAATTATCGTAACCATTATCGAGTAGTGCCTTCACGTAAGAATCAATAATTGGTGCAATACCGCAGCTACCGCTCAACAACGCCGTATTAGTGTGTTTTAACCAACGGGTATTCCAACAAGATTATTCAGAATAACTACGCCATTATTTATAAACAACTTATATTTGTCGTTTTCTTCATCCAATCGCTTTCCATTATGGGGCTCACAAAAGACGCACATCATTGCATTTAATATTCCCCAACAAAGATTTAATATTCCACAACCAAACGAATATTCCCTGACGATAATGAATATTTTATAACCACTTGCTTATTCAAAATATTTCATGATTTTACCCATAACTATCCACATTAATCAAATCAACCCTTACTATTTCAAAATAATAAATAGAGGAAAATAAATTTCATTTATTAATAATTTGGGGTCTTAGAACCTCCCTTCTTATGAAATTTCGTCCTCGAAATTGACGACGCATTCTGGTGTTTGAAAAGATGAGAATACCTCGCTTTCATTTTCGCTTTCCAACTCCCGTGTCATTTCCTCAATAGCATGGTTTCTCCACAAAACTTTAACTTGTGGTATAACCTCAGACATAGGACATGTTCTTTCCTCTACAAGATCTTGACAGTACCTCCTCGACGTTAAGTCTTCTATCTATCTCATCTATTTCTAACTCAACGACGAAGTTCGGTTCGTCCACATATTTACGTAACATCGATACGTGAAAAACGTTATGAACACGCGCCATACTTGGCGGTAAAAGCAGTCTCAGAGGCCACAGCTCCTATTCGATCGAGAATTTCAAATGGATTAATAAATCAAGGTTTGAGCTTTCCTCACCTCACCGATTCTCGCTTTTGAAATAACAACTTCGCACCTCCTTCTTCAAATTCATCACCCGGTGTGTATCTTGAATAAGCCTTTTAACTTTATCGATTAAAGTCGATTATACTCAGATATCATCACGTGGATACCTAGAGTTTTCATCTCCATCCCTATTATTTGTAAATTATACTGAAATGAGTCTTTGATAATATCTTACTCAGATTTCAGATACGATCTTCTACTCAACACGCCGCCTACCACGCTCGCTTTTCCAGATGGCATGGTCGTAACATGTGTTGAAATGGGTCTCCTCTTGAGTTCTTCAAGCTCTTCCCACATTCCTTGCTCCATTCGAATTTTTGTATCTCTACGAGTTTTGCGTTAATGGAATAGCGATTCGAGAATATCCTTCAACGAATCTCCGATAATAACCAACTAATCCTAGAAAGCTACGATTTCGATTATCGATTTAGGTTGTTCTCAATCGTGACTCATATCCCAATCTTGGATAAGACGTCACAATGACACCTATCGCTTTACTATCGCATCTAATATGACGTCCCCTACAGAGAGTCTCAGCTTAGGTGAATTCCACAAAGGAAGTCACAAGATAAAGGCTCAGTACCAAATTTATAGTTGAATTTTAACTCAAGTTCAATAGAGCCATTTGATATGAGATTTTAGAAATGAGTTTTGTACCGGGTTCAAAGTCGATACAATATTTAATATCGGTTTTGGGAGTAAACCAAGAAATTCTTCAGAAATACGTCAGAAAAATTAATAACAACAGAATATTATTCAAATCGACGTGTCTTTATTCAAATCCATAACATGGACTAAGAAAACTTGACATCCATAATAAACGAATGACTTCATGGCTTGATATAAAAATGTTTGACTACAATGGTTTGATTACTTGAATTTGAATAACAAAGTTGCTTAGAATATGAAAACTAACAACCTTACGTAAAGTAATCAATTTTGCATGATGAGTAGTTAACCTTAAAATCACATCAAAAGCAAATATCTCTATAGAAATAAGGTTAATGGTAATGTGTGATAGTGCCAACCCGAATCAAGCAAGATTTCTAAACAACGGATGTAATGAAAGTTTCTCCTAACGAGTCTCCATAAATAAGTCAAAGTCTAATTTCTCCGTAGTCAAGTTCAAACGTTGAGCGCAAGCAAAGAGATAAAAGAATGGGTAGAACCCAGATATCTAGTAAGGTATAAACTTCACAAGAATTTATAATTAACTAACCCGTGCTAACTTCGTTCGGGTTCCTTGATTTTGACCGGCCACGACAAACGCTCTTCCAGAATCGTTGACTTTGACTTTTTTCGAACATCCTTTTGAGTCACCATTCCCGTTGGATCTGGTTTCGATATCGTATAATCTCGAGCGATATGTCCTTCTTTTCCACAATTATAGCATACCTTAAACTGTCAGGCGCTTTGGGATGATATGTCCCTCTTTCCCAAGATTTGTAACATACGACCGGTGGTCGTTCTCCTCCTTAGAACCGATTGTCACGCCAAGACCGTCGTCTTCACATGGTCATTGTTAAATCTCCTCTTTTAAAATCTCCTCCCGACTCATTTCTTCTATTTTCACGGCCACGATTACCACCAGAGTAGTTACCGCTTTGTCCGTATTCTTCTTTCTCCACGGTTATCGTTATTCGATGATCGCTATCTTCTAGATGATCCTCGTTATGGTCCTCGGTTGAACGTACTCGTTATCTCGCTTCTAACAATCGAGCCTTGTTGACAACATCTGAATAGAGAGAAAATTTATGAGAAATGAGATATCGACGTATGCCGGGTTTCAAACCTCTCGTAAACATCCGCGCCACACGCTTCTCATTCTCCACCAAATGAGATGCAAACCGATAACTCGTGAACTTCTTCAGATCGGGACACCGCCATGTTATTCTCGCTTCCGCCTAATAAACTCCACTTCCTTCATACGATTTAATACTTTTGTGGAAGTACTTGTCATTGAACTGCTTCAAACGCCTCCCACGACATTTCGAAAAGCAATTTGGATGGGTACGCTTCATGATTCCCACCAAAGAATCCGCCTCGTTCTATTTTAACATAAAAGTAGCAAATGGAACTTTTCGTTCCTCCATGCATCCCAAGACATCGAATATCTTGGTAATTTGTTTGACCCACGCCTCCGCCTTTAATCGGATCCGCTTTCCCCAAAATTCGTGGTCCCAACTTTGAATCGCTGGTCGTGACCACCCGTGAATTGCTATCATTTCCTCCTGTATTTTGAACACGAAGTCTCCCTCGTCTCGATTTTGCATGAACTCGTAAAAAGCTTCTAAACATCCCCTCGCTCATCATCCGCTTTCGGTGTTGTTGTTTCATGGAGGTACATTGCCCACTTTGTTGTACATTCTCCTCGTTGGTAAATACAGTGCATCTCCACGATCTCATTTACTCAATCGTTAATATTCTCACGACATTCTCAAATATTGTCATAAAACAAGGGTTAATTAAGGAAATCAATATATCACATAATATTCCTATATATCGACCAACTAATAAATAAGCTTAGGTAGGACACACTAGCTAAGGATTTACCTGCTCTCCCTCCTAGTTTTATTCCCCGAGCTCCGCCAGAGATCATATCCCTAAGCTCTGATACCAACTGTGACGCCCCCAAAATAGGTCCATTCCATCCAACCCATTCTGAGTCGCCAAATACATGGTACAGAAATAACTACAACTTTATTATTACAACATATAAACTGTGAGTTTAAATACAGATATTTCCATCTAGACAATATCCACACACAAATAAATCCCCATCATAATTATTGATACATTATTTTACAAAAATGGTGAGGACTACTAAACAACTCTCTCTAGAACCTTCATTCCATACCCCGACTAGTACTTGCTACATTCTCGCCTCCTGAGAAGAAAAATGGAACAACAAGGAAAAGGGTGAGCTCAAATAGCCCAAGAAGAATATTATGACTAAGATAATATACAACAAATTATCGTTAGTCTTCAACAGGAAAAATCTAATAGAATACAATAGACAACAAATTTTAAATCAATATTCGCAATGAAATAATAATTCATTAGAAGAGTTAAGTAGAGAATGCAAACTACTATCTTCTATATATGAATTTAAAAGTTCATCGTCGATATTTTATCCCCGTAACATCAATCAATATACATCTGGAATCAAATATTCATCTTTGCACTACAGGCCAAAGATATTCATTAGTTGGTCATGTTCATCTAAACACCTGTTCATCTTTGCACTACGGGCCAAAGATATTAATCAGTCGGTCATGTTCATCTCAACACCTGTTCATCTTTACACTACGGGCCAAAGATATTCATCAAGAAATCATTCATCTTTACACTACAGGCCAAAGATATTCAAGAATATCATCATTTAGACTCGAGGATGATGAAAATATTTTTAAAGAAACGAATCCAAAGGAAACAAAAAATGATAAGGATTAAGGATTCGTACTTTGTTTTATCCACGTCCAAAAATACCTCAAAAATAATCACAGTGGTGTAAAATTCAAGAATGATCAAAACATGGATACAATCAAAGCTAGTATCCATAATAGATATTTTGGACAAAAAAGAAGAAATTTCATTTTTCTATGAATAGTGTCGATTCGTGAATAGTCGTCAGATATACGTGAATAAGACCGATACGTGAATAGTAACTCGACGCCAAAAGATAGAAATATCACAAAAAAACATCTTCACGCTTCGTGAATAAGACTCGTGAATAAGAACTCATGAATAGTAACTCATGAATAGTAATCGTGAATAGTAACTCATGAATAGTAAACCCACATGAAAAAGTTCCAAATTTGATAAAAAGTTCCAACCAATATTTCAAAGATAATGATATTGAAGAAATAATATCATTTGAGAAGAAAATAACATCCCTTACCGAAAGACAAGATTTTTAGTTGAAACACCTGATATAGCTATGACTTGAACTTGCACAGATATAGCAACACTCAAAGTATACTCACAAGAATACGCTCAAAATATCGAGAGAGAAATAGAGAAAACTTCAGTTTTCGGTATGATTTTCAATTCTAACCTAAGCTCCCTATTTATAGGAAAATGCTTAGAACACAAAATAGAAAATTGAATATAATAATATTATTTATAAACAAAATTCCTTTGCCCACCTTTGAAATCTGATTTCAGCCATAGCACATGTTAAATGAGGTTCACAAACTCACCAAAAACGTTTTTCTCAAAATAATGAATTAAAACTCCCAAAAATCAATTATTTTAACTCCAAACTTCAATAATTCATAATAAATAGCCCTTTATCAGAAAATTCGAATCTCGCGAGTTTTTATAGGAAATTCAATTCTCTACAACTTTACAGAAGAATGTTTTTCCAAATTCCAAACAGAAATTGACCGAAATCCACAAACGGTCGATTTTACAGTTTATAATCAATTTTCGGTCAAGAAATGGGTCCACCAACACACAAAACATGTGTTAAACATTTAATCCAACAAAAATACTCTTTCTCCTCATTTATTCATATATCCCATATTCATTGTAAAAATATCACCATTAATATATTATTAAAATAATATATTTAAATGAATTATTTTATCAGAAAAAGATAAAATATTAATTTTCAACAATTGTCACATTAAAAATTTTCTCCATCTATATCCACATAAAATCATTATTTTTCTCATCATATAAATCAATAATTAATTATTCACAAATAATATTACAGAATCACAAGATCGCAACTGTGCCGCTCCTCAGAAAGAGGGGCTTTCAATAAGGATCTCTCTCATCGGGCGCCGCAATTAAAGTAGGTGACCAAACCTCTCCTTAGATGTAACTTTCTAGACATCGCCAATAATGTTTTCTAATAATATTATTCAGATAATATGAATTATTGCTCGGATAATGGAAAAATATCGTAATGACAATTTATCAAACAACGATAATATAAAATATCAATTCAAGAATTATTGAATCAATAAAATAAAATATCGAACGAAAGAATTATCGTAACCATTATTGAGTAGTGCCTTCTCACGTAAGAATCAATAATTGGTGCAATACCGTGTGCTACTATTCAACAACGCAGATTAGTGTGTTTTAACCAACGGGTATTCCAACAAGATAATTCAGAATAACTACGCCGTTATTTATAAACAACTTATATTTGTCGTTTTCTTCATCCAATCGCTTTCCGTTATGGGGCCCACAAAAGACTACGCCGTCGTATGAATATTCCCCAACAGTACGAATATTCCACGACCAAACGAATATTCCCCGACGATAATGAATATTTTATAACCACTTGCTTATTTGAAATATTTGTGTATTTTACCCATAACTATCCACATTAATCAAATCAACCCTTACTATTTCAAAATAATAAATAGAGGAAAATAAATTTCATTTATTAATAATTTGGGGTCTTACAATCTTAGTCATAATATTTCTTACAGGGCTAGTTGAGCTCACCCTTTCTTTCACTTTTCTCTTTAGGAAATAAGAATATAGCTGGGACGATTCGGGGAATGGAGTGATGGTCCAGATGATAGCATTAGTAGTCCTCATTATTCTGTTAAATAGTGTGACAATAAATGTAATGAGGACTCCATTGAGTGTGGATATTGTCTAGATGACAATATTCTTATTAAAACTCTTAGTTTATGTTTTGTCGTATTTACACGACAGTTGTATTATTAAGTTGTATTTGTATTTTTATACCATGTATTTGGCGACTCAAGATGGGTGATGTATACCTATTTTAGGGGCATCATAATACATATATATATATATATATAAAGAAATAAAAGCCACGGACCGAAGTTCGGGCATACACACGCAACATGACTCTTAACGTGAAGAACGGTGTGTGCAAAATGTGGAGAAAAGGCTTTAAAAGGTGTCAGAAGGCTTACAGTGGACTGCCAAAAAAGACTTCTATAGTTTTAAATGGATGAACACTCGGTTCCCACCGGTAAAAATATAGCAATATAAGCTCACAGGTGTTTAAAATGAGAAAGCACTCAATTTATAGTGTGTACAGAGCAAATTGGACGGGGCTTCCTCGTCGTTTTCTCTTCCAAAATGGCCACCCCAAGCTCTCTATTTATAGAGGGGGGAGCCGCAGGTGCACCTACGACTGCTCGGGCTCCGTGGGTTCTATCGTCTCGAAGTACGTGCACGCATACAACGTGTTATCCGCTTGAACTTTCAGAACTTCAATTCGGGCATTCAATTGAGATGTATAAGACCTGTTTCGGAGTGCTATTGTCGAGAGCTACACAAATGACATAGGATTAGAGGTTGTAACAATTTAGGAAGATGGGACCATGCCCTTGGTCTTCAAGCTTCAAATTCCATCCGGTGTGCAGTCTTATGTAGTAGTCACTCAAGATTGCAGCTATTTAGTTTTTGTAGGACACTATTGTGTAGAATGTATGTTGAAATGTGTTGAGACGGCGCGCATGTGGGATCGAGGTGGCAAAATGATGATTTTACCCCTTCACCGGGGTTATCTCCTGTTTGGGCTGATAAAGCAATCGTTGCTCAGTGTTATCTCTGAGATTGGGCTGCTACAAGTGTTGAATGTCCTCAGGGTTGTCTCTGAGGTGTGCCTGACCTCTAGGGGTTATCTCCGAGTTTGGGACTGAGTATTTCGGGGTTATCTCCGAGGTTGAAGCTGATCTCTAGGGGGTTGAAATGAGCTTTTCAGGGGTTATCTCAAGAACAACAATTTCATCCCTCGGGGTAATCTCCGAGATTGAAACTGAAACTCCCAGTGTTATTTCCAGGATTGAATATCTCGGGGTTATCTCCGAGATTGAAAAGGCTTATCCGGTGGGATTTCTGGAACTGTAACTATTTTGTCCTCCAGGGTTATCTCTGAAAGATGATTTTGCCCTCCTGCAATGTTAGTAACAGGAATGCAAAATTTCGAGTGTTTATAATTAGAATATTTTATTACATAGTGTTGCATAGTAAATCAAAAATTTTTGCCTGTTGCAGAGCCCGTGAAAAATTTACTGTTGGTCCGTGATTATTTTTCTTAAATAGTTCCCTATCATTCTCTTATAAATAGGATGCTTAGTTTAGAAATGAAAATCACACCAGAATCAGAGACTTCTTCTTCTATAATATTGAGCGTATTTCTTTTAAGTTTAAAGAAGCTTTGAGTGTAGAAAATAGTATAAGTTTTCTTCAAGAATATATCCGCTATACCAATCAGAAATACTATCCTTTTAAGGTAAGGGATATTATTTTTATTCAATATTCGTAAGAAATAATATTTTTTTTCCATACTCTGTTGTATGTAAGTAATATTATTTCGTTTCATATTCTTAATTCTATACTTATGTTGATAAGTTTTTCTTTAATTGTAAAATCCCAAATTTTATTTAATAAAGATTTAATTTTTCTAAATATTTTTTTAATTATGGTATGGATTTGAAATAATGTTATAGTTGTGGGTAGTATTTATAAATTTTGCAAAGTATGCAAGTTGTTGTATTATATTCGATTGGCTCTGGGAAATATTCGCTTTTTAGCGAGAGAATATTCGCATAACTACGCAATCATTGGTGGACCCCACAATGTAATTATCATTCGGAATGAGAAACGACAAAAATATATTTATGAAAATAATGGCGGAAGTTTTACCGTTAATACTATTGAACTACTCGGTAGTAAAAGTAAAGAATACGCGTGGTTGCATAGTAGCACACGCTATTGATTATCGATGCTTACGTGAGAAAACACTCGCTTTTGTTCAATTATTGCTACAATAATTGTTGACATAGTATCTCACGTTATTTGATTCAATTATTGTCGATTGTTATATATATATATATAAGTTTTGTTTTATTAGTATTATTAGTGTAATAAAATGTAAAAGCTTTTTATATAAAAATGTAATACTTTTATAAAGTTATTCGTTTTATTAGTAGCAATAATTAGAATATATATTATATTCTATCATGCATAGTGTTTTGCATAGTAAAATCTTTTTATATAAAACATAATATTTTTATAAAGTTATTTGTTTTATTAGATTATAAATAGAATATATTATATTTTATTTAAAAGATTTTGCTTTAAATCTAGACCATTCGATTAAAAGTAAATCAAACTGGATTGTTCATGAATTAGTTACTATGCAGTCCATTCTTCTATAAATAGAAGCTCATTCCTTCATTATTTCTTACTTAATTCATCGAAACTCTAGAGAGAGAACCAGAGAGAGAATTCTTCTTCTATAATCTTAAGCGTATTTCTTTAGCGTTTAAGAAAGCTTTGAGCGTAGTGCAAGTTTCTTCAAGTATATCCCCACCCTACTGTCGGAGTACTCTTCTTTATAAGGTAAGGGATATTATTTGCTGTACTCATAAGGGATATTATTTGTTATACTCGTAAGGGGTATTATTTTTTTCATATTCATGAAGAGAACTTCTATTATTCTATTCTTTATTATTCTGTTGAATAACTCAGATACGCCGGCTCACCCTATACTTGGTGAGTTCTCGTTGTTATTACATTCGTTATTATTCTCGTTGAAACATCTCAATGTATGCGTTATACGAACCGGTTCCGTTCTTTATTATTTCGTTTGAATATCCTATATCTGTGCATTTTACGCCGGACACGGTTCCTTCTTTATTATTATTATATTATTCGTTGATCATCCGCTTGCATGTATTTTTGTACCGACCGATTCCGTTATTTATTATTTCGTTGAATAACTCGTTTCATAATGGCACCGCATGCATGGTGATTTCGTTGTTATTCCATTCTTTATTATTTGTTGAATATCCCGCTTGCAATGTGACACGCGCCGACCTAGTTCCGTTATTTATTATTTTGTTAGAATAACTCGCCTATGCTGCAAGTACCGCATGCATGGTGATTTCTTTTGTTATTCCATTCTTTATTATACTTAGTTGGTTAAAGTTTTGACTTCTATACTCCATGAAATTAGTGGAATATCCTCGATATTTACGCTTCATCCAAAGATCTTTTCGTGGAAATATTCTTCCGAACATTCTTAAATTTTACTCTACAAAGAAGTATCATGTCGACAATTTGGACGTTATTAGTTCCTCGAATAATTTAATTCTTGAACTTGTTTTATTGAATTCTTATATCATTGTCATCATCCTCATGTTTATATTTTGTTGAAAGTCATCTCGTGGCCCGTAGTGCATAGATGGACTTGGTATGATTATGATCGTGGATTATTCTCAGATAATCATCGACCGTAATGTTACAAATGATGTGGAAAAAGTCCTCATTAGCCCGTAGTGCATTGATGGACAGTTTTTGGTATGATTATGGCTATGGATTCTCTTCGGCCAATGGAGCAAAGATGAATTGTTTTATGGCATGATCAGGACCGTTGATGAAAACACAATTATCTTTGGCCCGTAGTGCATGGATAATTCGTGGTCGTGATACTAAATAATATCCTCGGCCTCATAGTGCAGTGGATGATTTGATGATGTGGATTATTTATTGTCGAGTCTCAAATGATAAAAGTGATGAAAAACTTTTAAATCATAAAAGATAGTAGATTTTATTCTCTACTTGACTCTTTTATTGGATTTCTTATTCCACTGCAATTAAACTTGATGTCTATTGTATTTTATCAGGTTAACATTATTGAAGACTAATGATAATTTATTCGCATTATCTTAGTCATAATATTTTTCATCGGACTAGTTGAGCTCACCTTTTTCTTTCACCGCTCTCTTCGTGAAATGAAATTATAGCTGGGACGAGTCTGGGGAACGGATTGACAAATCCAGATGATAGCATTAGTAGTCCTCACTATTTCGTTAAATAGTGTGACAATAAATGTAATGAGGACTTATTCGAGAGTGGATATTGTCTAGAAGACAATATTTGTATTAAAAACTCAGTTTATGTTTTCTCTTGTTATATATTTAAGATTGTATTCAGTATTTCGTACCATGTATTCGGTGACTCAAGATGGGTGATGTATACCTATTTTTTGGGGGCGCCACACAGTTGGTATCAAAGCTTAGGATATGATCCCCGGCTAAGATGTGAGACAAGAACTAGAGGGGAGAGACGGGAATTTCTTCGCTAGTATATGACCTACCTAAGTTTATTTGGTATTTAATTGGCTCACGTAGTATAGGGATAATATGTGATATGTTATTTAACCCTTGTTTTGTTGCAAAGATTTGAAAATGGCATCCGAAAATGTTGAGAATAGCAATGGAGCATGAGAGACCGCTGAGTCTCCACAGATCAATAATCAGGATAATGTGCAACAGGAAGGCGATAATCATCCTATAAACAACAACACTGATCAAATGACGAACGATGGTACGTTTAGGAGCTTTTTAAAATACATGCAACACCAAACGAGAGACACTCCTGTTCATAATGCAGGTGGAAACAATGGCAACCCATGGTTGGTCACCGCTAAGTAGTTCAAGGAGCTCGGACCACAGGAGTTTTTGGGAAAGCCAGACCCACTTAAGGCAGAGACGTGGATTAAGCAGATCACCAATATATTTGATGACTTGGAATGCTCAGAGGAGCAAAAAGTTCCATTCGCCACCTTTATGTTGCGTGAAGAAGCAGATCACTGGTGGGAATCTGTAAAATGTACCCAGCCTGACGCACTCAAGATGTCTTGGGAGAAGTTCTAAGAGTTGTTCAACGACAAGTACTTTTCCGAAAGTATTCGTCATATGAAGGAGGTGGAGTTCATCAAGCTAGAGCAAAACAATATGACCGTGTCGCAGTATGAGGCTAAGTTTGCCGAGTTGTGTCGGTTTGCATCCCATTTGGTCGATAATGAGGAGCGAATGACGCGAATGTTTCAAAGAGGTTTGAAACCCAATATACGTCAATACCTCATTTCTGACGAACATAGTTTATATTCAGATGTTGTGAATAGGGCTCAATTATTGGAGCGCGATAATGAGTCAACACAATGAAAAGGCAACAACCAACAACACGATAATAATCGTACCAGTGGCAACGGTTATCGGAACAATGATAACCATCGTGGGGGAAATTATCATTCCATGAATGGTAACCACTTCGGTGGTAATCATGGCCAAGATAATAGAAGTGGAAATTTGAAGAAGAGAAAGTTCAATAATGATGGAAAGACAAGCAAGACCAAAGACCCGTTTCAAAGGAAGAAGAAGAACCACCACCGGTCAGATGTTTCAAATGCGACAGAGGGACACATCCGTCCAAACTGTACGCAGCAATCTAAAACGTGTTTTAATTGCGGAAGAGAAGGTCACCTAGCTCGATTTTGTCGTATGGTGAAGTCAAGTCCAGCTGGGATGTTGATGCCAAATGATGTCCTAGACAAGCCAAAGCCGGTAGTTTAAGAGCGAGCATTTTTTTTCGTGACGAGGAACCTGAATAAAATTATCACGGATAAGTTAATCATAAACTCTTGCAAAGTCTATACCGTGTTAGATACCGGTTCTACTCACTCTTTCATTCCACTTAGTTGTGTTCAATGTTTGAATTTAACTATGGAGAAGTTAGACTTTGATTTATCTGTTGAAACTCAGTTAGGAGAAACCTTCGTTACCTCCACTATTTATAAATTTTGTTTGATTCAAATCAACACTTTCACGTTACCTGTCGATCTTATCTCTTTGAAAATACTTGCCTTTGATGTGATTTTAGGAATCGATTGGTTAACTACTCATCATACTTTTAGTAATGTTGTTAGCTTTCATATTCCTAACCAACCTGTTATGCGAATTCAAGCAACCAAACCACTAAAGTCAATCATTGTCATATCAAGCCATAAGTAAAGAGCCTCGGTCCTTTCGTTGTTGATTTCCTTGTGTGGAATGCATCAAGCCGCAGATTTTCCGTAGGGGACGTTGTGAATAACGATGGCAAGTTGATAGGTATCAATGTGACGTGTTATCCAAGTCTTGGATGAGAGTCACAGTTATGAATGATATTTCTATTGTTAATAAATTTCCTGACGTATTCTTGAAGACTTCTTAGCCTACCCCTAGAGCTTGAAATCGAATTTTGTATTGACCCCAGTACAAAACCCATTTCTTAAACCCTCAAATATTTTCTTCACCCAAAACGAACGTAACATGCGCCAAAGACGTTGGCTCGTGCTGTTGAAGATTACGATCGTACCATTCAATACCATCGTGGAAAAGTGAACGTGATAGCTGACGCGTTGAGTAGAAGATCGTATGCGTTTATGAGTGTGAATATACGAACCTATGTGAAGATAACGAATATACGAGTAGAATCAACTTTAATCGATAAAGTTAAAGCTGCTCAAGCTAAATACTCAGAGCTGATGAATGTGAAAAAGAAGGTTCAAGAGGGCGTTATTCTGGAAGCAAGAATCGATGAAGAGAGGAAATCTCAACCCTCGATTTTATTGACTCATTTGAAATCCTTGATCGAGTAGGAACTGTGGCCTATAGACTCGTTTTACCGCCAAGTATGTTACGTGTTCATAACGTTTTTCACATATTGATGTTGCGTAAATATGTGGACGACCCGAACCACATTATTGATTTAGAACCGGACGAGATAGCGAATAATTTAACGTATGAAGATATACCTTTAAAATCCTAAAATGTATTCAACACTCAAAGGTTATACCTCAAGAGTTAAAATCAATTAAGTGTCCTCATCCGTTTCTAAGATACCAGTATCGCACGTAAATTTCGAGGGCTTAAATTTCATAAGGAGGGAGATTGTAAAATCCCAAATTTTACGAATAAAGATTTAATTTTCTCAAAATATTTTTTTTAATATTATGGTATGGATTTGAAATAATGTTATAGTTGTGGGTAGTATTTATAAATTTTGCAAAGTATGCAAGTTGTTGTATTATATTCGATTGCTCGGGGAATATTCGTTTTAGCAGAGAATATTCGTACAATGGCGCAATAATTGGTGGACCCCACAACGGAATTATTATCGGAATGAGAAAATGACAAAAATATATTTATGAAAATAACGGCGGAAGTTTTACCGTTAATACTGTTGAACTACTCGGTAGTAAAAGTACAGTAATACACGTGGTTGCATAGTAGCACACGGTATTGATTATTGATGCTTACGTGAGAAAATACTCAATTTTGTTCAATTATTGCTACAACAATACGCATAGATCTCACGTTATTCGATTCAATTATTTGATTCAATTATTATATATATTGTTATATATATATATATAAGTTTTGTTTTATTAGTATTATTAGTGTAATAAAATGTAGAAATTTTTTTATATATAAAATGTAATACTTTTATAAAGTTATTTATTTTATTAGACAATAAATAATATATTATATATATTATATTTATTGCGTATAGTATTTTGCATAGTAAAATCTTTTTATATAAAACAGAATACTTTTATAAAGTTATTTGTTTTATTAGACAATAAATAGAATATATTATATTTTATTTAAAAGAATTTGCTTTAAATCTAGACCATTCGAATAAAAGTAAATCAATCTGGACTGTTCATGAATTAGTTACTATGCAGTCCATTCTTCTATAAATAGAAGCTCATTCCTTCATTATTTCTTACAAATTCACTGAAACTCTAGAGAGAGAAACTGTAGAGAGAATTCTTCTTCTATAATCTTAAGCGTATTTCTTTAGTGTTTAAGAAAGCTTTGAGTGTAGTGCAAGTTTCTTCAAGTATATCCCCGCCCTACCGTCGGAGTACTTTTCTTTATAAGGTAAAGGATATTATTTGTTGTACTCATAAGGGATATTATTTGTTGTACTCGTAAGCGTATTATTTTTTTCATATTCATGAAGAGAACTTCTGTTATTCTATTCTTTATTATTCTATTGGAATAACTTGAATACGCGGTCTACCCTATATTTGGTGATTTCTGTTGTTATTACATTCGTTATTATTCATTGGAACATCCCGTGCATGCGTTATACTGGGACCTAGTTCCGTTCTTTTTATTATTCTCGTTGGAATATCCCTTACGTATGCATTTTACGCCGGACATGGTTTCGTGTTATTCCATTCTTTATTATTCTGGCTGAATATCACGTCTGCATGCGTTTTGTAGGATTCGTTTTCGTTATTTATTATTCTCGTTGGAATAACTTGTCTACATGCAAGTACCGTATGCATGGTGATTTTGTTGTTATTCCATTCTTTATTATTCTGTTGGAATATCCCGCTTAATGCATATTATACCGACCGGTTCCGTTATTTATTATTTTGTTGAATAACTCTCGTCTATGAGAAGTACCGCATGCATGGTGATTTCTTTTGTTATTCCATTCTTTATTATACTTAGTTGGTTAAATTTTTGACTTCTATACTCCATGAAATTAGTGGAATATCCTCGATATTTACGTTTCATCCAAAGATCTTTTCATGGAAATATTCTTCGAGCATTCTTGAATTTTACTCTACAAAGAAGTATCATGTTGACAATTTGGACGTTATTAGTTCCTGAATAATTTAATTCTTGAACTTATTTTATTGAATTCTTATATCATAGTCATCATCCTCATGTTTATATTTTGTTGAAAGTCATCTGTGGCCTGTAGTGCATAGATGGACTTGGTATGATTATGATCAGGGATTATTCGGTATAATCGTGACCGTAATGTAACAAATGATGTGGAAAAAGTCCTCATTTGCCCGTAGTGCATTGATGGACAGTTTTTGGTATGATTATGGCTATGGATTCTCTTCGGCCAAGGGAGCAAAGATGAATTGTTTTATGGCATGATCAGGACCGTTGATGAAAACACGATTATCTTTGGCCCGTAGTGCATGGATAATTCGTGGTCGTGATACTAAATAATATCCTTGGCCTGTAGTGCAGGGATGATTTGATGATGTGGATTATTTATTAAGCTGAGTCTCAGTGATAAAAGTGATGAAAAACTTTTTAAATCATAAAAGATAGTAGATTTTATTCTCTGCTTGACTCTTTTAATGGATTGCTTGTTCCGCTGCAGTTAAACTTGATGTCAATTGTATTTTATCAGTTTAACATTGTTGAAGATTAATGATAATTTTTTCTACATTATCTTAGTCATAATATTTCTTACTGGGCTAGTTGAGCTCAACCTTTTCTTCACTGCTCTCTTCAGGAAATGAGAATATTGCTAGAACGAGTCGGGAAAACGGATTGACAGTCCAGATGATAGCATTAGTAGTCCTCACTATTCTGTGAAATAGTGTGACAATAAATGTAATGAGGACTTATTCTGAGAGTGGATATTGTCTATAAGACAATATTTGTATTAAAACTCACAGCTCAAGTTGTATATTTAAGTTTGTATTTGAATTATGTACCATATATCTGGCGACTCAAGATGGGTGATGTATGCCTAAAATACATGGTACAGAATTCAAATACAAACTTAAATATACAACATGAGCTGTGAGTTTTAATACAATCGTTGTCTTCTAGACAGTATACAAATTCAAAATAAGTCCTCAATACATTTATTATCACATTATTTCACAGAATAGTGAGGACTACTAAGACACCAACTCGGACCGTAACTCCGTTCCCCGACTAGTCCCGGCTACGTTCTCATTTCCTGAAGAGAATAGTGAAAGAAAGGGTGAGCTCAACTAGCCAGTAAGAAATATTATGACTATGATAATGCAGAATAAATTATCATTAGCCTTCAACAATGTTAAACTGATAAAATATAATGTACATCAAAGTTTAACTGCAGCTTGAACAAGCAATCCATTAAAAGAGTCAAGTAGAGAATAAAATCTACTATCCTTTATGATTTAAAAGGTTTTCATCACTTTTATCGCCGAGACTCAAATTTTAATAAATAATCCACATCATCTCCCCGCACTACGGCCAAGGATATTCATTAAGGTCACGACCACAAATTATCCATGCACCACGCCAAGGATATTCGTATTCATCAATGGTCATGATCATGCCAACAACTCATCCATCAATGCACTACGGGCCAATGAGGACTTTTACCACATCATTTGTAACATTACGGCCATGATTATAACGAATAATAATCCCCGGTCATAATCATACCAAGTCCATCCATGCACTTCAAGCCATGATGACTTTCAAAAAAATATAAACATGAGGATGATGACAATGATATAAGAATTCAATAAAATAAGTTCAAGAATTAATTTATTTAGGAACTAATAAGTCCAAATTGTCAACATGATACTTCTTTTCAGAGTAAAATTCAAGAATGCTCGTAAGAATATTTCTATGAAAAGATATTGGATGAAGTGCAAATATCAAGGATATTCCACTAATTTCATGGAGTATAGAAGTCAAAACTTTAACCAACCGAGTATAATAAAGAATGGAATAACAAAATAAATCACCATGCATGCGGTATTCACATAGATAAAAGTTATTCCAATGTAATAATAAATAATGGAACCAAAGTTAAAGTAAATTGCACCGTATGTGATGTTCCAATGTAATAATAAAGACGGAACTAGGTCAAGCGAAAAAACACACGTATGTGATATTCCAAATGTAATAATAAAGATTTTAACTCAGGTCCTGCCAGAAACGCATGCATGTGATATTCCAATGTAATAATAAAAAGATGTAACTGTGTCCGTGAAATGCATGCATAACAAGATATTCCAAATGTAATAATAAAGAATGGAATAATGTAAGAATTTCACCAAGTATAGGGTAGCTCACAGATACAAAAGTTATTCCAATGTAATAATAAAGAATGGAATAATGAAGTTCTCTTCATGAATACAAAAGAAATAATACCCTTACCTTAGAAAGAAGAGTCTTTGGATATAGGAGTAGTGAAGTAGCGTAATACTTTTCTTCTTTCTCTCTATAGTTTATCTCTAGAGTTTTAGTGAATTCGTAAGAAATAATGAAGGAATGAGCTTCTATTTATAGTAAGAATGGACCTGATAGTAACTAATTCATGAACGGTCGTATTGATTTACTTTTAATCGGACTATCCATATTGATTTAATAAAATATTCTAATAAAACAAAATCTTTTAAATAAAATATAAAATATTATATATATATATATATATATATAATACTAATAATAATACACCTCCCATGTGAATACCAAGATTTCCCCCCCCCCCCCACCCAAATTGACTAACACACACCCACTTATATATATATAAATATATATATAAACAAAACTGAGATAACTTTCCACTGATAATTTTGAAAAATGGGTAAATGGGGGTCCATAAAATAAGCAAAATTTACATCAAATACTTCATAAAAAATCCTCTCAATATTTTTAACAACATTCATCATCAATATTATAATTCACAATATTAATCGATCAGGTCGTTCCCAGGAAAGAGGGGGCTTTCCAATAAGGATTTCTCCCTATTGGCGCACAATTAGGTGACCAAACCTCTCCTTGACAGAACTTCTAGACATCGTTAATATTGCAAATAATAATATTAATAACTTTGTTATCTCAATTATTGATTTTAACAATATATAAAAAATATATATCGAAAATAATTGAATCAAATAACGTGAGATACTATGCAACAATTACTGAAGCAATAATTGAACAAAAATGAGTGACTTCCCACGTAAGCATCAATAATCAATACCGTGTGCTACTATGCAACCACGCGTATTTCTGTACTTTTAACACCGGGTGTTTCAACAGTTAACGGTAAAACTTCCACCGTTATTTTCATAAAATATTTTTGTCATTTACTCAATCTGACAATAATTCCGTTATGGGGTCCACCAATGATTGTGTCGTCGTACGAATATTCCCTGTTAAAATGAATATTCTCCGACCAATCGAATATTATATAACAACTTGCGTACTTTGCAAAATTTATAACTATTACCCACAACTATAACATTATATCAAATTCATTCCATAATATTCAAAAATGATAATTATAGAAAATTCATCTTTATTCATAAAAGTTGGGGTCTTACAATCTCCCCTTCTTATGAAATTTTGCCCTCAAAATTAGGGTACGTACCTGGTATGTCGAAGAGGTAAGGATACTGTGATAGCCCCGAATCCGGGTCACAAATCACCGCGAATTCGGTTCAATCGTTCTATAACTATTTACGAAAGATATAAACATAAATTGTTTATACAATACACTGTACACACATTTTCCCAAAATCGAGTAACCTTAACTTATACACAAATCATAAACTATCTAACACATGACATTATTATCAAACTATACTTTTACAATTTAGCTGCACATTTTATCCCAAGCTGAACTTGGCATTATCTTTTTTCTGTATCCGAACGCATTCGCCTTATCTACAATGTTTATCATGATATAGCAAGGGTGAGCATGAAAGTTGCCCATCAAGTTTAAATACAATTTAAGGATATATCATGATTGAAAGAGTCTCGAATAAATAAAGTGGCTATAATTCATCAATATAATTGAGAACTAAAGACGAACAAACTTTTGATGAACAAGTATTGAACATGAACAGTATATCTGGACCAACCGGTAATGAAGGTGATCACCTTTCATATACGACTTATACATGCAATATGTATGAGTACAATTCCACATGGCAATCAAAGAATGATTAACCATAAGCATATCTGAATAAAACAACTCTTAGTAGAGTTAAATTAAAAAACTTGCCTAAACCGTTGATTACCGCTACGCAATTTATATCGCTTTATTCGAAGACCTAATATTAGTAATATAGATATCCAATATTAGAATAATATCATCACAATATAATACTATTATATATATACACATAGAATAACCTAAACACATAGCACATAACCCTATCACTATATAATACATATAAGACTTAGTATCGTGTCAAACTATTTCGGATCGATCAAAACCGACATAATTCTATCATCTGACAGCAGTGCAATCGGATAAATATCGAGTTTAAGTTCAATTAAACTCTGCCTAAACACTTAGCAATTATCACAAATAATTTTCTTAGCAGCCAAAACAATTTTCATAGACTTGTAATAATTTTCAGATAATTAATAACATTATCATAATTTTTCAATCACTTATACCGTATTTAAATGAATTAAATACCACATAATTCCTTAATCATTAATATTTATTTATTATTAAATATTAATAAAAATCATATCATAATATTATAATATAATTATAATATCACAAAGTATTTTTAATACTTTAAAATCATAATTATATGATTTTTAAATTATTAAATCCATTATCCGATAATTGATATTAATATTAAAATATTAATATTTTCATGCCAAAATATCAAAAGTTATATTTTATAACTTCAAATATTTTTATAACACATAAATCATTTTTATATTATTTTTAAAACATTAATTTATTTTTCCATAATTTATTTAATAAATTTATTAAATAAATTAATTACCATTAATAATAAATTATTAATGAAATTCATCACAAAATATTAAAAGTCATCAAAAATAACTTAAAATATTTTCTAATATCATAATATAATTTTTCATGATTTTCATGAATTAAAACTATTTTAAATAATTTATTTAATATTACAATTAAATAAATAAATACCTTTTATATTCCAAAAATAGTAAATATTTTTGAAATATACTCAAAATAATTAAAAACTATTTTTCAAGCTTCAAAATAATTTGTAGGAATTTATTTTGTATTTTTAATAATTAAAAACTATTTATTTTCTATTTTTAATCATTTTCTATAAATTAAGAAAATAAAATTAAATAAACCGTTGTTATAGGCCTTTAGCGACACATTCTGTAGTCTTAGGTGTTCTTGAGCCTGCCCAGATCTTCATGTCAGTCATCAAGGCATGAGGTTTGACCAACATTTGATCTTAGATCTAAGTGTTTTTTGGGCCAGAGTAAAGTGCTTAGATTGTAGTATAAGTGTAATACTACTATCATTAATCAATTTCTTGTCCATAACATATCATATATGAGAGATCTAGGTTCTGGAATATCATGTCAGAGCTGTTCTTCATTTCTGGGTTTTCCAGAAATGAAGAACAGTTGCTAGGCTCTAATTTGAAGCCTCATAACTTGAGATCTGGGTCACGTTTGTGTGATCTAATGGTTCCTTCTTGTAGAGGAGCTGTCAGGCTATAATAATATGTCAACAGACCAACATTAAAACATCCAAAGCATAAGATACAAGGCAGTCAAACTAGGGGTCAGAACTCGGTTCTTGATGATCTAGGTTTCTTAGAAAACATTCATGAGCCAGTCGGTCAAGCATTAGTGTGTAGGATTCTGTTAATGATCTGGGCGATCTAAAGACATTAGTGTGTAGCCTACATACCAGTCTACAATATTTAACTAACAACAAGGCCAAAACACATAAAAGTTGCAAGATCAAGCGCCTGCAAAATGTGTCAGATGACTGCTGGGAAATCTGGGTTACCCAGATTTACATTTCGTGGTCAGTCAACGCATTTTGACCGCTTGCAACTTGAAATCTAGACCTGATCTAACTATGATTCAAGTTGAAGAATAAAGACCACATGTCATAGAACAGATCTAAAACAACAAACACATTAAACATCTAACACACACGGATCTACGACCCCTGACATATGGCTGTCAGACTTTCTGGGCAAAATCTGGGCTGCCCAGAAACAGAAATCATTTTCGGTCAACGAGGTTTGACCTCTTCTAATAAGAAATCTAGATATGATATGACCTTGCTTCCTGTTCCAGAATAAAGCCTTCATGGCATACTACACATATATAACTTCAAATACCACAAACTAGAAACATATAAGGATCTACAAACATTCGACATTTGCTTGTCGACATCACATGAAGCTTCAAGAACAGTTTCTAAAAACATTAATTTCGAGCATCAAAATGATATGGATCTAAGTTTTGGCAACCCAGATCATCAAATGACACCCTCTAACATATACCTACCCAACAAACAACAACAGCAAATATCAGATCTAAGGATTTCTAAGTTAGGGTTTTTATACCTTTGAGCTTTGATCTTTGATTTTTGACTTTTGATTCCTGATCTTGGCTTGCTAATACATGATCTTAGCTTTGTTTCTCACACTTTCTCACTCTAAGTTCCGAAAATATAGAGAGAGAAGAGACTTGGAGCAAATGATAAGCAAAGTAAGTATTTCTTACTTTTTAATCTTAGATCTTTTGAATCCATGGTTGCAAATGTGGCTAGGTGTTCAAATTTGGCTGATTCAAGGTGTGTGGTTGTAACTCAAGAGATGTGGCACCAATTTTGGCCATAAATCTTTTAACATAAGAGTTAAGGGAGGGTATTTTGGTCTTTTAGCATACCATTTTAATTCTACAATAGTTATTTGTTACAAACCCTTAGGGTTTAACCCCTAGGGTTTGACCCTTAGGGTTTAACCCTTAGGGTTAAAACCTATGCTTTCCATAATTCACCTTTTAGGATTTCTAAATTAGGGTTTTCATAAATGGAAAATTAACATCTTTAAATTATAATTAGAGTTTCCTAATTACAGTATAATTTCCTCATTACATTAGGACTAACACAAATTAGGATTAATATTTCCTAATTAAGATGGCTAATTTAGCAATTAAATCCATAATTGTACATTAGGGTTCCTGACAAAATAATTAGGGTTTAAAAATCTGAAATTAGGGTTTGCTAATTAATTAAGCTTTACCCTAATTACTATTGTAATTAATAACACTTAAGCAATATAATCTTCCTTTAAGTTCCCAGATTAGGGTTTCAAATACCCAAAATTTGAAATTAGAGTTCCCATATTTAATATTAGGGCTTTCTATTCAGCAATTAGGGTTTCAAGTAATTCGTTAGGGTTTTCCCTAATAAATTATAATTAATGGCGTTAAACCTTATACACAGCATTTAAATTCCAGAATTAGTGTTTTAAATTCTGAATTAGGGTTTCGGATTCCCAGAACTGAAATTAGGGTTTCAAAATCGATTTCTAAGGTTTCTTATCAGACGTTAGGGTTTTCTAATTGAACGTTGACGTTCTTAATAATATTAGGGTTTGACAGTGATAAAATTTATCTGGTCAACCCTTGACGCTTAACCACATATTCTGAACACATATAATACCATATACACAGAACATATTCACATATACACTTAATCATGAATAATTCACCTAAATCCTTCACAGAATTTTTGAAATCCTCAAAATTCCATCCAAAAAATATCAAACGCATACACTTATTTTCTATCTAGGTCTATTATTTGACCTTAAATCAATCAATTAAGATTTTAATAATTTGTTTAATTTCTCGGGTTGTCACAGATACCTTGATTTCAGTTCAGATTCTAACTCCCAGGTCATTTCCTCAACATCGTGGTTCCTCCATAAAACTTTGACTTGAGGTATAACCTTGGAGCGTAGAATATGTTCCTTCTTATCCAAGATTTGAACAGGAACCTCTTCATACGTTAAATCTTCCGCTATTTCGTCCAGTTCTAACTCAATAATGTGGTTCGGGTCTTTCACATATTTACGTAACATGGATATATGAAAAACGTTATGAACACGGGACATACTTGGTGGTAAAGCGAGTCTATAGGCTACAGTCCCTACTCGATCGAGGATTAAAAATGGGCCAATGAATCGAGGATTGAGCTTTCCTGTAAGACCCCAACTTATTATAAATAAAATCAAATTTTCTCTATTTATTATTTTGAAATAGTAAGGGTTGATTTGATTAATGTGGTTATTTATGGGTAAAATGCGCAAATATTTCAAATATGCAAGTGGTTATAAAATATTCATTTTTATCGGAGAATATTCGTTTGGTCGTGGAATATTCTTACCGTTTGGGAATATTCGCACGACTGCCTTGACCTTTGTGTGGGCCCCATAACTGAAAGCGATTGGATGAAGAAAATGACAAGTATAAGTTGTTTATAAATAAGCAGTAGTTGTTACAAGCATTATACCGTTGGAATACCCGGTGGTTAAAACACAAGAGTGCACACCAGTATTGCACCAATTATTGATTCTTACGTAGGGAAGGCATTACTCAATAATTATTATAGTAGTTACTGTTCAATATTTTATTGATTCAATAATTGCTACGTTGATATTTTATATTATTGTTGTTTCAATAATTGTCACTACACAGTATTTTCATTATCAGGTCAATAATTCATATTATTTGAATAATATTATTAGATAACATTATTGGCAATGTCTAGAAAGTTCTGTCTAAGGAGAGGTTTGGTCACCTAATTGCGCGCCAGTAAGGAGAAATCCTTATTGGAAAGCCCCCTCTTTTCTGGGAACTGCCTGGTTGTCAGTATTATGATTCTGTAATATTATTTGTGAATAATTAATTATTGATTTACATAATAAGGAAAATATTCATTTTATGTGGATATAGATGGAGAAAATTTTTAATGTGACAATTGTTGAAAAATTGTTATTTTATCTTTTCTGATAAACAATTCATTTAAATATATTATTATATTTTAATAATATAATAATGGTGCTATTTTTACAATGAATGTGGGATATATGAATATATGAGGAGGAAGAGTATTTTTGTTGCAAAAGTTATTTAAAACATGTTAAATATGTCTGTGGGCCCATTTGTTGACTGAAATTTGATTATAATTTTTATAAAATCGCTTCTGTTTGTGGATTTCTTGGCCATTGCTTGAATTTGGAAAACTTTCTTCTGCAAAGTTGTAGAGAATGAAATTTCCTATGGAAAAGACAAAAGGTTCGAATTTTTCTGACAAAAGGGCTATTTATTATGAATTATTGAACTTCCAAAGTTCTGGAATAATTGATTCTTGGGAGTTTTTATTATTTTTATTAAGAAAAACGTTTTTATTGATTTTGGTGAGGGGGGGCCACTTGTTTGGCTGATGATTTGAATCTATGAAAGTGTGCGTAGGAAATTATAATATATATATATATATATATATTTATATATTAATATTTTATTAAATTTTCTCCTTTGGTGTTCTAAGCATTTTCCTATAAATAGGGTGCTTAGGTTAGAATTGAAAATCACACCAGAAACTGAAGTTTTCTCTCCCTTTCTCTCTCTATATTATCGAGTGTATTCTTATGAGTATTTTGATACTTTGAGTGTTGTTATACTGTACAAGTTCCCTTCAGCACTATATCCGGTATTCCAGCTAGAAGTACTATTCTTTTCAAGGTAAGGGATGTTATTTTTTAAAAAAATGATATTATTTCTTCTAATATCATTATGCCGGATTATTGGTAAGATTTTTCTTGTGAAATTCTTGCCTTTTAGTGTCGGGGATACTATTCACGTATACGGCACTATTCATGTATACGGCACTATTCACAAATATGGCACTACTCACAGAAAAATTAAATTTTCATTTTTTTTCTAAAATATCGATTATGGATACTAGCTTTGATTGTATCCATGTTTTTATCATTCTTGAATTTTACTTCACTATGATTATTTATGAAGTATTTTTGAACTTGGACTGTATAAAGTACGAATCCTTAATATTTGTTCTTTTGTTTCACTGGATTCGTTTTCTTTAAAATATTTTTCATCTTTCTCAGTCCTAAATGATGATTTCACTGAATATCTTTGGCCTGTAGTGCAAAGATTAATGATTTTCTGATGAATATCTTTGGCCCGTAGTGCAAAGATGAACAAGTGTTGAGATGAACAGGACCAACTGATGAATATCTTTGGCCTGTAGTGCAAAGATGAATATTTGATTCAAGATGAATATTGATTGATGTTACAGGGATAAAATATTGATGGTGGATTTTTAAATTCATAGATTATAATAGATTTCATTCTCTACGTAACTCTTCTATGAATTATTATTTCCCCTGCGAATATTGATCTGAAACTTGTTGTCTATTGTATTCTATCAGATTTTTTCCCTGTTGAAGACTAACGATAATTTGTTCTATATTATCTTAGTCATAATATTCTTTACTGGGCTAGTTGAGCTCACCCTTTTCCTTTTGTTCCATTTTTCTTCTTAGGAGGCGTAGAATGTAGCTTAGTACTAGTCTGGGGTGTGGAATGATGGTTCTAGAAGTCGTTTTAGTAGTCCTCACCATTTTGTAAAATAATGTACCAATAATTATAATGAGGACTTATTTGGGTGTGAATATTGTCTAGATAGCTTATATTTATATTTAAACTCACAGCTTTCTATGTCAGATTAATAAAGTTGTAGTTGTTTCAGATTATGTTATCGACGACTCAAAATGGGTGATGTATACCTATTTTGGGGGCGCCACATTGGTATCAAAGCTTAGGATATGATCTCATGCGAGATCTCGGGGAATAGAACTAGGAGGGAGAGACGAGTAAATCATTCGCTAGTGTGTCCTACCTAAGCTTATTTGTTAATTGGTCAATATATAGGGATATTATGTGATATGTTGATTTCCTTAATTAACCCTTGTTTTATGGCAGTATTTGAGAATGTCGACTGAGAATATTAACAGTGGAGTAAATGAGACTGTGGAGACACCTTTACTCACCAACGAGGAGAACGTGCAACAGGCTGGTAATGTTCCTCCTGTGAACAACACCACTGAGTAGATGATGAACGACGGGATGTTTAGAAGATTTTTGCAGTTCATGCAAAATCAGACGAGGGAGACTCGTGTATAAAATACAAGTGGAAATGATAACAACGCACGATTTGTCATAGCCAAGCAGTTCAAAGAGTTGGGACCACAAGAATTCTGGGGAAAGCCGGATCCAATTAAGGCGGAAACGTGGGTCAAACAAATCACCAAGATATTCGATGTCTTGGGATGCACGGAGGAACAAAAGGTTCCATTCGCCACCTTTATGTTCCATAATGAGGAAGATTACTGGTGGGAATCTGTGAAGCGTACCCATCCAGCCGCACTCAGCATGTCTTGGGAGACGTTTCAGAAACTTTTCAATGACAAGTACTTTCCTGAAAGTATTCGTCATATGAAGGAAGTGGAGTTCATTAGACTGGAACAAAATAACATGACGGTGTCCCAGTACGAGGCAAAGTTTGCAGAGTTATTCAGGTTTGCACCTCATTTGGTGGAGAATGAGAAACGTATGATGTGGATGTTTCTGAGAGGTTTGAAACCCGGCATACGTCAGTATCTCATTTCTCATAAATTTTCTCTCTATTCAGATGTTGTCAACAGGGCTCAATTGTTAGAGTGAGATAACAAGTACGTTAAACCGAGGGTCCATAACCAGGATCATACTGGTGACAACAGTCATCAGTGTTAGGTTTGTAATATTCATGTGCGCAATCAAATTGCAAAAATTAGCGGAAGCGTGTAAAAATCAGAGTTTAAAAAATTTACAAACCATACACCCGGATCACCCTTTATGCACAATTATTAATTAAACGAAAAGATAAAGAATAAATCATACCCTTGAAGATCGAGCTTCCTCGTGTACAAGTTCACCTCCAAATCCTTTTTCGCTCAATCTTGAATCCACCGGGTTTGGTTCCTTCCTTTGATCAACGTTAGCCACCCAAATGTTTGGCCTCTCAGAGGTGATCCACCAAGGAAGAAGAAAATTCAAGAAGAAGGGTATTTGGCTCAAACCCTAGTTTTCTATCTCTATGTAAAAGGGTACTCTCCCAACTATTGGAAATATGTCGATGTTGAAAAAGTCAACAACCCCTACACCCATAATAAGACTCCTCTTATTTATAGATGTGGGCAACCCACCTTAACAATTAAGGAATTGGGTTTTATTTAATTAATTAAATTCTTTTAATTAATTAAGCTCCCTAATCTTATTAGGGATAATTAATTAAACTCCTTTAACTAATTTTCCTTCCTAATCCAATTAGAATAAATGAGAGTACTTATATTAAATTAATTCCTAAACTCTTTTAGAAATTAAAATAATAATAATTTTAATAATATTAATAAGACTCTTCTTATTAATTTATATTTAATATTTCTAAAATATTAAATAATAATATTAAGCTATTTAATTTATTCTATCACCATAGATTAAATTAAATATACTTAACATATTATTACGATTATGCCATTAACTTCTTAAATAATTATTCTTCCTTTTATGGTGTGACCCTTTAGGTTCTCCATATTAAACCTATTGTGAATAAATCAATTAGAATAATTCTAATCTTATTTAAATAAATAAATTAAACAATTAATTTATTTAAATAAATAATATTTATTCTACAATAGGATAAGCCTCCCCTAGCGATCAACGCATTTTCCAGATAATATAGATTTCAACATTAATCATTAAAGAACCTTTGAGTAAATAGTTACCGCATAATTCAATCCTTCCACCATACAATGTCCCAATTAAATATAAGACATGGAATTATTGTCAAGTCTTATTTTATTTAATTATATGTATTTCGATCCTTAAATGCACAACTCCAAATAATGCAAATTAGAAACTCCTTTCTAATTTCATTTCGCCGCCGCCAAGGACTACGGGTTGTCATTTATCGAATCACATAGAACATTTCTCTTCTTTTATTAGAAGTGGTAGATTCTTTATCGATCATACATTATCTCCATGTACAACTTATTATACCCAAGCATACCCTTTGATATACCCTAAGGGTCTTAAGGAATAAGTCAAAGTATAACTCATCATACACAAGATACTATGATGATCTCAAGTCCAAGGATTACTCAGACTACTATCACTACTGAGAATTCCTATCGACAGACAAATAAAACTCCATTAGGTATTCCTTAGCGAGCCAATGCTCAAATGAACTTATTCTCTAATAAGCACCTACATACTTGCTTTAGTGTCTCCACACAAATGATCATGAGATCAATCATCCTCATCCAATGAGCAAAGCAACGATGTACCAATCTATCCGGATTCACTAATCCCCAATTTAGTAATCCAATGATTGGGAACTATTTTAGTTTTAAGCTTTCTAAGAATTTAGATCTCATTAGAATGATCATCATCATTATTCTAAAAGCATTGCTTAAAACTATGGGTTTATCACATATTATAAAACAAAGATCATGTAGATAATTAAAAGCCTTTAATAAATTAATACTTTTTATTAATAAATGAATAAGATTGTTACAAAGTATATGCTTTATCATCAAACATGATTGGCTTGTGTGCATACTACTTTCAATCTCCCACTTGCACTAAAGCCAATCGCCATTGTATCTTATACTCTTCTTCTCTAAGTGACGATTATCCTGCTGTTGGATAAGCTTTAGTTAATTGATATGTAATGTTGTTCATGAGAGTCCACTATCTCTATAGTGATTTCCCATCTTTCAATGATTCTAATAATCAAATGAAAATGCCACAACACATGTTTAGATCCAAGATGAGACTTAGGAACTATTCCTAGTTCTATAATGAACTTTTCATCCAAACAATCAACTTGCAGCTTCATTTATAGCTATATACTTTGTCTTTATCACTAAACCAAAGAACTCTTTTTGTTGTTTGAAACCTTTCCAATTCATCGCACCAATCGCTCAAGGTAACCCTTTACCTTAAAGTGGATTTTTTCGTCGTCTTGGTCTGTCTCGAAAAACTTGAGTCCGTTAAGCCCTCTAGTTTTAATTAAGACCCACCATGAATATGATCACATCCTTAGTGCTTGGCTTAAGCACTTTAAGATGTTTTTCACCGCCTTCAAAGTGATCATCTCCGCAATACGACCGATCAACATCGTGTCTCGTATATTTCATTGCATACATGATTGTCACTCATGCGATCTCTTCTTTGGAGTCTATGGGGACTATTAAGAGAGATACACTCCATGGCTCATCAACATGAGACATCTCTTGGAGTTTGCCATGCTAAACGACTTTAGCATCAAATGAATATACGTTCCTTGGGTTAAGTTGAGCATCCTTTTAAATCTATCTATATAGATTTGCATCCCCAATAATGATACTCTTCCCAAATCATTCATGGAGGATTTTTTTTTTAGACAACTTTATCTTTACTGATTGTAGCATTGGTATGTTATTCCTCATCCGTAGTATATCAACATGTAATATTAGGAATGTCACGACGCTCCCACTGACCCTTTTGTACACACTAGAACTCTTACCTCATTATATGTAACTCGATCATCATCTTTTATGATGCTGCACTTCTCATCATCATCATCTATGATGAATCCATACCTCCTAGGTATCTTCTTGCAGACTATTCCGCATTTTTTGATTCTATTTGTGGTACAATAGGTCTATCTACAAAGTTCCTCTTATTCGACTTATAGTGTTTTGTGGTTCTTGAACTCTTCAAGATCTATTATCCTCCCACTAGCCCCTTTTAATGATAAACACCTTTATCTTAGAAGGAAGCGTGTTTCAGAATAAACACCTTTTGCTAAGTAGGATTATAGAACATATACCCTAAACTTACCTTAGGATTTCCCACAAATCAGATTTTGTCAAATCTTGTCCCAAGCTTATCTTTTGAAACCTTTTCACATAAGTTGGACAACCCCTTATCTTAACATACTTAAGATTAGGAATCCTCCCCATCCATAACTTTTATGGAGTCTGGAAAATGGATTTTGAGGTTATCATTTTCCGTAGATATGCAACCATTTCTAGGACATTATCCCAGAAGGATATTGGAATGTCGATAAAATCATTATGGACCGCACCATGTCCAACAAGGTACGATTTTTCATTCAGATACATCAATCAATTATCACAGACGATGTGTCCATTATGAGAAAACCATTTGAGATGATCTAGAAATTTATTGCACAAGTATTTATTCCTTGATCTAATCAAAGAATCTTAATACATTGTCAATTTGTTTCACCTCTGAATTCTTTGAACCTTTCAAATAATTCACACTTGTATTTCAACAAATACATACATTCAACTCTTTGAATGATCATCTCCTTTTCTTATACTAGTTTGTTCAATTTATAAAATAATTTTTCACGTAAGTCAAGTATACAAAATCCATTAAGTAATATTCCAGTTCTATACAAAACATTATTATTATAAATAGAACAACAATTGTTCTTAATTATAATACCAAAGATTTCTTTGTCCAACAATAAAATGGAAATAATATTTTTAACAAGAACGGAATACAATAACAACTTATCGACTTAATAGATTTGCCCGTAGGCATTGCTAAACTATAAGTTTCTATGGTTAATATGGCAACCTTTGCTACATTTCCCACATAGGTTTACTTATATTTGTTTAGCTTTCTACTCATTTGGTCCCTTCATAAATCTATATTTATGATAACCAAAGTTTCAGATCCAATACCCAAGTAGAACCTCGACTTAAAGAAAATTTATTTTAAATTATGAACAAAATTATATTTGTAAATCGAAACTTCACTAAGCTTCTTTTGGTTAGCCTCGCAAGATGCTTCTCGCAGCTTTCTTTCCAAAGGTCTCAAAGCTTATTGCAATGGAAGCAAACTTCTTTGCTATCCGTGATCGCTTTTGTTCTTATTATCCTTTGTTTATGCCTTTCTATTTACCTTCAATGAATCGTTCTTCTTTTCGTAAGATCCTTTGGCCCCTACCAAGAAGACTTGATCTTTCTTGGTTGAAAGTGACTCTCAACATTTTTCAATATGTTAAGCAAATCAAAGAAAGTCGATATCTAGCTTTTTCATATGAAAAATTCACAACAATTGTGAAAGGAGTCCCGGAGTGAGTGCAAGATCAAATCTTCGCTCAACTCTCCATCCATGACAAAACCAATTGTCTAATTGTTCAATCAAATTGATCATGTTTAGAACTATTTGTCTGCATTTATAGTGCCATTGGTCATTCTAGATCGGAAGAGCTCCTTAGATATCCGATATCTATCACCCTACTTTCTTCACCATCAACTACTTGATGTGCAGAATATAGTAGAAGTATCCATAGTTTCAGTCGAATCAAGCTTGTTACTCATGGATACGAAAGCATGATGCATCGAGCTAATCAGGCATCATCTCGCCACTTTCTAAAAGTAGCAATCTCTTCCTCAGAGGCATTATTCGCAACCATTGCGTGGATAAGCGATTAATGACATAAGATAGCTTTTTTCAACTATGAGAACTATTCTCAAATTCCTTAACCAATCCGCTTTAATTTATTCCGATTAATTTAGCATCTAATATGCTTCGCAGTGATAATAATTTTAGACATTGTAAAATTCTGTAAATGAATTTGTATTTAACAACATTTTTGCATACATTCTTTTATTAATTACCAAAATAAATTAGGTCTTGTTTTAAATTGGTATCTCCCACTATTTTCTTCAAACTATATTACCCTCACTTATATAGTTCGGTAAAATCTAATTAAAGATTTGCTAGTGAGAATAAGGATCCCATTTCAAATGTATATAGCCTTGTGGTGACACAACAAACTATATATAAATAAATAGGTAGACAACTTTTGTCAATTACATCAACTATGCAACTCCTTGTATTTTGCCTCTTAGATTATTTTGATCAAGTGGTGGCACATCCGAATCAAAATTATCCAAGTTAAGTCCGACCTAGCACTCCATATATTCAAAAAAGAAAAATATCATCCTTGTGGTGATACAACAAAACAATATTGTTCAATTTTCTTTATAAGCATCAAATGTGATAAATTAACATTTTAAATACTTAATACTTGCCTTGTGGTGACACAACAAACTCATATTAAATATTTAATACTCTATTAATTTTATCATGCTAGAATATGACGCTCAATATTCCAAATATCTTTGAACGCTTAGGACTTAATATAAAAAATTGAGGGTTTGTTATTAATTTGTCTCATCTTGTTTAAGCGCATGCATATATATATATAAAATACGCATTATATTAATGAACATGCGAAGCATGTTTGCATAATATATAATATATATAGTATAAGTATGCACATATAGAATACTATATTCTACGTGAATTGATTATGGACTTTTATTCTAGTTTGGTACACTAGAGCCACCAAGTGAACCAAAAGGTCAAACACTAGGGGTGCAAGAAATAATATTTAAATATAACTATTACATTTAAACCCTGCTCCATTACAATCCAAGTCTTCAAGCGCTCCTCCTTCCTTAATCTCCAATTTTTCAAAATTAATTCTAACTATTCCTATTACAAAACTATTTAAAATAAATAGAAACCTTGATCAGAAGTCAAGGGAAGTACATAGGAGGAGATAGAATTTACATTAAGAAAAATTAGAGAAGACGAGGTACGCAGACCCCATTTAATAAAACCCATACATTCATGCATCTAACTAAAATAAAATCCAATCGCATTGGTCAATAGTCCATAATCAATCCCATTTATTATCATACACATCACCATATGCATCAATAAATAACATTCATCTTATGAATAATAAACATTTAATATATATATTGATATCATTTAATGGGCAAATTTAGTTAGTATAAAATCTAATTTTGAATCAAAATAAACTCCTTTATTTTAATCCAAATTTAAATCAAAATAAAACTATTTTATTTTAATTTATCCAATTTTGAATAAAATAAACTATTTTATTTTAATCAAAATTTTAATCAAAATAAACTCCTTTATTTTAATTAATTATGGAATCCAATTCCATGTAATAATAATAAAAAAAATCTCTAATTAAAATAAACTCTTTTATTTTAATTAATTATGGAATCCAATTCCATGTAAAAAAAAAAATATTAAAGGAAACGGATTATCTTTCCTATTCACAAATAAACTCTTTTATTTTGAAAAATATGAAATCTTATTTCATATTTAAATAAACTCCTTTATTTAAGGAAAGATGGATTTACTTCCCTATTTACAAATAAACTCCTTTATTTTAGGAAAAATAAAATCCAATTTCAACTCCAATTAGTTATTATGGAATCTAATTCCAACTCTAATTAGTTAGCATGAAATTCTAATTTTAAAATTAAAATAAATCTTTTATTTAATATTAAAATAAACCTTTTATTTTAAGATTAAAATAAACCTTTTATTTTAAATATAAAATTATTAAAATTAAAATAAAACTTTATATTTCAATATTAAAATAAACTTTTATTTTAAAATTAAAATAAACTTTTATTTTAATTATATAATAATTAAGAATATATATATGTATATATATATTCGTAATATATATATATATATATATATAATATATATATATATATATATATATATATATATATATATATATATATTCGTTCCTTTTTCTTTTTAAAACCGTGAAGCTCTCAAAAAAAAATAAAATAAACCGCACGAAATCAAATTTAAAAAAGGAACATGGAAAGTCAGTAGGATTCCTGCTGGTGGCCATCCAATCACGTGGTCAAGGTTGCATGAGCACTTAAAAAAAATATAATTCCTAACTTCCGTGTTTATTCACGTTTTTTTTTTTGATTTCTTTATTAAATTTTATACAATAAAAAATATGCCCAATTAAATTGTTCTAAACACATATCAATATACATATCAAATCTGAACAATTAATAATTCGCATAAAGGTTTGGCTCTGATACCACTGTTAGGTTTGTAATATTCATGTGCGTAATCAAATTGCAAAAATTAGCGGAAGCGTGTAAAAATCAGAGTTTAAAAAATTTACAAACCATACACCCGGATCACCCTTTATGCACAATTATTAATTAAACGAAAAGATAAAGAATAAATCATACCCTCAAGATCGAAAGCTTCCTCGTACAAGTTCACCTCCAAATCCTTTTCGCGCTCAATCTTGAATCCACGGGTTTGGTTCCTTCCTTCGATCAACGTTAGCCACCCAAATGTTTGGCCTCAGAGGTGATCCACCAAGGAAGAAGAAAATTCAAGAAGAAGGGTATTTGGCTCAAACCCTAGTTTTCTATCTCTATAGAAAAGGTACTCTCCCAACTATGGAAATATGTCGATGTTGAAAAAGTCAACAACCCCTACACCCATAATAAAGACTCTCTTATTTATGTAAGTGGGCAAACCCACCTTAACAATTAAGGAATTGGGTTTTATTTAATTAATTAAATTCTTTTAATTAATTAAGCTCCCTAATCTTATTAGGGATAATTAATTAAACTCCTTTAACTAATTTTCCTTCCTAATCCAATTAGGAATAAATGAGAAAGTACTTATATTAAATTAATTTCTAAACTCTTTTAGAAATTAAAATAATAATAATTGTAATAATATTAATAAGACTCTTCTTATTAATTTATATTTAATATTTCTAAAATATTAAATAATAATATTAAGCTATTTAATTTATTCTATCACCATAGATTAAATTAAATATACTTAACATATATTATTACGATTATGCCATTAACTTCTTAAATAATTATTCTTCCTTTTTATGGTGTGACCCTTTAGGTTCTCCATATTAATCCGATTGTGAATAAATAAATTAGAATAATTCTAATCTTATTTAAATAAATAAATTAAACAATTAATTTATTTAAATAAATAATATTTATTCTACAATAGGATAAGCTCCCTAGCGATCAACGACTTTCCAGATAATATAGATTTCAACATTAATCATAAAAGAACCTTTCGAGTAAATAGTTACCGTAGACAATTCAATCCTTCCACCATACAATGTCCCAATTAAATATAAGACATGGAATTATTGTCAAGTCTTATTTTATTTAATTATATGTATTTCGATCCTTAAATGCACAACTCAAATAATGCAAATTAGAAACTCCTTTCTAATTTCATTCGCATTCGCCAAGGGACTTTTGGGTTGTCATTTATCGAATCACATAGGACATTTCTTCTTTTATTAGAAGTGGTAGATTCTTTATTGATCATACATTATCTCCATGTACAACTTATTATACCCAAGCATACTCTTTGATATACCCTAAGGGTCTTAAGGAATAAGTCAAAGTATAACTCATCATACACAAGATACTATAATGATCTCAAGTCCAAGGATTACTTGTACTACTATCACTACAGAATTCCTATTGATGCATAAATAAAACTCCATTAGGTATTCCTTAGCGAGCCACGCTCGGTGAACTTATTCTCTAATAAGCACCTACATACTTGCTTTAGTGTCTCCACACAAATGATCATGAGATCAATCATCCTCATCCAATGAGCAAGCAACGATGTACCAATCTATCCGGATTCACTAATCCCCAATTTAGTAATCCAATGATTGGGAACTATTTTAGTTTTAAGCTTTCTAAGAATTTAGATCTCATTAGAATGATCATCATCATTATTCTAAAAGCATTGCTTAAAACTATGGGTTTATCACATATTATAAAACAAAGATCATGTAGATAATTAAAAGCCTTTAATAAATTAATACTTTTATTAATAAATGAATAAGATTGTTACAAAGTATATGCTTTATCATCAAACATGATTGGCTTGTGTGCATACTACTTTCAATCAGAACAACGATAACCAACGGAGAAAGAAGAATATGGACAAAGGCGGTAACCACTTTGGTGGTAATCATTGCCATGAGAATAGAAGAAGCAAGTCGGGAGGAGATTTTAAAAAGAGGATATTCAACAATGACCATGTGAAGACATCAACACCAGCAGCAACTAGTTCTAAGGGAGGAGAACGACCACCGGTCGTATGCAATAAATGTGGAAAAGAGGGACATATAAGCCCAAACTGCCCACAACAGTTCAAGGTATGTTATAATTATGGAAAGGAAGGACATATCGCTCGAGATTGTACGGTAGCGAAACCATGTCCAGCGGGGATGGTGACTCAAAAGGCTGTCCCAGAAAAGTCAAAGTCAACGGTTCCTAGAAGAACGTTTGTCGTGACTGATCAAAATGCGAGGAACCTAAACGAGGTGATCACGGGTAAGCTAATCATAAATTCTTGCGAAGTTTATACCTTACTAGATACCGGTGCTACCCATTCATTTATCTCTCCTACTTGTGCTCAGCGTTTAAACTTAACTCCGGAGAAATTAGACTTTGATTTATCTGTGGAGACTCCGTTAGGAGAATCTTTCATCACATCCACTCGTTTATAAATCTTGTTTGATCCAAGTTGGCACCATCACATTACCATTGACCTTATCTCTTTAAAGATACTTGCTTTTGATGTGATTTTAGGATTGATTGGTTAACTACGCATCATGCCAAAATTGATTGTTTTCGTAAGGTTGTTAGTTTTCATATTCCTAACCAACCTTGTTATATTTAATTCAAGCAACTAAACCATTAAAATCAATCATCGTCATATCTAGTCATAAAGCTATTCGTTTATTGAAAAACGGATGTCAAGCTTTCTTAGCCCATGTTATGGATTTGAATAAAGACACGTCAAATTTGAATAATATTCCTGTTGTTAGTAAATTTCCTGACGTGTTTCTTGAAGAACTTCCTAGTCTACCCCCAGAACGTGAAGTTGAATTCTTTATTGATCTTGAACCTGGTACAAAGCCCATTTATAAAACCCCATATCGAATGGCTCCTATTGAAATTCAGGAGTTAAAGGTCCAACTACAGGAGTTGTTGGACATCAGTTTCATTCGTCCTAGTAAATCTCCTTGGGGTGCTCCTGTTTTATTTGTAAAGAACAAAGATGGGAGTATGCGACTTTGTATTGACTATCGGGAATTAAACCATGTCACCATCAAGAATAGGTATCCTCTACCTCGTATTGATGACCTGTTTGACCAGTTGCAAGGAGCATAATTCTTCTCAAAGATTAATCTTCGTTCTGGATATCAACAGCTGAAGATTAGAACTGAGAATATTCTAAAGACTGCCTTCAGAACTCGGTACGGGCATTATGAATTCTTAGTCATGTCATTTGGATTGACTAATGCTCCTGCGGCTTTCATGGATATGATGAACCGAGTATTCAAGGACTATTTAGATCAGTTCGTTGTTATCTTTATTGATGACATTCTCATATATTCCAAAAGCCGTGAAGATTATGAGCACCATTTGAAGCTGGTACTCCAAAGGCTTCGTGAAAATAAGTTATATGCCAACTTGAAGAAATGTGAATTCTGGCTTGAGGAAGTAGCATTCCTTGGGCGCGTGGTGTCAAAACATGGAGTATCTGTTGACCCGACGAAGATTGAGGCAATACAAAGTTGGGAGCAACCAAAGTCGGTAACCGAAGTACGTAGCTTTTTGGGCTTAGCTGGTTATTATCGGAGATTCATGGAAGGATTTTCTCGAATCGCTACTTCGTTAACTCAGCTGACTCGGAAAGATACAAAATTCGTATGGAGCGAGGAATGCGAGAAGAGTTTCCAAGAGTTCAAGAGGAGACTCATTTCGGCACCTGTTCTGACAATACCATCTGGTTTGGATGGATTTATTATCTACAGCGATGTTTCAGGCAAAGGGTTAGAATGTGTTCTCATGCAACGTGGGAAAGTCATAGCCTATGTCTCGCGATAACTTAAAGAATATGAGAGGAATTATCCTACTCATGATCTAGAGTTGGCAGCAGTCGTTTTCGCGCTAAAGATCTAGAGGCACTATCTATATGGAGAAAAAGTGGAGATATATTCAGACCATAAAAGCCTCAAATATTTCTTCACCCAAAAGGAACTCAACATGCGACAATTACGTTGGCTCAAGCTGTTAAAAGATTATGACCACACCATTCAATACCATCCTGGAAAAGAAAACGTGGTAGCTGACGCTTTGAGTTGAAGATCATATGCAGGAACGAGTGCGATGATGTCAAGTATACGCATATAACCAACTTTAATCGATGAAGTTAAAGTTCGCTCGCCAGCCCTGAACCGAGTCGACGCGTATGAAGAAGAAATTACAAGAGGGTGCTATTCCAGAAGCAAGAATCGATGAAGAAGGAATACTTCGAGTCCACTCCAGACTTTGTGTTCCTAACGATTTTGATTTAAAGAACAAGATCATGATGGAGGCACACAATACACCATTTTCAATCCATCTCGAAGTACAAAATGTATCGTGATCTTGACATACATTTTGGTGGAACAATATGAAGAGAGAGATCGCGAAGTTTATCTCGAGGTGTTTAACTTGTCAACGTGTAAAGGCGGAGCATCAAGTGCCTAAGGGTCTATTGCAACCACTTGAGATTCCGAAATGGAAGTGGGAACACATTACCATGGATTTCAATTCTGGGTCTTCCCACGGTTTCTCAAGGCATAAATGTTATTTGGGTTATTGTTAATAGATTAACCAAGTTTGCTCATTTCTTGCCGATACGGGAGACTTATTCCCTTGAACGTCTTGCTTATATGTATGTAAATGAGATTGTGAGATTGCATGGCATGCCGGTATCCATAGTTTTAGATCGTGACCCAAGATTCACTTCACAATTTTGGGTTAGCTTGCAAAAAGCTATAAGACGCGGATTTCTGATTGATTGGACGATACCATCCTCAAAGCAGACGAGAAAATCGAGAGGACTATTCAAACTCTTGAAGATCTATTAAGACTCTGTGTCCTAGACTTCAAAGGGAGTTGGGATAAGTATTTATCATTGGTGGAATTCTCCTACAACAGTTATCAGGCAAGTATAGGGGTAACTCCATTCGAAGCATTGTATGGAAGAAAGTGTCGCTCTCCAGTGTGTTGGGATGAGGTGGGTGAAGCAACATTGTTGGAACCCGAGTTGGTACGTATAACAACAAAAAAGATCCAAATGATTCGACAACGTATACAAACGGCTCAAGATCGACAAAAGAGTTATGCGAATCTTCATCGAAAGGACGTGGAATTTAGTATTGGGGATCATGTATTGTTGCGGGTTGCCCCATGGAAGGGAGTTACAAGATTCGGGAATAGAGGAAAGCTCAATCCACGATTTATTGGTTCATTTCATATTCTTGACCAAGTAGGAAATGTAGCTTATAGACTTGCATTACCTCCAAGTATGTCTCGTGTTCATAATGTTTTTCATATATCTGTGCTTCATAAATATGTGAAAGACCTGAACCTCGTCATTGAGTTAGAATCGGATGAGATAGCCGAAGACTTAACGTACGAGGAAATACCTGTCAAGATCTTGGATAGGAAGGAGCATGTCTTACGTACAAAGGTTATACCATAAGTTAAAGTTTTATGGAGAAATCATGCTATTGAGGAAATGACCTGGGAGTTGGAAACGGAAATGAAAGCGAGGTATCCTCACCTTTTCGAAACACCAGGTACGTACGTCAATTTCGAGGATGAAATTTCATAAGGAAGGGAGGTTGTAAGACCCCAACTTATTATAAATAAAATTAAATTTCCTCTATTTATTATTTTGAAATAGTAAGGGTTGATTTGATTAATGTGGTTATTTATGGGTAAAATGCGCAAATATTTCAAATAAGAAAGTGGTTATAAAATATTCATTTTTATTAGAGAATATTTGTTTAGTCGTGGAATATTCTTACTGTCGGGGAATATTCGTACGACGGCGCAGCCTTGTGTGGGCCCCATAACGGAAAGCGATTGGATGAAGAAAACGACAAGTATAAGTTGTTTATAAATAATGACATAGTTATTACCGTTAATACTGTTGGAATACCCGGTGGTTAAAACACAGTAGCATACGGTATTGCACCAATTATTGATTCTTACGTAGGAAGGCATTACTCAATAATTGTTACAGTAGTTACTGTTCAATATTTTATTGATTCAATAATTGCTACGTTGATATTTTATATTATTGTTATTTCAATAATTATCACTACATAGTATTTTCATTATCAAATCAATAATTCATATTATTTGAATAATATTATTAGATAACATTATTGGCAATGTCTAGAAAGTTCTGTCTAAGTTGAGGTTTGGTCACCTAATTGTGCGCCAGTAAGGAGAAATCCTTATTGGAAAGCCCCTTTTTTCCTGGGAACTGTCTGGTTGTCAGTATTGTGATTCTGTAATATTATTTGTGAATAATTAATTATTGATTTACATGATAAGGAAAATATTCATTTTATGTGGATATAGATGGAGAAAATTTTTAATGTGACAATTATTGAAAAATTATTATTTTATCTTTTCTGATAAACAATTCATTTAAATATATTATTATATTTTAATAATATAATAATGGTGATATTTTTACAATGAATGTGGGATATATGAATATATGAGGAGGAAGAGTATTTTTGTTGCAAAAGTTGTTTAAAATATGTTAAACATGTCTGTGGGCCCATTTCTTGATTGAAATTTGATTATAGCCTGTAAAATCGCCCGTTTGTGAATTTCGGTCAGTTTCTGTTTGGAATTTGTAAAAGCTTTCTTCTGCAAAGTTGTAGAGAATGAAATTTCCTATGAAAAAGACATAAGGTTCGAATTTTTCTGACAAAAGGGCTATTTATTATGAATTATTGAAGTTCTAAAGTTCCGAAATAATGTATTTTTGGGAGTTTTTATTATTTTTATTAAGAAAAACATTTTTATTGATTTTGGTGAGGGGGGACCACTTATTTGGCTGATGATTTGAATCTATGAAAGTGTGCGAGGAAATTATAATATATATATTAATATTTTATTAAATTTTTCGCTTTGGTGTGTTAAGCATTTTCCTATAAATAGGTGCTTAGGTTAGAATTGAAAATCACAATTTAAACTCAAGTTTTCTCCTTTCTCTCTATATTATCGAGTTTATTCTTTTGAGTATTTTGATACTTTGAGTGTTGCTATACTATGTAAGTTCCTTCAAAGACTATATCCTAGATTCCAATTAGAAGTACTTATTCTTTTCAAGGTAAGAAATTTGTTATATTTTTTAAAATTATATTATTTCTTCTAATATCATTATGCCGGATTATTGGTAAGATTTTTCTTGTGAAATTCTTATCTTTTAGTGTTTGGAGTTACTTATTCACGATACAAAGACTATTCACTTAATACTAAGACTATTCACGGAAAAATTAAATTTTTATTTTTTTCTAAAATATCGATTATGGATACTAGCTTTGATTGTATCCATGTTTTGATCATTCTTGAATTTTACTTCACTATGATTATTTATGAAGTATTTTTGAACTTGGACATGTAAAATACTTAATCCTTAATATTTGTTCTTTTGTTTCAATTGGATTCATTTTCTTTTAAAATATTTTTCATCATTCTCGGTCCTAAATGATGATTTCTTTGAATATCTTTGGCCCGTAAAAAGATTAATTATTTTCTGATGAATATCTTTGGCCCGTAGTGCAAAGATGAACAAGTGTTGAGATGAACATGACCAAATGATGAATATCTTTGGCCTGTAGTGTAAAGATGAATATTTGATTCAAGATGAATATTGATTGATGTTACAGGGATAAAATATTGATGATGGACTTTTAAATTCATAGATTATAGTAGATTTCATTCTCTACGTAACTCTTCTATGAATTATTATTTTTTCATGAATATTGATCCGAAACTTGTTGTCTATTGTATTCTATCAGATTTTTTCTCTGTTGAAGACTAACGATAATTTGTTCTATATTATCTTAGTCATAATATTCTTTACTGGGCTAGTTGAGCTCACCCTTTTTCTTTTTGTACCATTTTTCTTCTCAGGAGGCGAGAATGTAGCGAGTACTAGTCGGGGTGTGGAATGATGGTTCTAGAAGTCGTTTTAGTAGTCCTCACCATTTTTGTAAAATAATGTACCAATAATTGTAAAGAGGACTTATTTGGGTGTGAATATTGTCTAGATAGCGATATTTGTATTTAAACTCACAGTTTCTATGTTGTATTAATAAAGTTGTAGTTATTTCTGTACCATGTTATTGACGACTCAAAATGGGTGATGTATACCTATTTTGGGGGCGTCACATTTCCTCTCTTTCCAAATCTCGTAACTCCTTTCCATGGAGCAGCTCGTAACAACACATGATCTCCAATATCGAATTCCACGTCCTTTCAATGAAGATCAGCATAACTCTTTTGTCGATCTTGTGAGGTTTTTATACGTTGTCGGATCGTTTGAATCTTTTTCGTAGTCATACGTACCAACTCCGGTCCCAACAACATTGCTTCACCCACCTCATCCTAGCATACTGGAGAACGACACTTTCTTCCATACAACGCTTCGAATGGAGCCATGCCAATACTTGATTGATAGCTGTTGTTGTAGGAAAACTCCACCAATGGTAAGAACTTGTCCCAACTTCCCTTAAAGTCAAGGACACAGAGTCTTAATAAATCTTCAAGAGTTTGAATAGTCCTCTCTGATTGTCCGTCCGTCTGAGGATGATATGCCGTACTAAATCATAAATTCGTGCCCATAGCTTTTTCCAAACTAACCCAAAATCGTGAAGTGAATCTTGGGTCTCGATCCAAACTATGGATCTTGGCATACCATGCGTCTTCATAATCTCGTTTATGTACATACGAGCAAGACGTTCAAAGCGTATAAGTTTCTCATATCAGAAGAAATGAGCGACTTGGTCAATCTATAAACAATGACCCAAATTGCATCTATGCCTTGAGAAACCTTGGGAAGACCAAGAATGTAAATCCATGGTAATGTGCTCCCCACATTCCATTCGGAATTTCAAGTGGTTGCAATGGACCTTTTGGTACTTGATGCTCTACTTGACTCGTTGACAAGTTAGACACCTTGAGATAAATAGCGCTATCTCTCTCTTCATATTGCTCCACTAAAATGTATGACGAAGATCACGATACATTTTGGTACTTCTAGGATGGATTGCAAATGGTGTGTTGTGCGCCTCCATCATGATTTTATACTTTAAATAAGGGTCGTTAGGAATACAAAGTCTGGAGTTGACTCGAAGTATTCCATCTTCATCGATTCTTGCTTCCAGCATAGCACCTTCTTGCACTTTCTTCTTCATACGCATCAGCTCCAAATCTGTAGCTTGAGTAGCTTTAACTTTATCAATTAAAGTCGGTTCTACTCGTATGTTCGCCATCATCACATGGGTCCCTGGAGTCTTTAACTCTACCTCCATTCTTTGCAAGTCACACAAAATGGGCTCATATAACAATATCGCACTCGCATTCAAGATATGATCTTCTACTCAATGCGCCGCCACTACGCTCGCTTCCAAGATGGTATTGGATGGTATGATCATAATCTTTCAACAGTTCAAGCCAACGTCTTTGTCGCATGTTGAGTTCCTTTTGAGTGAAAAAATATTTGAGGCTTTTATGATCCGTAAAGATCTTCACTTTCTCCCCATACAAGTAATGCCTCCAAATTTTAAGTGCGAAGACAACAACTGCCAACTCTATAACATGAGTAGGATAATTCCTCTCATATTCTTTGAGTTGTCGAGAGGCATAGGCTATGACTTTCCCATGTTGCATGAGAACACATCCTAACCCTTTGCCTGAAGCATCACTGTAGATGACAAATCTCTCTGAGCCAAATGGTATTGTCAGAACAGGTGCTGAAATGAGTCTTCTCTTGAGTTCTTGAAAACTCTTCCCACATTCCTCATTCCAACCGAATTTTGTATCTTTCTAAGTCAGCTGAGTTAAGGGAGTAGCGATTCGAGAAAACCCTTCTACGAATCTCCGATAATAACCAGCTAAGCCGAGAAAGCTACGATTTTGGATCATCGATTTAGGTTGCTCCCAGTTTTGAATAGCTTCAATCTTTGCTAGGTCAACAGATATTCCATGACTTGATACTACGTGCCCAAGGAATGCTACTTCCTTAAGCCAGAACTCGCATTTCTTCAACTTGGCATAAAGCTTATATTCACGAAGCTTTTGGAGTATCAGCCTCAAGTGTTGCTCATGATCTTCACGGCTTTTGGAATAAATAAGGATGTCATCAATAAAGACGACCACAAAGTGATTCAAATATTCATTGAATACTCGGTTCATCATATCCATGAAGGCAGCAGGAGTATTAGTCAATTCAAAAGACATGACTAGGCATTCATAATGCTCGTACCGAGTTCTGAAAGCCGTCTTTGGAATGTCATCGGTTCTAATCTTCAATTGGTGATATCCGGAACGAAGATCAATCTTTGAAAAGAATTTGGCGCCTTACAATTTGGTCAAATAGGTCATCAATACGCGGGCAATGGATGCCTATTTTTTATGGTGACATGATTCAACTCCCGATAATCAATACAAAGTCGCATACTCCCATCTTTTTCTTCTTCACGAATAGAGCACAGAGCACCCCAAGGAGAAGTACTAGGACGAATAAAGCCAATGTCTAACAATTCCTGCAGTTGGGTCTTTAACTCCTGAAGTTCAATAGGAGCAATTCGATATGGGGCTTTGGAAATGGGTTTTGTACCGGGTTCAAGGTCGATACAAAATTCAATTTCACGCTCTGGGGGTAGGCCAGGAAGTTTTTCAAGGAAAACGTCAAGAAATTCATTAATAATAGAAATATCATTCAAAACTGACGTATTTTTATTTAGATCCGTGACATGAGCTAAGAAAGCTTGACATCCGTTTTTCAATAAACGAATAGCTTTATGGCTTGAGATGATAGTGATTGATTTTAATGGTTTGGTTGCTTGAATTCGCATAATAGGTTGGTTAGGAATATGAAAGCTAACAACTTTACGAAAACAATTAATTTTTGCATGATGAGTAGTTAACCAATCAATCCCTAGAATTACGTCAAATGCAAGTATTTTCAATAAAATAAGATCGACAGGTAATTTGAGGGTACCGATTTGAACTAAACAAGACTTATAAACAGTGGATGTAATGAAGGTTTCTCCCAATGGAGTTTCAACAGATAAGTCAAAGTCCAATTTCTCCAGAGTCAAATTTAAACGTTGAGTGCAAGTAGGAGAAATAAAAGAATGGGTAGAACCGGTATCAAATAAGGTATATACTTAGCTAGAATTTATGATAAGCTTAACCGTGATAACCTCGTTCGGGTTCCTTTCTTTCTGGGAGGTCACAACAAATGCTCTCCCTTGAACTACCGGTTTTGTCTTGTCTGGGACGGCCTTTGATGCCTCCATCCCAGTTGGACTTGTCTTCGGTGCAAGACAAAATCGGGCCAGGTGGCCTTCTCTTCCACAATTTAACATGCTTTGGAGGGCATCGCGCAATTTGGACTGATGTGTCCCTCCCCTCCACATTTGAAGCATATGATAGGTGGTCGTTCTCCTTCCTTAACGACAGGTGCTGATGCTGTCGTCTTTCCATCATTGTTGAATCTCCTCTTCTTGAAATGTCTATTCTTATTATTTTGGCTATGATTACCACCGAAGTGGTTACCATTTTTGGCATGTTGATTCTCTCCACACTTATTATCACCGCTTTGATAACTGCTATCACTAGTATTATCATTTTGCCGGCTGCACTCTTTTGGTTGGGTTGACTCATTATCGCGCTCCAATAACTGAGCCCTATTAACAACATCTGAATACAAACACAGTTTATGAGAGATAAGATATTGACGTATCTCGGGTTTCAAACCTCTTAGAAACATTCGCATCATTCTCTCCTCATTATCAACTAAATGGGACGCAAACCGAGACAACTCGGCAAACTTGGCTTCGTATTGCGACACGGTCATGTTGTTTTGCTCCAGCTTGATGAACTCTACCTCTTTCATATGACGAATACTTTCGGGAAAGTACTTGTCGTTGAATAATTCTTGGAACTTCTCCCAAGTCATCTTCAGTGCGGCAGGTTGAGTACGTTTTACAGACTCCCACTAGTAATCTGCCTCTACACGCATCATGAAGGTGGCTAAAGGAACCTTTTGCTCCTCGGAGCATCCCAAGACATAAAATATCTTGCAGATCTGCTTTATCCACGTCTCTGCCTTAAGTGGTTTTGGCTCTCCAAAAAAACTCCGGTGGTCCCAGTTCCTTAAACTGCTTAGCGGTGACCGTCCGAGAGTTGCCAGTATTTCCACCTGCATTTTGGACAGGAGCCGCTCTTGCCTGATGTTGCATAAATTGCATAAATCCTCTGAACATTCCATCGTTCATCATCTGGTCAGTGTTGTTATTTTCCTGAGGATTGTCGCCTTCCTAATGCACATTATCCTTATTATTGATCTGTGGAGACTCAACGGTCTCCTGTGCTCCATTGATATTCTCAACATTCTCGGATGTCATTTTCAAATACTACCACAAAACAAGGGTTAAATAACATATCACATATTATCCCTATACTCTGACCGACCAATTAAATATCAAATAAACTTAAGTAGGTCATACTAGAGAAAGAACTTCCCGTCTCTCCCCTCCTAGTTCTTATCTCATATCTCAGCCAGGGATCATATCCCTAAGCTTTGATACCAACTGTGACGCCCCCAAAATAGGTATACATCACCCATCTTGAGTCGCCAAATACATGGTACAAAATTCAAATACAAACTTAAATATACAACATGAGCTGTGAGTTTTAATACAATCATTGTCTTCTAGATAGTAAACAAACTCAAAATAAGTCCTCAATACATTTATTATCACACTATTTCACAAAATAGTGAGGACTACTAAGACACCAACTCGGACCGTCACTCCGTTCCCCGACTAGTCCCGGCTACGTTCTCATTTCCTAAAGAGAACAGGGAAAGAAAAAAAGGGTGAGCTCAACTAGCCCAAGAAGAAATATTATGACTAAGATAATGCGAATAAATTATCATTAGCCTTCAACAATGTTAAACCGATAAAATACAATAGACATCAAGTTTAATCTAGCAGTAACAAGCAATCCATTAAAAGAGTCAAGTAGAGAATAAAATCTACTATCTTTTATGATTTAAAAAGGTTTTTCATCACTTTTTATCGCTGAGACTCAGCTTAATAAATAATCCACATCATTCCTGCACTACGGCCAAGGATATTCATTAGGGCCACGACCACAAATTATCCATGTACTACGGGCCAAGGATATTCGTGTATTCATCAATGGTCATGATCATGCCAACAACTGTCCATCAATGCACTACGAGCTAATGAGGACTTTTACCACATCATTTGTAACATTACGATCATGATTATACCGAATAATCCCTAGTCATAATCATACCAAGTCCATCCATGCACTTCAGGCCACAGATGACTTTCAAAAAAATATAAACATGAGGATGATGACAATGATATAAGAATTCAATAAAATAAGTTCAAGAATTAATTTATTTAGGAACTAATAAGTCCAAATTGTCAACATGATACTTCTTTGTAGAGTAAAATTCAAGAATGCTCAGAAGAATATTTCCATGAAAAGATAATGGATGAAGCGCAAATATCAAGGATATTCCACTAATTTCATGGAGTATAGAAGTCAAAACTTTAACCAACTGAGTATAATAAAGAATGGAATAACAAAAGAAATCACCATGCATGTGGTACTTCACATAGACAGGTTATTCCAACAGAATAATAAATAACGGAACCAAAGCCAAAGTAAATTCGCACCGGCAGGATGTTCCAATGCAGAATAATAAAGACGGAATTAGGTCCCATGGCGTAAACGCATGCATGTGATATTCCAACAAAATAATAAAGAGGCGAAACCAGTCCGGCGTAAAAGCGCATTGCATGTGATATTCCAATGTAATAATAAAGATTTTAATTCAGTCCCGTAAAACGCATGTGAACAAGATATTCCAAATGTAATAATAAAGAATGGAATAATGTAAGAATTTCACCAAGTATAGGGTAGCCAGCGTATCAAAAGTTATTCCAATGTAATAATAAAGAATGGAATAATGTAAGTTCTCTTCATGAATGCAAAAGAAATAATACCCCTTACCTTAGAAAGAAGAGTAATCGGATATAGGAGTAGTGAAGTAAGAATACTTTTTTCTTTCTCTCTATAGTTTATCTCTAGAGTTTCAAAGTGAATTCATAAGAAATAATGAAGGAATGAGCTTCTATTTATAGAAGAATGGACTACATAGTAACTAATTCATGAACGATCCAGATTGATTTACTTTTAATCGGACGGTTCATATTGATTTAATAAAATATTCTAATAAAATAAAATCTTTTAAATAAAATATAAAAAATATATATATATATATATATATATATATATATATATATATATATATATATATATATTATATAACACATGCTAAATGAAGTCACATGATTTGCAATCCCGTGAACTCTATTTCATAACCTCTTCTCGCTAAATTTTCAAAAGTTATATATATATATATATATATATATATATATATATATATATAATACTAATAATAATACACCTCCCACGTGAATACCAAGATTCCCCCCCCCACCCACCACCCACCCACCCACCCACCCAAATTGACTAACACACACCCACTTATATATATAAACAAAACTGAGATAACTTTCCACTGACAGTTTTAAAAAATGGGTAAATGGGGGTCCATAAAATAAGCAAAATTTACATCAAATACTTCATAAAAAATCCTCTCAACATTTTTAACAACATTCATCATCATTATTATAATTCACAATATTAATCGACCAGGTTGTTCCCAGGAAAGAGGTGGCTTTCCAATAAGGATTTCTCCCTATTGGCGCGCAATTAGGTGACCAAACCTCTCCTTGACAGAACTTCTAGACAGCATTAATATTGCAAATAATAATATTAATAACTTTGTTATCTCAATTATTGATTTTAACAATATATAAAAAAAAATATCGACAATAATTGAATCAAATAACGTGAGATACTATGCAACAATTACTGAAGCAATAATTGAACAAAAATGAGTGACTTCCCACGTAAACATCAATAATCAATACCGTGTGCTACTATGCAACCACGCGTATTCCTGTACTTTTAACACCGGGTGTTTCAACAGTTAACGGTAAAACTTCTGCCGTTATTTTCATAAAATATTTTTGTCATTTACTCAATCCGACAATAATTCCGTTGTGGGGTCCACCAATGATTGTGTCGTCGTACAAATATTCCCTGTTAAAATGAATATTTTTCGACCAATCGAATATTATATAACAACTTGCGTACTTTGCAAAATTTATAACTATTACCCACAACTATAACATTATATCAAATTCATTCCATAATATTCAAAAATGATAATTATAGAAAATTCATCTTTATTCATAAAAGTTGGGGTCTTACATCACAGTTGGTATCAAAGCTTAGGGATATGATCCCTGGCTAAGATGTGAGACAAGAACTAGGAGGGGAGAGACGGGGAATTCCTTCGCTAGTATGACCTACCTAAGTTTATTTGGTATTTAATTGGTCGGTCAGAGTATAGGGATAATATGTGATATGTTATTTAACCCTTGTTTTGTTGCAGTATTTGAAAATGACATCCAAAAATGTTGAGAATAGCAATGGAGCACAGGAGACCGTTGAGTCTCCACAGATCAATAATCAAGATAATGTGAAACAGGAAGGCTATAATCATCCTGTAAATAACAACACTGATCAAATGACGAATGATGGTACGTTTAGGAGCTTTTTAGTATACATGCAACACCAAACGAGAGAGACTCATGTTCATAATGCAGGTGGAAACAATGGCAACCCACGGTTGGTCACCGCTAAGCATTTCAAGGAGCTGGGACCACCGGAGTTTTTGGTAAAGCCAGACCCACTTAAGGCAGAGACGTGGATTAAGCAGATCACCAAGATATTTGATGTCTTGGAATGCTCAGAGTAGCAAAAAGTTCCATTCGCCACCTTTATGTTGCGTGAAGAAGCGAGATCATTGGTGGGAATCAGAAAACGCACTCACACCGACGACTCAAGATGTCTTGGGAGAAGTTCCAAGAGTTGTTCAACGACAAGTACTTTCCGAAAGTATTCGTCACATGAAGGAGGTGGAGTTCATCAAGTTGGAGCAAAACAATATGACCATGTCGCAAGACGAGGCTAAGTTTGCCGAAGTTGTCTGATTGCATCCCATTTGGTCGATAATGAGGAGCGAATGGCTTAATGTTTCTAAGAGGTTTGAAACCCAATATACATGAATACCTCATTTCTCACAAACTTTGTTTATATTCAGATGTTGTGAATAGGGCTCAGTTATTGGAGCGCGATAATGAGTCAGCACAACCAAAAGGCAACGACCAACAACACGATAATAATCGTACCGATAGCATTAGTAGTCCTCACTATTCTGTTAAATAGTGTGACAATAAATGTAATGAGGACTTATTCTGAGAGTGGATATTGTCTAGAAGACAATATTTGTATTAAAACTCACAGCTCTCTTGTTGTATATTTAAGATTGTATTTGTATTCTATACCATGTATCTGGCGACTCAAGATGGGTGATGTATACCTATTTTTTGGGGCGTCACATTTATACTCCTTGAAATTAGAATAATATCCTTGAAATTTACGCTTCATCTAGTATCGTTTTACGAAAAATATTTTTTTGAACATTCTTGTTAAATTTTAATCTTTTCATGTCGGGACACTATTCACTCTGGTACTATTCACCCAGGGTACTATTCACGACAAAAATTGATTTCTTTTCTGTCCAAATTATTTTTGATACATGAATATTATTCTTGAATTTTACTCCACAAAGCAGTTATCATGTCGACAATTTGGACATTCTTAAACTCTTGATAAATTAAATTATAAATATTTAAAATTTATCCTTGATCTCACTTAATTGAATTCTTATATCATTGTCATCATCCTCATGCTAATATTGTGATGAAAGTCATCTTTGGCCCGTAGTGCATAGATGGACTTATGATTATGATCAGAAATTATGTATCGATATAATCATGATCTGTAATTGAAATTTATCTAGGCACACTTAGAAGGGGGGGTTGAATAAGTGTAGAAGTAATCTATGACCAACTTTTAAATTTTAAATTAAACTATTAATTTCAGGCTACTATAATGATTGAAATCACCTTACTGAATTAATATAGCCTATTTAAGAGACTGATTATTTTAAGAAAATATCATGCTGAATTTATAACTTAAATAAAATACTTGATGTTAAAGAATTATCTTAATATAATATAAGTATTCAAATTTCAATTATTATGATAATTAAAATAGCTTATGTGAGTTTAAAGTAAAATAAATAATAAAATCAACACCAAGATTTTTTACGTGGTTCAGCTATTACCCTCTATAATAATAGCCTAGTCCACGTCCAATATCAACTAGTATTGGAGACTCACTTTATTTATTTCTTTATAAATAATCACAAATTACAAAACAGATTCTTACCAAAATTAATTAACAATTAATTCCTCTTGAGCTCTCTTGCTCCTTGTGCACCTTTGCTTCCTTGAACCTGTTTGCAACCTTTTTCTAATCCACTAGGATTAACACCTTTAGACTACACTTAGTCTAAACAGAAAATTCAATACAAATATAGAGGTCTATGATCAATGCAAAAATAATCAATTTAACAATTAAAGGCTCAACTATATGCAATGATCAATTAGCACATAATAAATAAACAATTAATTTCTTACCGAATACCAGCTCAAATAATATCAGGAATTTAATTGCTTAGCTGGTCAAATGTTGCACTGATTAAATCAGATTGCTCGTTAAATAACAGTAATTAGTGCAAGTAATAATTTCGTGAGAGTTGTATGTTTATCCATGCTTGAGAATACTGATTTTATAGCCCACAAAATATTATCGTTTTAATTAAAGATAAGACTCTATTTTGTTCAAGTCAATCCATAAGAAGATGTCAAAGAATGCAACGGTAATAGAGTCAATATATATATCCAGCAAAACAAATTCTCGTTAGTTGAATAAATCAAAAGACCTTAAAAAAAATAACCCACTACACAACTTTTCAAGTGGCATGTAGAAGTGAGGTAATCCATTACTTATCTTTTTCCAAGAAACAAGATCTTTAGCTTTTCAAAGTAATCATAATTACTTTTCCTTGAAACTCTCACAATACATCTTATCACAATAAATGGTTAGCTAGCATGTATAACCAGATATCAATTTATGCATGATAAATAATTATTCCTTGAAAATCGTACATGCAACAAATCTCAATAAAGTCTAGCTGTCATTTTTAAACATCCACGTGTAGCATTATTTCAAATACACACATATCATATTCCAAAAATTTATGGTTATCATGCTTATAATATGACAGGATATTTAATATATGTATTACTCCTCAAAAACCTTTTTCATAAGATTTATTTAAAACATTTTTCATTTAAGACATATAATAAAGATGCAAATAATATGTCCTAGAGCCTTTAAAAGAAAAATCAATTATTATGCAATTGACCTTACATTTGTTTCCTAGAAAGAGAAAACTTCTTCATCCACTGGAAAATCCTACAATTGTTCTTTAATCAGCGAATACCTGAAACACCATAAAACGATTTAGTATATGAACATTTCATCATCAAAACTCAAGGATAGAATATGACAAAGTAAATAGTAATATTACAAATGATATGGTAAAAGTCCCCATTGGCCCGTAGTGCATTGATGTAAAGTTGTTTGACATGAGCATGACCATTGGTGATACTAACGAATATCCTTGGTCGTAGTGCATGGATAATTCGTGAATGTGATACTAACTAATATCCTTGACTCGTAGTGCATGGATAATTCGGTGATGTGGATTATTTATTGAGATGTGTTACAGAGATAAAATATTGATGACTAACTTTTAAATCATAGAAGATAGTAGATATCATGCTCTACTTGACTATTCTAATGGATTGCTTATTCGCTGCAGTTAAACTTATTGTCTATTGTATTCTATCAGTTTTTATACTGTTGAAGGCTAAGAATAATTTATTTTGAATTATCTTAGTTATAATATTCTTTACTGGGCTAGTTGAGCTCACCCTTTTCTTTCATTATTCTCTTCAGGAAATGAGAATATAGCTGAGACTAGTCGAAAAATGGAGTGACGGTCCGAGATGGTTGCTATAGTAGTCCTCACTATTCTATAAAATAATGTGATAATAATTGTAATGAGGACTCTATTTGAGTTTGAATATTGTCTACCAGACAATATTCGTGTTAAAACTCTCAGCTTATGTTTTGTCTTATTTTGCACGACAGTTGTATAAATTAAGTTGTATTTAAATTAGGGTTAAGTTCAGATGACCACCTGGGGTTTGAGCGGTTTCCCACTTAACCACCTATAGTCAGTAAAGCTACATTTAGACACCCGACTTTTTGAGTTGAAGTGAATAAGTGCTTTCTGTCATAACTCTGTTACTTAAGTTGGATAAAGACTTAATTACCCTCCTTATATATAAAGGACAGATTTGAGAACAGAGAAAACTATTCATAGAATGTATATCCCCAAACTAAAATTTAAGAACAGTTGCTAAACTTATCAGAGAATTAGAACACGAAATCAAAACCTCATTTATCAAAACACCATCACAAAATCCAAAATCAACAACAATTACACACAGAATCACAAAAAGACTTGAAATTACAAATGACATTTAACAGAGCTGACAGAGTAATATAGCTTCAACCTTGACGAATCTTTTCTCAAAATCTCATGTACAACTATAGAGAATGCATAAACAACATAAATCTAGCTATTATAAAACATACATCTCTTATAAAACAGAGCAACCAACCAACCAAGAAGGGAAAGAAGAGCAAATAGAAAGAAACATACATCTCTTATAAAACATCTCTTATAAAATAGAGCAACCAAGTCTTCAAGGAATTTGAGCACCAATTTGCAGTTATCAACAATATGTGCAGTAAATCCAAGTCCTCTGTTTGCCACGCATTGATGAATGTTGGACTGAAAATCAAATAATTAACTTGGACCTTTTAGTTTCACCAGAGTCTTTTAGGTTAGGAAATAAGTTTGATTTTCACTTTTAAGTGCCCCATTCTTTTTCCTTCAAATCGATCAACAATCGAAAAATAAAAAGACTACTCTTTTAAATTGTGCAATAATATATACTAAACTTCAACCACCTGCTTCAAGTTGTATTTACCTGAATGAATGAATGAATGAAAGTGATTCTTTAAGACTGTGTGAGAGAATAAGATTGTTCCCTCTTCTTCTTTACTTCTTAGACGTAAGAAGTAATTATGTGCAACAGAGACCAAATAACAGATGATAAACTGCGAGTATATGGCTGGCCAATACACTTGTTCATAGCAAAATAGAACAATTAATTCTAGAAAAATGTTTGGTTTTTGTTGATGTAGTTTCTTCAAAATCATCTTATATGGAAATTCAAAATGTTTGCAAGCAGCATGCGTACCTATTCACAGATCATAATACCAAGACAATTTATGATTAACCTCCTTGATTCCCACTTCGCTTTCCATCTTCAAATACTGATTCTTGTAGTTCCCGATGAGCCACATCATACGTTGCATGCACCCCAACCAAGATATATTAAATTAACATTATGGCACTACATATGAAGAACCGATAGAATGCCGCAAGCACCCAAAGATCCAATCAAAAAATATTCATCCCAATCGACGGTGATGGCAACCATGGAACAAGTGGAACTCCCCAAATTTTAGGAACCCTCTGCTTAGTAGCAATACCATACCCCGTGCACTGAAAACCAAAACACACCGACCAATCAGTGATACCCAATCCATCCTCTGTTATTTAAACTCCACAGAGCCGTAATTCCAATAGATGAACCGATAACAACCAATAAGCACACAAGAAATTTAACCAAATCACGCTTTGGAGTAACATTCTTCACATAATACCGACCCTACGGAACATGTCCCTTTCTTCAACCCCAATTTCCCACTATTTCATCTTCTAGCAGAGAAAAATCTAGGGTTTCCCAAACCCCTAAAACTCATTTGCTCACAAGTCTAGGATTTTCTGGGAGAAATTTCTGCTCGGATTCTAAAAACTTCTAACAAGATTTTCTACTCAAACCCCCCCGTAAGCCATTAATTCTAAAAACAACAAGATTTTCTCCAACAAGATTTGGGGTTTTGTTAAAACACATAAAATAGATTTAGAAGAAGAAGAAGACAGAACCATTCTCTTTTGTCTCTCTCTCTTGGGCGAATCCGTTTCAATGGAGCAGAGAATCGGTAACCCACAACAAAACCCACATTATTATCGAACAGAACCTTCGCTAGTTCCCTCATCCAACGTCTAGAACATCAACCTCCAAACCCAACCTCAAGAGCCCAAACCAGATCAGATCCAAACCTAAGACAGAGGGATGGGTGGGGCGCAGGGATCAGATCCATGAAGGTTGAAGGGAGAATAAGAGGAGAAGAGAGGAAGAAGAAAGGGGCATTTCAGACATTTACTAGGGTTTTTTTTACTCTTACAGTCCTTTCTCACGCGTTTTTGGTGTTTGACATACACGTCCGGTTAAGTTGGATGGAAAAAGTGACGTTTTCACTTCAACTCAAAAAGTCGGGTGTCTAAATGTAACTTTACTGACTATAGGTGGTTAAGTGGGAAACCGCTCAAACCCCAGGTGGTCATCTGAACTTAACCCTTTAAATTATGTACCATGTATTTGACGACTCAGAATGAGTTGTGTATATTTATTTTTGGGTTGTCACAACTACTCTATCATAATCTTAATGTAACAATAAGATAAAATTATAATTATCTAGAATTAATTAATTGTAGTTATATTTTCTAATATTAATTATATTTTTTAATCTATGTAAATTAATTAAAGGACAATCTTTTAAGAAGAGGGGGAGTATTAATATGCCTTAATTATGTATAACAAATATAGCCCCACCCTCTACTCCGGTCAATGTCATTATGATCAGCCAACACTGAATTAAGTTGCCTATAATCAATTAAATATACTACTATCTCCTTCGATTTCTCATGCCCCACTCCGGCGACCATCATTTAATCAAATGTCGAAGAATTTTTGCAATCATGCAAAAATAAGAAAATCAAATCAAATAAATAAAAGGCTATTAAAGACACACACACACATACTTAAAGATGTAAATAAATCGAGTCGAGCCGAGTATTAAGTTGTTCAGATTTGATTCATAAAATTTATCAAGTATAAAATAAAGTTTGATTGAGGTTCATTTAGCTTTCGAGTCGAACACGATCTAGAATCGAGCCCGAGTAGTTTGAATTTTTCGAACGAATATGATCCAAGTCTCAATAAAAAATTATAATTTGAGGATATTTGAATAATTTATCGAACTTCAAAATTTGCTCATATTTAACTCATTTATATTTCGAGTCGAGTTCAAATCGAATTTTTAGTCGAGCGAGTACGAATTAAGCGCAAATTGTTTGCTCATTTTACAGCTTTACATATTCTCTCTCTCACACACACAAACCTAAAAAAAATAAACATTTAAATTTAAAGAATATATATTTAAATGCCATAAAAATACTAAAATTCGAAAATATTTTTTTTAAAAAAAAATAAAACTATTTTTTTAACAGAGTTTATAATCAAAATATAAGTACCACACCAAAACTACGGGCAAAAAATATCCAGACTGACTATCCTAGAATTTTTCTCGATCGAATCGAGTTATATTTTAGAAGTGATCATATTATATGCCTTTATATGGGCTCTTGATAGAGCTTCGTGGGGAAAAAGAATTCAATTAAATGACCCAATTAGTTTATATTAAAGCTCTCAGTTAAGTTGAGTTGAATTGTCATATTTTATACTCTCTGTCTTTAAAAGGCTATCCAAATTTCAAAGTAAAAGATTCACCAACGGTAACAACTTGAATAGTCACCACTTTGATACCAACTAGGCAACTATTATCCTCAATTTTTTTAATATACGTAATTTTAGAGTTATATATAAGTATTAAAAAAAAATTATATAATATTAAATATCTATATTGTACTTATATTGAAAAAGAGAGTGTTATTTATTATAAAAATAATAATGAGAGAACTAAAATTATATTTAATACTTGAGTTAATATTAAAAATTAAGCTATTAATACTTAATTGAAAATTGTAAATGACAAATATTAAGAGAGAATATTTCTCTAAAATAACATTTAGAAAGGGACGGAAGGAGTTTAACACTATCCAAATCGGAGAATAATAAGAGACTCAATTCGTTGTCCCAAAAATACGGGGTTATAACACTATGACCCACCACAAACCTATCTTAAAGGCCATGACAAATTTGTTACCCTTAGTAGACTCAGAGATCTTATAACATGTAATTGTATGGGACGAGGGGTTAGGTTACAATGTGTGATTATAGAAATTCTAACTTAAAAAAGGATGGGAGCTTTCGAGGATTAGAAAACACTTTTAGATGTAAAATTATAAATTTAAAATACTTTCATCCACAAAAGTACGACAATTCTAGTCAAAACAATTTCATTTAAACTAGTGTTTAATACATATTGCGAATACTAATCTGGAAGATGAAACTGTTGGACTACACAAGTGGGGTTAAATGTTTTCTAAATCATTGTCTTATGTTTCACTTACAAATGGAGTTCATTGAATTTTTTTTTTTTACGGTCAACTCATCGAACTTAGCTTACTTAACAAAAGTTAAAAAACCGTTAAACTCGTTTATTTGTTAACGAAAAGACACACATCGGTTGAATTGGTCTGTTATAAAGTTGATGTGACGCTTTTGTGTGACGTCTGAGATAACTCAAAAAGATTTAACCCCACAAATGAGTTAAATTTTACATATGAGAAAAAGGTAGAAGAGCGAATGACTAATATATAAATGAGCATAAAACTTAATAACTTCAACTTTTGAATTAAGTTGAGTAGGATAGAATACTTTCTCTACTGAAATAAAATAAAAACTTAGTTTGTAGTAAATTTAGACAAAGATCCATCTTCCAAATTATGGATTTAAGCAAATATAATACTATTAATATTTTAAAACTAGAGAAAATAAATAAAAATGAGATGGAATAAATACTGGTTCCATGATTTAAAGCAAAAGAAAATCAAATGCCTCAAAAATGGTTACCAATATATTTCCAATAGGTTGAATGACATTTTTGTCCCTTTGAATTGTAACTCATTTTCAAAATCGTCTCTAAAGTTCATTTTTCGTCAGCTAGTCCTTAAAGTGGCATTTTTTGGCATTTTCATTCCTCCTACCCTGATTGACCCCAACCCGACCCAGTTTGACCCAACCTATATTTTAAATATGATAAAATAAAATGATTATTTTAAAAATATTTATTTTTAATATTTTAAAAGAAAATATTATTTTTAAAATAATAATTATATTAATATGTTAAAATAAATAATTTTTTAAAATTATTATTATTTTTACTATTTTAAAAGACAATATTATTTTTTACAAAAATTTAAATTCTAATTTAATTTAATATTTTAAAATAAAATATCTTCTTAAAATAATTTGAAAATAATAATTATTATTTTACTATTTTAAAATAAAATATTATTTTAAAATAATTAATATTTTTAAAAATAATTATTATTTTAAGAAAAAATATTAGAAACTTTTATTTTTTCAAAATGAGTGAAGTTTCAGAAAATATAGATTCAAAAAAGTAAAGTGAAAATGTTTTAAATGCTAATTATTTGTATGAAAATTTACACATCTTTAAAAAATTATTATTGTTTTATGAAATTAAAGTTTTATTTTTTTGAATATATATTTTATAAAATTTACCCATTTTATAAAAATGAAAAATGTTCCAAATTTTACCCCTGAAAATAATTATTATTTTTAAAATATTTTAATTTATTTTGTTTAAAAAATTGAATCAATTTTTTATTTATCTTTCACTATTTTATATATTTTAATTTCTATTTTAGTTTTTGTTTTAAAAATTCTAATATTAAGAATACATATAATAATGGTAAAGATATTAACTTTTTTTCAGAAAAATAAAGCTTTACATAAACAATGAAAAATATCTAATTTTTTTAGAAATAAAGTTTTATTTTCTTATTTAATTTTTTGAATTAATATTTTATGAAACTTTAATCATTTTTGAAAAAAAATTCTAATATTTTTCCTTACAATAATAATTATTTTTATAAAGTTTTAAAAATAATATTTTATTTTAAATATAAAATAATTATTATTTTGAAATATTAAAATAATAATTATTTTAAAATATTTTATTTTAAAATATTAAAAATATTTCTTACTTTAATTTTATTTTTTAAAAATAATTTCTATTAAAATATTAAAAATACCTATATTTAAAATAGTAAAAATAAGTATTATTTTAAAATTAATAATTTATTTGAAAATATTAAATATAATTTTTATTTTTATTTTTTAAAAAAATAATATTTTATTTTAACATATTATAAATTTTTATTTTATTTTAAAATATTAAAAATATGGGTTGGTTAAACTGGGTCGGGTTTGGTCAAAATTTGATCAAAATGGGTCGAATTGGGATCAAATTGGGTAGGAGGAACATAAACGCCAAAAAATATTACTTTAAGGACCTAACCGATGAAAAATGAATTTTATGGACGACTTTAAAAGTGAGTGACAATTTGAAGAGACAGAAGTGTCATTCAGTCTTTCCAATATAACAATTGACGGGGCAGATGAGTTGCAGAACCAAGCGACTGCTTGATGATTCTTACTTTCCCATTCTTCTTATCGTTCCTGAAACTTCTCATCAATTTCTGCATCTTTTGCCTTTTAACAAATTGTGCATAATTTGTCTACCAAAGTTTTGTAAAAAGTCTATTAAAAGTCTGTCACTTTTTTTTATGGAGTCTTTAAAAGTCCTTTGTTGACGCCGAGATTTTTTTTCTGTTTGTTCTCTACCCTTTATGTGTTCTATGTTTGAATTTTATTCTTGCTTAAAGGTGAGATTTTTTGGACAACCCGACATACAAAGTCAAAGATCTGAAAAAATTAATTTTAATGATTGGTCCGAATTAGACAGAACCGCCAGTTAATATAAGTTTAAATGGATGTATCAATCTGATAGGTATAATTTTAGTTTATATATTTTGATGATAACAATTATATTGTAATTAATTAAATATGTAATTATTTAATTAGTTAATTATTTTCTTATTATTTTATCTAAACTATTTTCTGATTTTAATTGAATTAATTTTTATTGACCTTGATAATTTAAATATCAAGTGTTAAATAAATTGATTCATATAAAATTCAAGGTAAGGAGATCCTATTTCTTTTTCAAAACCAAAGTTGGGCAAAAATATTTCATTTCATGAATGCATACAAACATATGTATATTAAAATATACATATAAAGTGTAAGACCCAAATTTTTATGAAATGAAAGTATTCAATTTTCTTATAATTATTATTTTATTTAGTAAATGGTTAAATTGATAAAAGGTTAAAGTTAAGGGTGATATTTGAAAATTTTGCAAAGAAAGCAAGTTGATATAAAATATTCGTTGTGTCAGGGAATATTCGTTTTAACAGGAAATAATCGTAGGACGGCACAATCATTGGCGGACCCCACAACGAAAGTATTGTCGTAGTTAGAAAACGACGGAAATATCTTTTTATAAAAATAACGGCGAATGTTTTACGTTAAACTGTTGAACTACCCGGTAGTAAAAGTAGAGTAATACGCGTGATTGCATAGTAGCACACGGTATTGATTATTGATGCTTACGTAAGAAGTCACTCAGTTATACTCAATTATTGCTACAGTAATTGTGATGCCCCCAAAATAGGTATACATCACCCATCTTGAGTCACCAAATATATGGTACAAAATTCATATACAACTTAATTATACAACAGTCGTGTAAAATACGACAAAACATAATCTAAGAGTTTTAATAAGAATATTGTCATCTAAACAATATCCACACTCAATGGAGTCCTCATTACATTTATTGTCACACTATTTAACAAAATAGTGAGGACTACTAATGCTATCATCTGGACCGTCACTCCGTTTTTTGACTAATCCCGGCTACGTTCTCATTTTCTGAAGAGAACAGTGAAAGAAAGGGTGAGCTCAACTAGCCCAGTAAGAAATATTATGACTAAGATAATGCAGAATAAATTATCATTAGTCTTCAACAATGTTAAACTGATAAAATACAATAGACATCAAGTTTAAGCTGCAGTGAATAAGCAATCCATTAGAAGAGTCAAGTAGAGCATGATATCTACTATCTTCTATGATTTAAAATGTTTTCATCAATTTTTATCGCCGAGACAAACTTAATAAATAAACCACATCATCGAGTCATCCCGCACTACGGCCAAGGATATTCATTAAATCATCAACGGTCATGACTATACCGAATAATCCTCCGGTCATAATCATACCAAAAAGCGCCCATCAATGCACTATAGGCTACTGAGGACTTTTACCACATAATTTATAACATTACAGGTCATGATTATACCGAATAATCCCTGGTCATAATTGTTAGTGTTTATGCCCTAGAGGCCAATTATTTGATATAATTGCTTAACACTTTGATATTATATTTGATTGAATAAATAAATGATTTTATTATGGTTTTATTTACTGCGTAATATAATTGTTAACATAATAAAATTCCTTAGAATAGTGATACAAATTATATAGTTTCAAGTATGTGACTTGAACATGAGATTATATAATTACAATTAGTATCATTGTTCTTAAATATCCCTAATCGAGTATCATTGTTGATGGGACAACATTGATGCATTGAGACTAGTATGTGGATTGACTGATGACCAAATCTCATTGGTCATAAATATATGAGATATTAAGTTAATGCATAGGTACATGTTAGAGAACGATGTACTGGACAGACCCACCATGAGAATTCTATGTGGAGCATTATGCGAAGTGTCATTAGAAATTCTCATAGTGACAATGATGTAATGGTCCTCCGACCTGAAATCACTATATTACTACACGAGAATTTATGTACTTTGATATCATCAAATGTCACCTTTAATAGGGTGGACTATAAAGGTGATTATTGGGTACATCATAAATCGTGTGAGAAATATGAGTGATCTAGATGGAATTTAACCCTCCTATATATTAGGGATGATATCAATAGGCCTCTTGATTGAGTAGGACTATGAAATGCATGGTCATGCTCAAATAGTGATTTGTTTCATATAGTCTACTCATTGATCAAGAAAACTCAGATTAAATTATGAAGAGTATGACACATTCCATGACTCGAGTTTAATCTAGGATGTTAAGGTTAAAAAGATTAAATTACATTGAAACATTGGTCACTAAAAGGTTGCATCGAATCATCGATCTTATTATTACTTGGGTAGCAGTGATGCATTACTAGATGCCGCTCACTGTTTATAATTTCATAATATGATTTTAAAATTATTGCCAACGTAATAATAACCTATAGGGTCACACACACAGAACGTAATTAAAGGAAATTAATTTAAATTGTAAAGATTTAAATATATCAATATGATTGATATTATTTAAATTACGAATTTAAATTAATAGGATAATTTATATATAGGTATATTAATTAAGAAAGACTTAATTAATATATATATATATATATATATTCGGATTTTATTAGGTTTTGAATAATTCCTTTTAATCGCTATATATATGATATATAGCAGCCATTTTAGGTATTATTCATAAACCAAAAACCCTAGCCGCTCTTAGAGAGAAACTAGAGTGAAAATCTTATTCCTTTGGTGGCTAGTACTGCAAGTCCTTTTTGCAGAATCGTGCGACGGTTCGTGCTACGTTCGTGTGGATACCATAGAGACATAGTTTCGTGAGAAATTGCGTTAGAGATTCGAAGCGTTTCAGAAGCACTTTCATATTCGATATAATTTCTTTACACTGAATTAATTGATTTTCGCATGGATCCTGTTTAGGGTTTCGGAAATTGCTTTTATTATTTTATTTTTCCGCTACGTTTTTGTGCCGAAATCCCTACAATAATCATACCAAGTTCATCTATGCACGTAAGCCAAAGATGACTTTCATCATAATATAAGCATAATGATGATGACAATGACATAATAATTCAATAAAACAAGTTCAAGAATAAATTTTAAAGATTTATAAGTTAATTCATCTTGAAATCAATTACGTCTAAATTGTCAACATGATACTGCTTTGTGGAGTAAAATTCAAGAATTCTCAGAAGAAAATTTCCATGAAAAGATATCGGATGAAGCGCAAATATCCAGAATATTCTACTAATTTCATGGAGTATAGAAGTCAAAACTTTAACCAAATGAGTATCATAGAATATATGAAACTGCAAATGGATTTTCACCCGACATGCGGTAATCCACGTAGACAGATCATTTCCACAATTTAATAAGGAATGAATACGAAGGATCATTCACCATGCATGTGATAATCTATATAGACAGGTTATTCCAACAGAATAATAAAGAATGGAACAAGGTCATGCATAATCCGCATAGACAGGATATTCTAACAGAATAATAAAGAATGGAATAACAAAAAAATTCACCATGCATGCGATAGATCGCATGCATACGTTATTCCAATGTAATAATAAAGAATGGAACCAGTGTCTAGCGTAATCCGCATGCATGTGATATTCCAATAGAATAATAAAGAATGGAATAATAAAGAATTCACCATGCATGCGATGAAATCGCACGTATGAGTTATTCCAATGTAATAATAAAGAATAGAACCGTGTCTAGCGTAATCCGCACAAATGTGATATTCCAAATGTAATAATAAAGAATGGAATAATGGAAGAATTTCACCATGTATGTGGTACTTCAAGATAGATAGGTTATTCCAATGAATAATAAAGAATGGAATAATGTAAGAATTTCACCATGACGGTAGATAGAGATGTATAAAAGTTATTCCAACATAATAATAAAGAATGGAATAATGAAGAATTTCATCATGTATGCAAGTACTTTTGACAAGCGAGTTATTCCAACATAATAATAAAGAATGGAATAATGAAGTTCTCTTCATGAATACTGAAAGAAATAATACCCTTACCTTAGAAAAAGCTGGATCTTTGGGTGGAGAGGTAGCAGACTTCTCTTTTCTTTTCTCTATACTTTTCTCTATAATAATTGCTCTAAAGCTTTAGTGAATTGGTGAGAAATGAAGGAAGAATGAGCTTATTTATAAGAAAATATAGTTTCGATAATTGCACATTTTGGGGCTCAAAATATTACAAAGATAATACCTTCCTCTTTTTCTTTATTTTTAATTTAGTCTTGCAAGTATTATCAAACTTGCACCACCTCTCCTAATAGTAAATAATGTGAATCAATAGTTCAATCATGTGAATCAATAGTTATAATCATATAAAAATACGAATTACAGTATAGTACCTCCATCTATACCTCCATTTTTAACTTAGTCATGCAAGTATTAACAATCTTGCACCAACTCCCCTAATAATACAAGAATGTGAATCAATAGTTCACACATGTGAACAAATAGTTATAATCATGTGAATTAATAGCAATTAATTGCTCATTTATCCGGTTAATTACCAGACTGGTCAGTATAACTTCCAGACATCAATTAATATCGAAATAAATGTCGATTTCCATTAACACTAATAATTCTAACACAATAGAACTATAAATTTCATCTTTAATCAACACGAACTTATTCATCATTAATATTATAACTCACAATATTTAACAACCAGGTCGTTCCTAGGAAAGAGGGGGCTTTCCGATAAGGATTTCTCCTTATTGGTGCGTAATTAGATGACCAAACCACTCCTTGACAGAACTTTTAGACATTGTAAATATTGCAATTTAATAATATGAATAACTTTTTCGTCTCAATTATTGATTTAATAATATAACATATTATGCAGATGATACTGTGATAATAATCTAATCAATAATATTAGAGATATAATGCATCAATTATTGTAGCTATAATTGAGTATAACTGAGTGACTTCTCACGTAAGCATCAATAATCAATACCGTGTGCTACTATGCAACCACGCCAGACATCGCATTTCTTTACTACCGGGTAGTTCAACGGTTTAACGGTAAAACTTCCACCGTTATTTTTATAAAAGATAATTCTATCGCTTTTAACTACGACAATACTTACATTGTGGGGTCCACCAATGATTGTGTCGTCGTACGAATATTCCTTGTTAAAACGAATATTCCCCGACCAATTGAATATTATATAACCACTTGCTTACTTTGCAAAATTTATAAATATTTCTCACAACTATAACATTATATCAAATCCACACCATAATATTCAAAAATATATTTCGAGAAAATTATTCTTTATTCATAAAAGTTGGGGTCTTACAAAGAATTGTTGCATCATATCTCTCTATATTATTGATTCAATTATTGTCATCAGATCATCATCGTATAATATGTTATATTATTAAATCAATAATTGAGACGACAAAGTTATTCATATTATTATTCGCAATATCGGGCAATTTCTAGAAGTTACATCAAGGAGAGGTTTGGTCACCTAATCATGGCCCAATAAGGAGAAATCCTTATCGTAAAGCCCCCTCTTTCCTAGAACGACCGTTGTTAAATATTGTGAGTTATAATATTAATGATGAATAAGTTCGTGTTGATTAAAGATGAAATTGATAGTTCCATTGTGTTGAAATTATTAGTGTTAGTGGAAATCGACATTAATTTTGATATTAATTGATGTCTGGAAGTTATACTGATCAGTCAGGTAATTAATCGGATAAATGAGCAATTAATTACTATTAATTTACATGACTATAACTATTTGTTCACATGTGTGTACTATTGATTCACATTCTTATACTATTAGGGGAGTTGGTGAAAGATTGATAATACTTGCATGACTAAGTTAAGAATGAAAGTAATATGCACACAAGCCAATCATGTTTGATGATAAAGCATATACTTTGTAACAATCTTATTCATTTATTAATAAAAAGTATTAATTTATTTAAGGCTTTTAATTATCTACATGATGTTGTTTTATAATATGTGATAAACCCATAGTTTTAAGCAATGCTTTTAGAATAATGATGATGATCATTCTAATGAGATCTAAATTCTTAGAAAGCTTAAAACTAAAATAGTTTCCAATCATTGGATTACTAAATTGGGGATTAATGAATCCAGGATAGATTGGTACATCGTTGCTTGCTTGCTCATTGGATGAGGATGATTGATCTCATGATCATTTGTGTGGAGACACTAAAGCAAGTATGTAGGTTCTTATTAGAGAATAAGTTCATCGAACGTGGCTCGCTAAGGAATACGTAATGGAGTTTTACTTGCACTGTCAATAGGAATTCTGTAGTGATGATGAGTCAAGTGATCCTTGGACTTGAGATCATCATAGTATCTTGTGTATGATGAGTTATACTTTGACTTATTCCTTAAGACCCTTAGGGTATATCAAAGGGTATGCTTGGGCATAATAAGTTGTACATGGAGATAATGTATGATCAATAAAGAATCTACCACTTATTAAAAAAGAGAAATGTCTATGTGATTCGATAAATGACAACCCGGTAGTCCTTGGTTATGCGAGAATGAAATTAGAAAGGAGTTTCTAATTTGCATTATTTGAGTTGTGCATTTAAGAGTCGAAATACATATAATTAAATAAAATAAGACTTGACAAATAATTTCATGTCTTATATTTAATTGGGACATTGTATGGTGGAAGGATTGAATTGTACGGTAACTATTTACTCAAAGGTTCTTTTATGATTAATGTTGAAATCTATATTATACGAAAAGTCGTTGATCGCTAGGGAGGCTTATCCCTATTGTAGAATAAATATTATTTATTTAAATAAATTAATTGTTTAATTTATTTATTTAAATAAGATTAGAATTGTTCTAATTGATTTATTCACAACCTAGGTTTAATATGGAGAACCTAAAGGGTCACACCATAAAAGAAAGAATAATTATTTAAGAAGTTAATGGCATAATCGTAATAATATGTTATGTATATTTAATTTAATCTATGGTGATAGAATAAATTAAATAGCTTAATATTTATTATTTAATATTTTAGAAATATTAAATATAAATTAATAAGAGGAGTCTTATTAATATTATTACAATTATTATTATTATTTTAATTTCTAAAAGAGTTTAGGAATTAATTTAATATAAGTACTCTCATTTATTCCTAATTGGATTAGGAAGGAAAATTAGTTAAAGGAGTTTAATTAATTATCCGTAATAAGATTAGGGAGCCCCTTTAATTAAAAGGGTTTAATTAAATAATACCTTATTTTAATAGGGTTACTTGATATCTTTATAAGAGGAGTCTTATATCAGATATTAAGACTACGTGATAATTCCAAGAGTTGGAGAGTACGCTCTTTTTCTATAGAGATAGAAAAACTAGGGTTTAGCCAACCACCCATCTTCTTAAATCCTTCTTCTTCCTTGGTGGATCACCTCTAGAGGCCAAACACTTGGGTGGCTAACGTTGATCAAAGGAAGGAACCAAACCCGGTGGATTCAAGTTGAACGCGAAAAGGATTGGAGGTGAACTTGTACCTGAGGAAGCTCGGATCTTCAAGGGTATGTTTCTTATTCATCTTTTTCGTTTAATTAATAATTGTGCATAAAGGGTGATCCGGGTATATGGTTTGTAAAATTTTTAAACTCTGATTTTACACGTTTCCGCTTACTTTGAGCAATTTGATTGCGTTCATGAATATTACAAATCGAACAGTGGCATCAGAGCCAAACCTTTATACAAATTATTAATTATTTTAATTTGATATATATATTGATATGTGTTTAGAATAATTTAATTGGGTATAAATTATTGTATATAATTTATTTTATGAAAAAAAAAATTCACGAAATAGAAAATAACTACGGTTTATATATAATCTATATAAGTAACAGGTTACTTTAAGGATTTTAAAAGTTTATATATGTACGATTTATGTTATCCACGTGGCCACCAAACAAGTATATATATTAGGAATTGTTAACAGTTGCTTTGATTTTATTTTTTGAAAAGTTGGACAAAAGGATTCCTGGAATCATTATGAATTTATCATATTAACGTGATATGCTGTAGTACTTCGGTTATAGTTTACAGAAGATACTTTACACGAGGTGGCCACGCGGAAATTTATACATATATATATTTTTAATTATTTTATAATTAAAATAAAAAGTTTATTTTAATCTTAAAATAAAAGGTTTATTTTAATATTAAAATAAAAGAGTTTATTTTAATTTTAAAATTAAATTTCATGCTAACTAATTAAAGTTGGAATTGGATTTCATTATAACTAATTGGAGTTGAAATTGGATTCCATATTTCCTTAAATAAAGGAGTTTATTTAGATATGAAATAAGATTTCATATTATTCAAAATAAAGGAGTTTATTTGTGAATAGGAAAAAGAATCCGTATTTCCTTAAATAAAGGAGTTTTTTTTAGATATGAAATAAGATTTCATATTATTCAAAATAAAGGAGTTTATTTGTGAATAGGAAAAAGCATTCGTGTTTCCTTTAATAAAATTTTTTTTTACATGGAATTGGATTCCATAATTAATTAAAATAAAGGAGTTTATTTTGATTCAAAATTAGATTTTATACTAACTAATTTTGCCCATTAAATGATATCAATATATATATTGAATGTTTATTATTCGTGATATGAATGTTATTTATTGATGCATATGGTGATGTGTATGATAATAAATGGGATTGATTATGGATAATTGACCAATGTGATTGGATTTTATTTTAGTTGGATGCATGAATGTATGAGTTTTATTAAATGGGGTCTGCATACCTCGCCTTTTATAATTTTTCTGAATGTAAATTCTATCTCCCTCCTATGTACTTCCCCTTGACTGCTGATCAAGGTTTCTATTTATTTTAAATAGTTTTGTAATAGGAATATTTAGAATTATTTTGAAGAATTAGAGATCAAGGGACAAGAAGCGCATGAAGACCCGTTTATAATGGAGCCCGGGTTTAAATGTAATAGTTATATTTAAATATTAATTCTTGCACCCCTAGGGTTTGACTTTTGGTTCAATTGGTGGCTCTAGTGAACCAAACTAGAATAAAAGTCCATAATCAATCCGGGTAGAATATAGTATTCTATATGTGCATGTTTATACTTTATATATATTATATATTATGCAAACATGCTTCGCATGTTCATTAATATGACGCGTATTTTATATATATATATATATGTGCATGTGCGCTAAACAAGATGAGACAAATTAATAACAAACCCCTCAAATTTTTTTTATTAAGTCCTAAGCGTTCAAAGATATTTGGAATATCGAGCGTCCGCCTTTCTAGCATGATAAAATTAATAGAGTATTAAATATTTAATATGAGTTTGTTGTGTCACCACAAGGCAAGTATTAAGTATTTAAGATGTTAATTTATCACATTTGATGCTTATAAAGAAAATTGAACAATATTGTTTTGTTGTGTCACCGCAAGGATGATATTTTCTTTTTGAATATATGGAGTGCTAGGTTTGGAGTTAACTTGGATAATTTTGATTGGATGTGCCACCATTTGATCAAAATAATCTAAGAGACAAAAGAAAAGGAGTTGCATAGTTGATGTAATTGACAAAAGTTGTCTACCTATTTATTTATATATAGTTTGTTGTGTCACCACAAGGCTATATACATTTGAAATGGGATCCTTATTCTCACTAGCAAATCTTTAATTAGATTTTGTCGAACTATATAAGTGAGGTAATATAGTTTGAAGAAAATAGTGGGAGATACCAATTTAAAACAAGACCTAAATTATTTTGGTAATTAATAAAAGAATGTATGTTAAAATGTTGTTAATTACAAATTCGTTTACATAATTTTACAATGTCTAAATTACTATCACTGCGAAACATATTAGATGTTATTTAACCAAACCGTATTAAATGGATTGGTTAAGGAATTTGAGAATAGTTCTCATGCATTTGAAAAGTTATCTTATGTCCTTAATACGCCTATCCTCAAGAATGGTTGCGCAGACAATGCCTCTAAGGAAGACATTGCTACTTTTAGAAAGTGGCAAGATGATGCATGATTGGCTCAATGCATCATGCTCGCTGATCTACGAGTAATGAGCTTCAGCCACACGATGAAACTATGGATGCTTCTACTATATTCCTGCACATCAAGTAGTTGATGGTGAGGAAAGTAGGATTGATAGATATCAGATATCTAAGGATCTCTTCCGATCTAGAATGACCGATGACATTACAGTACAGATAAAAGTCCTTAACATTATCAATTTGATTGATCAATTAGGACAACGAGTTTTGTCATTGATGGAGAGTTGAGCCAAGATTTGATCTTGCACTCACTCCCGGACTCCTTTCACAATTGTTGTGAATTTTTCATATGAATAAGCTAGATATCAGCCTCGCTGATTTGCTTAACATATTGAAAAATGTTGAGAGTCACTTTCCAACCAAGAAAGATCAAGTCTTACTGGTAGGGGCCAAAGGATCTTCTGAAAAGAAGAACGATTCAAAGAAGGTAAATAGAAAGGCGTAAACAAAGGATAATAAGAGCAAAACTGATACGGATAGCAAAGGAGTTTGCTTCCACTGCTATAAGCCTGGACACTAGAAAGAAACTGCGAGAAACACCTTGCAATGGCTGACCAAAGAAGCTTAATGAAGTTTCGGTTGCAAATACAAATTTGTTCATGATTTAAAATAATTTTTTCTTTAAGTCAAGGTTCTACTTAGGTATTGGATACCGACTTTGGTTATCATAAATATAGATTTATGAAGGGACCAAGCAGAAGTAGAAAGTTAAACAAAGATAAGTAATCCTATGTGTAGAAAATGAAGCAAAGGTTCTTGCATTAGCTATAGAAACTTATAGTTTAAAGATCGCTACGGGCAAATCTATTAAGTCGATAAGTTGTTATTGTATTCCAATTCTTGTTAGAAACATTATTTTCATTTTATTGTTAGACAATAAAATTTTTGGTATTATAATTAAGAACAATTGTTGTTCTATTTATAATAATAATATTTCGTATAGAACTGAAAGATTACTTAATGGATTTTGTATACTTGACTTACGTGAAAAATTATTTTGTAAATTGAACAAACTAGTATAAGAAAAGGAGATGATCATTCAAAGAGTTGAATGTGTGTATTTGCTGAAATACAAGTATGAATTATTTGAAAGGTTCAAAGAATTCAGAGGTGAAACAAATTGACAATGTATTAAGATTCTTTGATTAGATCAAGGAATAAATACTTGTGAAATAAGTTTCTAGATCATCTTAAATGGTTTTCTCATAATGGACGCCTCCTGATACGCAATAATTGATTGATGTATTTGAATGGAAAAATCGTACCTTGTTGGACATGGTGCGGTACATAATGATTTTACCGACATTTCAGTATCCCTCTAGGGTCATGTCCTAGAAATGACTGCATATTTACAAAAAGGTAACCTCAACATCCGGTCCCAAGACTCCATAAAAGTTATGGATAGGGAGGATTCCTAATCTTAAGTATATTAAGTTAAGGGGTTGTCCAACTTATGTGAAAATGTTTCAAAGGATAAGCTTGGGACAAAATTTGACATGTACAGATTTGTGGGACATCCTAAAGTAAGTTTAGGGTATATGTTCTATAATCCTACTTAGCAAAAGGTGTTTGTTGCGAAACACGCTGCCTTCTAAGATAAAGGTGTTTATTATTGAAGGGGATAGTGGGAGGATAATTGATCTTGAAGAGTTCAAGAACCACAAAACATTATAAGTCAAATAAGAGGAACCTATAGATAGACCTATTGTACCACAAACCAAGAATCGTAAAACGGAATAATCTTGAAGATACCTAGGAGGTATGGATTCATCATAGATGATGATGATGAGGTACACATCATAGAAGATGATGATCCGATTACATCTACGATGAGGTAAGAGTTCTAGTGTGTACAAAAGGGACAGTGGGAGCGCCGTGACATTCCTAATATTATATGTTGATATACTACGGATAAGAAATGACATACTAATGCTACAATCAGTAATGATAAAGTTGTCTAAACATTCCTCCATGAATGGTTTGGGAAGAGTATCTTAATTGGGGATAAAATCTATATAGATAGATACAAGAGGATGCTCGACTTAACCCAAGGAACGTATATTCATTTGATGCTAAAGTCATTTAGCATGGAAAACTCCAAGAGATGTCTCATGTCGATGAGCTATGGAGTGAATCTCTCTTAATAGTCCCCACAGACTCCTGAAAAGAGAAGTCGCATGAGTGACAATCATGTATGCAATGAAATGTACGAGACACGATGTTGATCGGTCATATTATGGAGAAATTCACTATGAGTCGGTGAAAAACATCTTAAAGTGCTTAACCAAGCACTAAGGATGTGATCATATTCATGGTGGGTCTAAATTAAAACTAGAGGGCTAATGAGACTCAAGTTTTTCGGCATGAGACCAAGATGATGAAAAAAATCCACTTTAAGGTAAAGCGTTATCTTGAGCAATTAGTGCGTTGAATTGGAAAGATTCCAAACAAGAAAGAGTTCTTTGGTTTAGTGATAAAGACAAAGTATATAGCTATAAATGAAGTCGCAAGTTGATTGTTTGGATTAAAAGTTCATTACTGAACTAGGAATAGTTCTAAGTCTCATCTTGGATCTAAACATGTGTTGTGGCACTTTCATTTGATTATTAGAATCATTGAAAGATGGGAAATCACTATAGAGATAGTGGACTCTCATGAACAACATTACATATCCATTAACTAAAGCTTATCCAACAATGCAGGATAATCGTCACTTAGAAGAAGAGTATGAGATACCATGATGATTGCTTTTTTAGTGCAGTGGGAGATTGAAAGTAATATGCACACAAGCCAATCATGTTTGATGATAAAGCATATACTTTGTAACAATCTTATTCATTTATTAATAAAAAGTATTAATTTATTAAAGGCTTTTAATTATCTACATGATGCTGTTTTATAATATGTGATAAACCCATAGTTTTAAGCAATGCTTTAGAATAATGATGATGATCATTCTAATGAGATCTAAATTCTTCAAAAGCTTAAAACTAAAATAGTTCCCAATCATTGGATTACTAAATTGGGGATTAGTGAATCTGGATAGATTGGTACATACGTTGCTTGCTCATTGGATGAGGATGATTGATCTCATGATCATTTGTGTGGAGACACTAAAGCAAGTATGTAGGTGCTTATTAGAGAATAAGTTCTCTGAACGTGGCTCGCTAAGGAATACCTAATGGAGTTTTACTTGCCTGTCAATAGGAATTCCTGTAGTGATAGTAGTACAAGTGATCCTTGGACTTGAGATCATCATAGTATCTTGTGTATGATGAGTTATACTTTGACTTATTCCTTAAGACCCTTAGGGTATATCAAAGGGTATGCTTGGGTATAATAAGTTGTACATGGAGATAATATATGATCAATAAAGAATCTACCACTTCTATTAAAAGAAGAGAAATGTCCTATGTGATTCGATAAATGACAACCCGGTAGTCCTTGGCCAAGGCAGAATGAAATTAGAAAGGAGTTTTTAATTTGCATTATTTGGAGTTGTGCATTTAAGAGTCGAAATACATATAATTAAATAAAATAAGACTTGTGGTAATTCCATGTCTTATATTTAATTGGGACATTGTATGGTGGAAGGATTGAATTGCACGGTAACTATTTACTCAAAGGTTCTTTTATGATTAATGTTGAAATCTATATTATCCGGAAAGTCGTTGATCGCTAGGAGGCTTATCCCTATTGTAGAATAAATATTATTTATTTAAATAAATTAATTGTTTAATTTATTTATTTAAATAAGATTAGAATTGTTCTAATTTATTTATTCACAACTTAGGTTTAATATGGAGAACCTAAAGGGTCACACCATAAAAGAAAGAATAATTATTTAAGAAGTTAATGGCATAATCGTAATAATATGTTATGTATATTTAATTTAATCTATGGTGATAGAATAAATTAAATAGCTTAATATTTATTATTTAATATTTTAGAAATATTAAATATAAATTAATAAGAGGAGTCTTATTAATATTATTACAATTATTATTATTATTTTAATTTCTAAAAGAGTTTAGGAATTAATTTAATATAAGTACTCTCATTTATTCCTAATTGGATTAGGAAGGAAAATTAGTTAAAGGAGTTTAATTAATTATCCGTAATAAGATTAGGGAGCCCCTTTAATTAAAAGGGTTTAATTAAATAATACCTTATTTTAATAGGGTTACTTGATATCTTTATAAGAGGAGTCTTATATCAGATATTAAGACTACGTGATAATTCCAAGAGTTGGAGAGTAAGCTCTTTTTCTATAGAGATAGAAAAACTAGGGTTTAGCCAACCACCCATCTTCTTAAATCCTTCTTCTTCCTTGGTGGATCACCTCTAGAGGCCAAACACTTGGGTGGCTAACGTTGATCAAAGGAAGGAACCAAACCCGGTGGATTCAAGTTGAACGCAAAAAGGATTGGAGGTGAACTTGTACCTGAGGAAGCTCGGATCTTCAAGGGTATGTTTCTTATTCATCTTTTTCGTTTAATTAATAATTGTGCATAAAGGGTGATCCGGGTATATGGTTTGTAAAATTTTTAAACTCTGATTTTACATGTTTCCGCTTACTTTGAGCAATTTGATTGCGTTCATGAATATTACAAATCGAACAAAAAATGGAGGTATAGATGGAGGTACTATACTCTAATTCGTATTTTCACATGATTATAACTATTGATTCACATGATTGAACTATTGATTCACATGATTTACTATTAGGGGAGATGGTGCAAGTTTGATAATACTTGCAGGACTAAATTAAAAATAAAGGAAAAGAGGAAGGTATTATACTGTAATATTTTGAGCCCTAAAATGTGCAATTATCGAAACTATATTTTCCTATAAATAGAAGCTCATTCTTCCTTCATTTCTCACCAATTCACTAAAGCTATAGAGCAATTATTATAGAGAAAAATTATAGAGAGAAAGAACAAGAGAAGTCTGCTACCTCACTATTCCAGTATCCAATTTTTTCTTAGGTAAGGGGTATTATTCTTTCGTATTCATGAAGAGAGTTATTTTCTTTCAATACTCATAAGGTTTGTTATTCCTTTCTTTATTATTATGTTGGAATAACTTCGTCTACATCTAATACCCGCATACATCGTGGTGAAATTCTTACATTATTCCATTCTTTATTATTCATTGGAATAACTTTTGTTTGTGTGATCTATCGCACGCCCGGTGAATTTTGTTGTTATTCTATTCTTTATTATTACATTTGGAATATCTTATGCATCATGGATTACGCATGACACTGGTTCCATTCTTTATTATTACATTTGGAATATCACATGCATGCGGATTACGCATGACTGGTTCCATTCTTTATTATTCTATTGGGAATAACTCATCATGCGGTCTATTTCATTTCATGCCTGGTGAATTCTTCTGTTATTCCATTCTTTATTATTCTGTTGGAATAACCTGTCTATGTGGATTACCGCATGCATGGTGAATGACCTTTCGTATTCATTCTTTATTAAATTATAGAAATGATCTGTCTACGTGGATTACCGCATGGCGGGTGAAAATCCATTTGCAGTTTCGTATATTCTATTATACTCGTATGAGATACCATTTCTTTTATACTCGTCATGGAATATCATTTTCTTTGGTTTTTTTTTACGAGTTAATATTCACGGGTTACTATTCACCCAGTTACTATTCACTCTAGTATTATTCACTCGGGTATTCGGGGCACTTTTCGCGCTAGAGTACTATTCACGAGTTACTATTCACCCAGTTACTATTCACCCAGTTACTATTCACTCTAGTATTATTCACTCGGGTATTTGGGGCACTTTTCATGTCGGAGTACTATTCACGAGTTACTATTCATGAGGTACTATTCCCAAAGTACTATTCATAGGGTACTATTGCGAGGTACTATTTACCCGAAAAATATATTTCTTTTCTGTCCAAATTATTTTTGGTACATGAATATTATTCTTGAATTTTACTCTACAAAGCAGTATCATGATGACAATTTGGATATTTTTAAACTCTGGATAAATTTAAAGTCTTTAATATCCATCCTTGATTTCGTTTGATTAATGCTTATATCATTGTCATCATCCTCATGCTTATATTATGATGAAAGTCATCTTTGGCTTACGTGCAAAGATGGACTATTGATTATTGGTTTTACAGTTGTATATCTTTAGCTTACGTGCAAAGATGGACTGTTGATTATTGGTTTTACAGTTGTATATCTTTGGCTTACGTGCAAAGATGAACTATTCATTGATGAGTATCTTTGGCTTATGTGCATAGATGAACTGTTTATATGTATGATTATGACCAGGGATCATTCGGTATAATCACGACCCGTAATGTTATAGATGATGTGGTAAAAGTCCTTATTGGCCCGTAGTGCATTAATGGACAGTTATTGGTATGATTATAACCAGGGATTATTCGGTATAATCATAACCATTGATGATTACATGAATATCCTGGCGTAGTGAGTGCGTGGATAATTCGATGATGTGGATTATTTATTAAGCTAAGTCTCAAATGATAAATATTGATTATACACTTTTAATTCATAAAAGATAGTAGATATCATGCTCTACTTGACTCTTCTAAAATACAGTTGTATGTCTTTGGCCTGTAGTGCAAAAGATAAATTGTTAATGAATATCTTTGGCTGTAGTGAAAAGATAAATTTATTAGTATGATTATGGCGTGAATTGTGATTTGGTATAACCATGCTTTTGATGTTTCGGTGAAGATAGGTGATGAAAATTATCTTTGTCCTGGGTGCGAAGAGGAATTTATAATAACAATTATGATTATAAGTTATTCATATGATTGTGGATATGAATTGTTGATTGATGTTACTGAGGATAAAACTTTTTGGTGGATTTTAAATGGAGAAGATAATATACACGATGGTCTATTTGACTCTTCTAATGGATTGCTCGTTAAAGATTGCAACTATGGTTGAAAAGTTTTATCATCTACCATATGTTCTAAATCTCTGATTTATTACTGATGAAGGCTATTGATGATGTAAATTATCTTTAGTCATGATATTCTTTACTGGGCTAGTTGTGCTCACCCTTTTTATTTCACAATTCCTTTCAGGTAATAAGAGTGTAGCTGGGTCGAGCGGGGGTAACAGGAGAATAGAACGGTAGTCTATAGCTGTTGAGGTTCTCCCTAAATAGTATGAAAATAATTTTATTGAGAACTTTAGATAAGTGTGTCGTATTGTATACGTCATTTGATATTTAATTTTGGTGAACCGAATAGGGTGAGGTGAACCCAACTTTGGAAGGGTGTTTTGCCACTATCATACAAGATGTCTAATGACATACAACCTCATGTTATCATAAGATGAGGTTATGCACATCCGATTCATTGAGTATATCTACGAGCACTACCTATATGATCTTGGAGTTTGGTTGAAATATAATTTTCAATTTGCGAGCGGTGGAGATAGTTATATGTCAAGAGAAGACTCACCATTGGAAAAAACATGATAGTAATCTTCTCATTTTTCTTTGGGGTCTATTGGGTCAACCAAGGATAATTCTGTGGATATATGATATCTATCATAACCTAGACGCATGGCCTCCCATGTACGAAGGTTTCCTTGAGCACTTCCCAAAGATTTTAATTTCTAAAATAGTTTTTGACTGTACTTTTATGTAAAGTACCATTGTAAGGTTGTGGTCGAGGCACCATGAGAGTTACATACATTTGTATTAAAACTCACAGTTTAACTGTGGTCGTATTCTGTACGATAGTTCAATAGTTGTATAAATGAAGTTTGTATTTAATTTTTATAGTATGATATCTGGCGACTCAGAATGGGTCATGTGGACCTATTTTGGGGGCATCACATAAAGTGCATATATATATATATATATAAGTATAATATATATAACGGTATATATATATAGGGAATCTATCTGTGGCAACCGGTTGCCATGAACATTATTCTAACAACCCACTTTTCAACCGTGGATCAACTAATTGGATGACTTAGATTGAATGTCATAAATAATTAAAAATTGCCGAACCGACACAAGCTTTACCGGCTTTTATTTTAATATATTATTATAGTTGGTCAAATGTTGTCATTTTCATAATTTGAAAACAATTTTTTAATATTAAAATACTCCAGCTGACACAGCTTGTACCGGCCGAACTATTTTTTTTAACGCATTTGATGACTCAGCACATTAAAATCACATTAAAAAAATAAAAAATATTAAAATACTCCAGCCAGCACACCTTGTACCAGCCGGACTATTTTTTTTTTTTACACATTTGATGTCTCAGCACATTAAAATTACATTAAAAAAATAGTCCTATTAGATATATCTTTATCTTATTTGAGAATAATTTTTTTAAAAAAATGCACAGCTGTGGCAGCTTGAACCGACTTGCAATAAAAATAATAAAAATATCCCTTAGCCTTTAAAATAATTGTTTCCAACTAATCGCTGCTAAACAGATTCGAACTCATAACCTCCAACTCCATACCCTCATCATATGACCACCCGAGCACCACGAACCTAGCTGTTCATTTCTCACAAAGATTTGTCTTTATATTAAAACTTTACATTCTCCCAAAATCTATATATTGTTATTATATTAAGTTTAATATTATTATTCAGCAATTCATAACTTATTATTATTTTTATGTTTCTAATTATTAATATCATTTTAATTATTGATGATAGGAAATGAATGCCTTATCTATTTATGAAAGTTGTAGTAAATTGGTAGTGGAATTTAAATGGAGTTAGATTATAATAATTTATTTTATTATTACACTATATTATTAATATTGTTGTTATTATTATTATTATAATTATTATAATCTAACTAATCTGAATGATATTATATATATATATATATATATATATATATATATATATATATATATATCGGTGTAATATGTATATATATATATATAGAGCAAGGATAAAGAGCATTCCCCTTAAATAACATTCTTCCTTAAATAGCACTCATTTATTAAAACTACGTCGTTTTGGAGACTTTTAAAAGAGAGTGGTCCCACTTGCTTTTCTTTTATTTACAAAAATGCCATTCACGGCCCCACTTGTTTTAAAAAAGACTCCAAAACGACGTAGTTTTAATAAAGGAGTGCTATTTAAGGAAGAATGCTATTTAAGGAGAATGCTCTTGATCCTTCCTCTCTCTCTCTATATATATATATATATATATATATATATATGTGTGTGTGTGTGTGTGTGTGTGTGTGTGAAAACTGGGGCAAAGGTGCAAAAATGCCCCTGATGTTTACACGGATGTCCCACTTCCACCCTAGACTAATTTTTTTTTCCAAAAGTACCTCTAACGTTATAAAATATAGCTGAAATATGCCCCTCCCGTTAAAAAAATGACAGCTAGACAAACAGATGTTAATTTATTTATGATGTGGCTAACACGTGACAAGATTTACTGACATGGCAAATAATTAAAACAAAAATTACTAATGTGATCTGATGGATATAAAATAAAATTATATATATTATAATTTATATATTATGTGTATTTTATTAATAAGTTTTATTTATTATTAATTTTATTAAGTAAAAATAATTATGTAGAATGAACTATCTTTTTTAAGTGACTATATTTTTTGTAAATAATTATTTCTTTTCAGACTTATTTTTTTAAGTAATTATCACATTAATATTTAATAAAATAAATTTTTTTTGGATTTAATTAATTCAGATCCTACAATATACACCACGTTAATCCACCAACAAAATTCAGATCCATCACCATCCACCACCATGCACCGTCACCCCTCAAAATCACGCCATCAACAGATCCACTACCACCACCACGAGATCCACCCACCGCTAAGGCGTTAGCACAACCCACCACCGTTAACACCACTCACCACAACACCACCATAACCTAAATTGAAAAAATAAAAGAAAAGAAGATGCAAAGAAGTCACCCACCAAAAAAATTTATCACTACCATCACCCACAATAAGATAAACCAGAACATTTTAACAAGGCAAAAAAATGAAATAAAACAAAATCAACCACTCAAATAAATCAAATTTAAAAGGGCCCCAAATTGCAGCAAAACCCTAACACCTAAATGAACAAAATTATTATCACAAACAAACCCAATTGCATGTTGCAATTGCTCCTGACCAGCACCATCTGCTTGCGAAAGCAAAAAGACAAAAGGAAAAAAAGAAAATAGAGATGAAAAATAACAAGAGGGAGGAGTGAAAATGAAAGTATATTTGTAGATCTGCTCATGGGTGTCTTTACTTGTTGCCGATTAGATCGACAACGTCTTCACATGTTGCCGATGGTACAGATGGTTTATTTTGTGCTAATCTTTCTATTTTTTTCCTTTTGTTGCTATCTAGTGTGGATGAAAGGAAGGAAATATCTCTTAAAAGGAATGGGGGAAAGGGATGTTGGGAAAAGGGAATAGGGGGAAGGGACGGGGATGACGGGAAGAGGGAAGAGGAAGAGGGAAGGGGGAAGGGATGGGGAAGAGGGAAGGGGGGAAAGAGGAAGCGGGGAACTGGGAACTGGGAAGGGAAAGGGAAAGGACAGGGGATGGGTTTTTTAATTATTAGTATTTTTGATTAAATATTTAATTTAACTATTAATTAACTTTTATTATAATTTATTAGTATTATTTTGCTCTTTCACTCACATAAATGATAAAAGAAAATTTGTAAAATAACTCACTTTTTACACATAAGCATCAATCTTGCCACGTGTCAGCCACATCATAAATAAACTAACATCCGTTTGTCTAGCTGTCATTTTTTAAACGGGAGGGACATATTTGAGCTACGTTTTAAAACGTTAGAGGTACTTTTAGAAAAAAAAATTGTTTAGGGTGGAAGTGGAACATCCGTGTAAACATCAACAACATTTTTGCACCTTTGCCCGTGAAAAGTGTAAGCATACATATGCTGTCAACCTTATTTCATCCTTTTAGACCAAAACTGTGTCATTCATTTTAGGACATCATCAAAACCGTGTGTGATGGCTGTCTCTTGAAAGCTTCAAACCGTGTGGTCAAAGAAAAATAAATGCTATGTTGATAAAAACCTGATCGGGCAAAGAATTAAGTACCTACGTGTAATATCTGTTTCAATCTAGACAATTCAATTCAAAAATTCTTCATCCAAATCGTGCTTTCAAAAATCAGATTTTCAAAATAACATTTTTGCCCCAACTTCAAACAATTCTATAAATAGGGAGTATTTCATTCATTTGGTCTTTACCAATTCAGTGAAAAGAAAAGCATACTCTCCTTGCCTGCATTCTCTCTAAAAGATTTATATCTCTTCTTACAAAAATTTTGATTATTTTAGAAGAGAAAATTGGTCCAAGTATTGAGATAAGTCATTTAAGTTTAACTTCTGTTGAATTATTTCTTACTTGTTTTATTCTATATAGATATACGAATATCCATTGTTCTACACAATTTTATATATCTATATTTCATCTATTTGTCAAATAAAAAGATACTTGGGCACCGCAAAGCTACGGAGATACACCTCTACGGAGAGGAATTCGAACTGTACGATTCCTTATAGTCTTCAGTAACCTTTTATTGACATTATTTATATAAATATCGGAAAATAGATACGACACTTGATAGCTCAAAACGACACTGAGATACTAATCCAAAAAGAGTAGTCATCCGAACTGAATTTGAGAATCGTAGTGATCTATTGAATATATTTATATAAATATCAATTGTGAAAATTATAAATTTTAACGTACTTAGACGTCGTAAGACTACGGAGATACACCTCTACCAAGAGGAATTCGAACCGTACGATTCCTTATAGTACTAAGTGACATTATATCAGTTTGTGCTTAACTAATTTAAATATTATACTTGATAAAAATTGTTTGAATTGATTTATTCTTTTTATACACATATTGATACATAAACATCTTTCACATAATACTTTTTAAAGATTATCTGAATTTTTTTTTATATAATCCATAGAAAAATACTCTTTATTTTAAAGAATTATTAATTCTTTATAAAGTGCATTGAAATTATATATCTACTTAAACCGAAGAATTATTGAGCCAAAGCTAAAATTGACTTATCTGCTTAATTAAAAAGCTTTTATCAAAAACATAAAAGTTACTTGAACTTTTATATAACTGTGCATATTTTATATATTTGCTTAATCAGAAGCATCATTTGGTCTAAACGTAAATTTTTATATGCTTTCATAGAAGCAAATTGTTGAATATAAAAGTCTTTGAACTTTTATACATATATATTTGTTCTTAATTTTCTATTTGCTTATTTAAGAAGCACATTGTTGTAAACTTATTTGTAAAAAGAGAAAATGTGAGAGATTTAGTTTATTTTATGTACCATTGAGAAAGACGAGTAATTCTTCGACCAAGACCAGAGTTTTAGAGAGGTCAGCGGGAAGTTGGGTCTCTAGTATACTTGTGAAGTGAGGAAGAAACTGTTATTTCAAGACTAGATCATAGAATAGAACTTAACTCAAAAGGTGGTACAACTAGACTTGAGGAAGGAGCGGGGAGCGGGGAGCGGGGAGCGGGGAGCTTGCTGTCCAAGATAAAATAGTTGAAAAAGTTAGAAGTTTGTCTATAAAACTTTATAAAGGCTTCTCCGCCTGTTGAAGGAGTTTTTATTACTAATAGTAATAGGATCTCAAGTTCTAAGTAGGAACTTGAGACTGGACGTTGCAACATACCAAGGGGTGTATGTTATAAACCAGATAAATCTCTGTGCATTGTGTGATTGAATTTTTGTTATCTTGCATGCCAATATCTAAAACTGCAAATTAACTATTAAAAATTCAAAAAGGCCTAATATAAATTTTAACATGTAATAATCTATTCAACCCCCCCCCCCTTCTAGATTATTATTGGATTTTCAATTGGTATCAGAGCGGTGCTCTTTAACTTGTTTATTGAGTATATACAGGCATACCTAAGAGTAGATCTATGGCCTACAATGCTACTGGTTGCGGAGAAAGACTGTCTATGTCCAGACCTCCACTATTTGGTGGTACAAACTTTGCCACCTAGAAAAACAGATTCAAAATCTATGCCAAATCCCAAAGTATCAAAATTTGGTGTGCTATCGAACGAGGTGTACAAATTCCAACCAAAATCCAAGGAGAAAAGACTGTCGAGAAAGATATCTATGAATTCACCACTAAAGAAGAAGAAATCATGAATATTTCATCCTGAGCTGAACAAGTACTAACTAGTGCTTTGATTGAAAAAGAATACAAAAGAGTTAGCAACTACAAAAATGCAAAAGAAATTTGGGAAAAATTGATTGTAACCTATGAAGGTACCAATCATATCAAAGAAACCAGAAAAGATGCTCTAATTCAAGAGTCTGAAAGTTTTAAACTTGAAGAAGGAGAAAAGATCATTGATATGGAAACACGATTTTCCACAATCATTAATAAGCTAGAGCAATTGGGAAAGGCTTACATTACAAATGAGAAAAATAAAAGAATTCTCAAAGACCTTCCATCCATCTGGAAAATGAAGGTTACAGCAATCAAAGAAATGCAAGATCTAACCACATATCCTATGAATAATCTCATTGAAAATCTTCGTGCCCACGAAGTTGACATGCTCGTCGAAAAATCCGGATTAGACACAAATCTTAAAAAGAAAGGAATCACCTTCAAAGCCCTTCTGGTAGACCAAGAAAGCGACGATGAAGAATTAAATGAAGAACTCCTAAGTCTAGACAACAATGAAGTTGCTTTATTGTCCAGACAACTCAAGAAAGTAATTCAAAGCAAGGCAAGAAAATATAGCGAAGGCTTTATGAAGACAAACAAAAACTTCAACAACTTCAAACGCAAACAATTTTTCAAGCCAAAGACACAAGGAGGGAATTGCGAAGCCAATAACAACAACTTCAAAAGTACCAATCCAAATGAAAATTCAAACACATGCTTTGAATGCAAGTAGCCTGGACACTTCAAAAAGGATTGTCCAAAACTGGCCAACAACAAAATTCTTGTGGCTGAGGAAGGATGGGATCTAAGTGACGAGGAAGAAACTGCTGAACAAATCGAAGAAATTATAAATCTCTGTTTAACGGAAGACAATGACTCATCACCAAGATCTGAGGTAAATTTTGAACACCAATTGCCTAGTACCTCATTTTTTGCATAAACGCTAGAAAACATAAATAAAGAACACTATGAACTACAAGAGGCTTATAGTCATTTATATGAAAATAATGAATTATTAAAAGAAGAGTTAGAAAGATTAAGAAAAATAAATAAAAATCTTGAAATTGAAAATGCCAACTTAATTATCACCAATGAAAGTTTAAATGAATTAAACTTAAAAAATTACGAAGAATTTGAATAATTTAAGAAAATACATAAAAATCTTGTAATAAAAAATTCATCACTTATTATCTCAATTGAAAATCTTGAAATTGAGAATTCAACACTTGCTGTAATCAATGAAGATAATCAAGTACAAGAAGAAATCAGAAATGAAAATTCACTTTTAAAATTAGAAATAGAAAAATATAATTCTATAATTGAAAGCTTAACTAAAGAACGTGAAGATTTAAATACTATAATTTATAAATTTACAAAAGGAAAAGAAAATATTGATGTCATGTTAAATCAACAAAAATGCAGCTTTAATAAAGAAGGTTTAGGATACACTGGAGAAACAAGTAAATCAAAAGATAAAGGACTATATCATGTTAAAATAAAAAAAAGTCATATATCTCCCTTAACGAAATGTTCCTATTGTAAAAGAAATGGTCATTCCTTTTATATGTACAATGCTAGAAATGGAAACTATAAAGGAAAAATGATTTGGGTTCCCAAAGGAACATATACTGCACCAACTATCACAAGACGAGAATTTCATAAACAGCACTATCATACTTCTTATAATCCAGTTACTCATGGAATGCTTTTTTCTACTAAAATTGATTATCATATGCCAAGTTTTGTAAAGAAAACTTCAAATGCTCCTTATACAAAATGAAAAACTCACCCTAAGGACCCTTCGTACTAAAGGGTACCAACTTGTAAAATTAGTACATACATTGCAGGTATGTCTTGCAGCTGATATGAATAAAAATAAATGGTATCTTGATAGTGGCTGCTCAAGACACATGACTGGCAACAAGACCAAATTAAGAAATCTGCAAGCTACAGACTTTGGTGAGGTAACTTTCGGAGATAACAATAAAGGTAAAATAATTGGAGTTGAATATGTTGGTAATAACCACATAACCATTTCTAATGTTCAGTTAGTCACTAGACTCAAGTATAATCTCAAGTCTAATCTTCTATCTACTAGTCAACTTTGTGATAGTGGTTTTAAAATATCATTTAGTACACATAATTGTTCTATTTTTGATCAAACTGGTAAGTTGATTTTAGTTTGTCCTAAATATCAAAATGTGTATACTTGTGACTTAGATGTATACACTCATTTAGATAACATTTGTATTATATCTACAAATGAGGATCCTTGGCTATGGCATCGAAGACTAGGACACATCAACATGAAACTTATAAACAACATTTCTTCTAAAGAACATGTCCGTGGTCTTCCTAAATTAAAATTCTTTAATGATCACATCTGTGAAGCTTGTGAATTAGGAAAACAAATTCATGCATCACATAAACCCAAATTTACTGTGTCAACCTCTCGACCCTTAGAATTGTTACACATGAACCTTGTTGGACCTATCCCTAAACATAGCATTGGTGGTGATGTATACATTCTAGTTTTGGTTAATGATTATTCAAGATTCACATGGGTTGATTTTCTGAAATTTAAAAATGAGGCTATTAACTCTTTTTCTACCATATGTAAAAAGATTCAAAATCAACAGGGAAGTTCTATTGTCAATATTCGATCTGATCACGGAAAAGAATTTAACAATTTTGATTTCATTATGTTCTGTGATGAGAACGATATAAGTCATAACTTCTCTGCTCCTTATACACCCCAGTCAAATGGTGTACCTGAAAGGAAAAATCATTCTTTGCAAGAAATGGCTAACACCATGTTGAATGAATACCATCTTCTAAAGTATTTCTGGGCTGAAGCTGTGGCAACATCATGTTACATTTTAAATAGAGTCTTATTAAGACCTATTTTTCTCAAAACTCCCTAAGAGCTTTATTATAAAAGAACTCCAAAAATAAACTATATTCGTGTTTTTGGGAGCAAATATTTTATTCTAAACACCAAAGGACATTTATTGAAATTTGATCCCAAATCTGATGAAGGAATATTTCTTGGATATTCTCTTAATAGTAAAGCATACAGAGTATTCAACAAAAGAAGTCTAGTTGTAGAAGAATCAATGAATGTGACTTTTGATGAAACTCAGCCTCCTCCAAAATATAAAGAACTTGTTGATAATGATGTTGTCATTGAAGATATTCTAAGAAATATGGAAGAACCAAAACTAGATAATACATCTCCATCTATTGATGAGAATCCCCTTGAAAACCCAAATCCTCAGTTGAATGATTTGCCCAAAGAGTCTCACATTATTAAAAATCATCCTATAGAAAATGTTATTGGTAATATTGATAAAGGAGTTATCACTAAATCACAAGCACATAATCTAGCTGGTCACTTATCTTTCTTGTCTCAAATTGAACCTAAAATATAAGAGATGCCTTACTTTATGAAGACTGGATAATGTCTATGCAAGACGAACTTGAACAATTCACTAGGAACAAATTATGGGAGTTAGTCCCACAACCTGAAGATGTTTCAATCATTGGAACTCGATGGGTATTTCGTAATAAACTTGATGAAAGTAGAACTGTTGTACGTAATAAGGCAAGATTAGTTGCACAAGGGTATAATCAAATGGAAGGTATTGGCTCTGATGAAACATATGCTCCTGTTGCTAGAATTGAATCTATTCGTATGTTATTAGCATTTGCATGCCATAAAAATTTTAAATTGTTTTAAATGGATGTAAAATCTGCATTCTTAAATGGAGTTATAGAAGAGGAAGTTTATGTCAAATAACCTCCTGGCTTTGAAGATTTTAGTCATCCTGAATATGTCTATAAATTGCATAAAGCTTTATATGGTTTAAAATAGGCCCCTAGAGCTTGGTATAGAAGACTGAGTAAATTTTTACTAAATAATGGCTTTAAGCGGGGAACTGTTGATACTACTCTATTTACTAAATATAAAAATGATGATATTCTTGTAATTCAAATATATGTTGATGATATTATTTTTGGTTCTACTAACATTACTATGTGCAATGATTTCTCTGAAAGTATGAGTAAAGAATTTGAAATGAGTATGATGGGAGAACTAAACTTCTTCCTTGGATTGCAAATCAAACAAGGAGAAAAAGGTATTCATATATCTCAGTCTAAGTACTGTAAAGAAATGATCAAGAAATTTGGCTTAGAATTTGCAAAACCTCTTAACACTCCTATGTCAACAACGGATAAATTAATTATTAATGAAACTGGAAAATCTGTTGACTCAAAGAAATATAGAGGAATGATTGGAAGTCTATTATACATAACTGCTAGTAGACCTGACATCATGTTTAGTGTTTGTAAATGTGCAAGGTTTCAAGCCGATCCTAAAGAATTTCACCTGATCATAGTAAAAAGAATTTTTTGATATCTTAAAGGAACTGCCGAATTAGGTCTATGGTATCCTAAGGATCAACCATTTAATCTCGTATATTTTTCAGACTCTGACTATGCAAGTCATCATGTCGATCAAAAAAAGTACCAGTGGTACCTGCCAATTTCTAGGAGGGTGTTTGATTTCTTGGTTCTCTAAGAAACAAAACTCGATATCTATTTCAACCACCGAAGCTAAATATATTGCAGCTGCACGATGTTGTGCTCAAATACTGTGGATGAAACAGACCCTTGTTAATTATAACTTGAAATTTGACTGTGTGTCAATTCTATGTGATAATACAAGTACTATAAATCTCAGCAAAAATACAGTTTTACATGCTAGGTCAAAGCATATAGACATTAGGCATCAGTTTTTACGTGATCATGTTAATAACAGAATTATTAAACTAGAACATATTGACACTAAACTAAATATAGCTGATATATTCACTAAACCACTTAGTTCTGAAAGATTTTACAAATTAAGAATTGAGTTAGGCATGCTAGATATTTCTTTTAATTTTTTATATTTGGAAAACAAAATCTTAATATTTTACAATATTTATTAATATTTAACATATTCTAGTTTAACAATATTTATCTTCCTATTAATTATTTTTATAAATTTGTAATTATAATATATATTAGATTGTATACATTTATATTTTGTTTAACAATATTTATTTTACTATTTTTGTAATCAAATATTTAACATTTTAACCTTTTAAGTTAATATATATATGTTTCAAGGAATTAAATCTGTACCATTAATAATTATGCAAATTCAATGGTCAAGATTGACACATCCATGTTTCTCAATCAGACCAATCAAATTCAAGTATTATGAAGCACACTGATCATCACCAGCACCATTCGATCAAAACAAGGATTTAATCTCAGTCGTTGGATCTAGGTTATTTCAAGAAGCACAGTTGTTCATCTTTAGATTAAATCCCAGCCCTCAACTTCAATTCAGAACAACTCTCCGTCATTGGATCAATCTGGTGAGTTAAACTATATTTAAAAAATTTCATTTTTTAATTCATTTTCTACTCTTCTTTCTTTCTCTTCTCATCTCTCACATCTGACCCTTTCTCTCTCGCTTCTCAGCTCACCGGTTCTCTCTTCTCTCTTCTCTCTCATCATCTTATCTTCTCCGATCTCTATCTTCGGTGCCGACCCCTTCTCTTCTCTTCTGATCATGCCTCTCAAACATCTTAATACGTTTTTACAAACCTTATTTCTGATATGATTAATCGATCCGATTAATTACGAGTCTTAAAATTTTTAGGGTTTTGGTCAAAGAATAAATATTTTTCTGTCGATTTTAATTTTTGTTAACGATGAAAGTCGTTTCACTTACTTCATCGAATCTACTGAAATCTCTGGTAATTTTTTTTTGTTTAGATCTGAGATTTTTGTTCTAGGGTTTTTAGCCACTTAAATGTGTTCTTCTTCTCGCCTAAATAAAAAGTTTTTTTTGGGTTCCTACTCAAAATTGGCTCTGATTCGGTTTTCAAAACCAATTTTTTTTTTAAAAAACTAATGAACTTTTAGGGTTTCTAATTTGTGAAATTTCTAATGTTCAACTATATGCAAAAATGTAAAAAAAAATTTACTCAAAAGATCGAAAGATCTATGATCAGGGTTTTTAATTAAACTCAACTGAAATTTTTTTAACAATATAAGTCGTTTCGTTTACTTCCTCAAATCTACTATAATCTCATGGTAAGCTCTGTTTACAATTTTTAAAACTCTAAGCTCTCTCTAATTTTTAACAAAAGTTTTTTTTTGCTTCTCTTAGTCCTATTTTCTCAAACACATTTACTTTTTGATAAAAATTTTAAAACAAAACCCTGATTTTTGTTTCAAAACCTCGAATTATTTTCTTCTATCAGTTTATTTCATCATTTTTTAAAAAACCCTCATCTGAAAAATTTATGGCTAAAATTTCCTTTTTAACCCTACTTTCTTTAATCAAATAACACCGAAAATCGATTATCTTATAATCTTTTTTATTTTTTTAAAGCAAACCCTAATTTTTTCTATTCATTTTCAACAATCACTCCAAATGTTTTAGACATCTATGTCTTTAAGGTTTTAACAGAAAGCATTTTTTTTAACACCCATCATTTTTTTCATGCTTACAATCACTCTCTAACAGTCTTTACAATTTTTTTCGATAAAATTCTACTTTAAAATTTTTTGACAAACCCTAGAAGTATATGATTTGGGATCATGTTCATACCTTTCAATTTTTGGCTTATTTTTTTATAATTATTCTTTACATATCATATATATATATATAGTGTATACATATACCTATGTGTCTGTGCACTTCTGCTTGGGTGCATTAGTTTCTCATTGAGAAACTACACAAAGAAAAGCTTGTCACTCTTATGGGCCTGGTTTATTTTTCTGCCAACTCAGGTATAAACTTCTGATTTTGGTCTATTACAAATTGTGTGAATACTGATGTCCACTGGGTTTGCTTTTGCATGTTCTATATATATTGTGTGGATACTGATGTCCACTGGGTTTATTTTTGATTGTCTTATATAAATTGTGTGGATACTGATGCCCACTAGGATTATTTATTGCACTAACTGGTCTTTGATCAACTTTTATGAGATTTGCTATAACTGCTCTATTTTACACACTACCTGCTTCTATAAATTATTCTTTGAATGTCAGTCTTATGTCTGCAGACATAATTAGGGTCCATCCCTCTTTGTGAATAAATACCTTACCGTGTTATATCAAAAATGTTTTAAATGACCAATATTGCTATTTTTGGTAATCATTCTTAAAGTTGACTGAAATTATTCTCTATGTGACATGTGGCTATCTTATGTTACTGTTTTCTCTACCTTTTTAAATAAACCATCTATCTAAATTATTATTTTCCTTAAATGTGTTATGAAGCCAACTACAGTTATGTGTGTATTTATATTTACTGCTAAGTCTTAATTGAGTATAAGGGCTATATTACCTGCCACATATCATTACTCTTTGCTCTATCTATCTATATATATAGATTTTCAAAAATGGTGCATACATATGTCCAGTCTTTACTTAGCTTGATATTCTCCCCTATCTTTCCTGCTTCTTTACTCATAATGTCTAATATGTTTTCATCTAAACGAAAAACACTTCCTTTACATTCTGAGTTATAATTTTCTAATGATTTCTCCTCTTACTTACTACCTCTCTACCCCAGCCTAAGTCTGTAACTATGAGACACAATCTTTTTCTAGGGAATGTCATTACTTTTCACAGTTTTTCAGACTTGTTCGAAAAATTTAAAAATGTTGGGTGGGAATGCTTAGTCACTTTCTATGATAAAGAAATCAAAGACCTTCCATCCATCTGGAAAATGAAGGTTACAGCAATCAAAGAAATGCAAGATCTAACCACATATCCTATGAATAATCTCATTGAAAATCTTCGTGCCCACGAAGTTGACATGCTCGTCGAAAAATCCGGATCAGACACAAATCTTAAAAAGAAAGGAATCACCTTCAAAGCCCTTCTGGTAGACCAAGAAAGCGACGATGAAGAATTAAATGAAGAACTCC